>JABTXL010012463.1:7742744-7813867 GCA_025134845.1 Neodon shergylaensis
CCCCATGTGAGTGTGAATCAGCCAGAATCACACCTGCCCCATGTGAGTGTGAATCAGCCAGAATCAAAGTTTCCCCACAGGTTTTAAGAAGGTTGCAGCTTAGTCCTAGAAATGTCTTCAAGTCACATGATCATTTTGTCACATGTAAATCCTATTTTTGTTTGGATTTTTTAACACCTAATAGTGTGCATTTCACTTTTAAATAAAAATAAATGATATTGGAACACTTTAGACAGTTTCGATTCCATTTAACTAAAAAATTACTGGCATCATCTAAATGGTTGCACAGTTATTACTAGATTATGTCAGATAAGTATAAGTACAGGACACAAATCTCCAACTTGTGTACAGTGTGGTCATATATCAAACACAATTCTTCTTATTAATGCAGGAAATGAGCAATCTTTCTCTTTCTTTAACTATACACATTTCTCATTAAAATTAATCTTAAAATATAAGAGAATATTTAAGTCAGATGTTAGTCAGGGTTTACTTATGAATTTTAAACCACCTTTCTGTGGATTATGATCAATCTAGGAAATGACACAAAACTGGTTGGAATAGAATATTTTCTCATTTTTTTGCATTCTTAAATAACTTAATCAATAGGGCATTTTAGTAAATGCTTAAATCAGGAAGCATGTTCTTCAAAATTATTACAGCATCTTCCAATTGTGATTTTTGATTATATCCTATTAATTTCATTAAAACAAAGTGTATCTCATCTCTCCGTCCCACTTCCACTACAACTAACATCAGTGTCATTGTCGTCATGGTCGGTCATTGCTTTTTGTTGATTTCAGATACATTTTGCAAAACTTTAGTCAGGCTAGACCAGGATTGGATCCTCACCTTCCTGGACCTGGATGGAGGGGGGAGGACCTTGGACCTCCCACAGGGTAGGGAATCTGGACTGCTCTTCAGAGGGAGGGGGAATGGAGTGGGGGGAGGGGGAGAAGAGTGGGGGGAGGGGGAGCGAAATGGTAGGCGGCGGAAATTTTTTCAACAAAATAATTTAAATAAAAACACCTTTTTCTTTATATTTTAACCATTTTTTTCATCCATTTCCACCTCTAACTTCCGAACACGGTGAAACGTCCAGTTGTGGTATCTGGAATTCACGCTGTTGTGCCATCTTCCAAGTGTCTGTCTTTTAGTTATGTAACGCACAGCTGTGCTTCCGCACTGGGCGAGGCAGTAGGTGTGCACCTCTCCATTTGGACCTGAGGGCTTAGGTGAGATTTTCTTCTTATTGGAATCCCTTTAATGTGCTTGTTTTCTCACTAATTGACAAGGGAGTCTTTGCATGTTACTTTGAATATATGTCCAAACTGGTCAGTTTTCTACTTCCTAATTTTACCAGCCTTGCACACCAGGTTCATTGCACTTTATATCAGTGGTTTTTCCAGTATCAGAAATCTTGGGAAGTTACATCTAGCCATAAACAAAACCAGAGAAGTAGCAAGTTGAATCTTAACTTCAGTGTCAAAGTACTTGACATCACTATAAGAAGCAAAGAGAGGCATAAAAGGTTTAGATTTGAGTGAAAAACAAAACAGGTTATTCTAAATTTTCATCTGAAAACATGCATGCTTCAGTGACTGCTAAAATCAAAGTAAATTACTGGAGTACAGTTAAAATTGCTACTATGGAAAGAAGAAAAATAATACAGTCAAATATGTTTATATGAAGTTTTTTTTTGTGAAACATACTTTCAGGTTATATGTTTAAAAGGAAAGAATGAACTGAAAAAAAATCTCTCGGTTGCTAAGGTGTTCGCCATGAAAGGAGGAAGGAAAGTGTATACACAGAAACTATGTAAACAGTTGGGTGTGGTGTTATAATCCCAGAGATGTGAAGGCTGAGACAGATGCATCCCTGAAGTTTGCTGGTCAGCCAGTCTACCCGCAGTGAAGTCCAGGTCCAGTGAGATAACCTGCCACCAAACAGAAGATTGACAGCTCCAAATGAAGAAAGTTCAGGACTGAACATATACACACACTTGACATACACAGGAGGTTGTATTCATCCGAACAACCCCCCCCTAAAACTTGACAGTTTATTCTGAGGTTGTTTTCTTAATAATATTTCTTGGAGAAAGCACTGTCTGAGATGTTATTTCCTTAAATTTTCTCAATCCTTATTGGAAGTTTGCCATGACTTCTACTTTCAACTCTTGTTCATCCTTCAGAATATAGAGCATCATATGGTAAATTAGCTGAAATAAGAATTAACTTTAGATTTCTCTATCAATAAACCCCTAATTTTAGAAAAGTATAAAATTCTTCAAAATGTTATATTCCTAAAAATAAGTATAAATAACAATAAAAAGTAAGCAATGTATGTATCAATAATAAAAAATTAAAGTAAGAAAAATACTCATAATTGATAAAATTTTACAATGTTTATTTTGAAATATGTAAGACGTCCTGTGACATGCAAGTTGAGATCAGGCAGCCCTAGTTTATCTAAATTTCAAATAGTTCAAGAACAACTTTGTTTCAGTTTGAAAGGCATAGGTTTGAGAGGAAAATCCTGCTCGCTTTGTGTTTTTAGTGTTGAAAGAAACCTTGGATATTAACCGGCAACTTTAAAGAGTAAAATAAGTAGCTAATAGCTCAAGGTGTTTTAAAAACATTTCAAAGGAATTCATAGACAGTCAAGCTAATGGCCAATTTTCTACCCTCATTTCTATGGTAACAGCATCAAGACATAGCGTCTGGTGGGGTGGTTACTACAGGCAAGCATCTTCCTAAGTAATACCAGTGATTAGTACATCTATCACGGCTGGGATTCTCGGCAGATAAACTGCTAGTTTTGCAGGTAAGAAGTCGAGGTAGAGAAAGACTGAGTGAGAGCAGCTCAGCAGTGTAGCCGCAACATCAGAATTTTGTGCAGTCTCACTCAGAGTCCAGGTTGCAAACTATGCTTCTCCACATTACAGTGTCTTGGACTATCGTTTACACAGGATTAATATAGCGTTTGAAGGTAACTGCACGAACATGGAAGGTAGTAAGGAATTTATTGCGCATGGTTCAAATATTCTGGATGAATTAAAATTGACTTAGTGTCTTTTTGGGTAACAATTCCCCCTTTAGAGACTCTGCTTCATCTTAGCCAGGACAAAATCATTTGTAACCCTCTTCCATTTTGCTTTAACAATGCCAGTTACAGAAGCCAAAGCATCTTGTTTCTCTGTATACTTGTCCTGCTAACTGTATGGACCCCAGTAGTGAGTGGCCTGGCAATATGTTTATTAATCACCTAACACTTGGTGACTGGACTATTTACGGTTACCCCTAACAAGAGCCAATGGCAAGCCTAAGGAGGGAACTTGTTAATCTCCTCCCCACCTCACTTCCTCTGAAGTCTCTAAGAAGGAAGCCCTACTCAATCAAGTGGGCTGAACTTTCCTCTGATACCAGACCATGTTGCTGTCTGCTTTCATAAATAATGATACTTCTAATAAAACTCTTGCCACAAAGAATGATATGCTTTAATGTCTCCCCAAACTCTAAACCTGAAACATTTCACCCCAGAGATAGCAGAGTCCTGAGATGGAGAGGAGCTATGTCCTAAGCAGAAATCTCGAGAGAGTCACTTCAATTGTGAAGTTGACTGAGAAAAAGTAGTGATATTTCATTTGTATTTTCATAAATAAATCTTGCCTGAAGTTAAGAGAGTAAAACAGCTCCTCTGGTCAGCCTTACAGAACAGGCAGTGGTGGCATACACCTTTAATCCCAGCCACCACAATAATTTGGCACAGAAACTGGGCAGTAGTGATGCACCTTTAATCCCATCCCTAGAGAGGAATATAAGATGGGTGGAGACAGATCTTAAATACAATTTCATTCTGAGACTCCTGGAGGTAGGATCATCATTTGGGACTGAGTTAGAGGTAGGAGTCAGTGGCTGGCTGTTCTGCTTTTCTGTCTTTCAGGTTGAACCCAAATAACTGCCTCTGGGTTTTTATTAGTTTTTTACAGGAAAGGCACAAAACAATGGTGAAGAATTAGAGGGTACCATGATGACGATGTTGGCCTGGGTAGTTAGTTTGACCCCTGAGGAAATAAGCCCAGAGGTCTCACAGAGGCCAGGGCATAGAAAGTGCTGATGTTTCTTTCTTCCTGTTTTGGGGGGTCTCAAGGCAAAGTACAATATGTGCAAACAGAGAGGAGGGGAGGGAGGGAGAGAGAGAGAGGATTACACACAGAGGAAGGAAGGTCTTACAAAATCTACACATGCAAGATTGGATAAAAAAAAGAGCTTGGGTGGATGGCAGCTGTAGTCCTCCCTAGCAGCTAGCAAGTGCAGAAAGGGGACTGTTTAGTTCAGTCAGAAACAGTGAAGCAAAAACCCACCCACCCAAATACAAACAAATCGGTGTGACCCAGGAACTGTAGCTGGTGCTTGGGGGAGCTACCTAAATACTTGTCCCGTGGTTCTCTTATGTTTATCTAAGTTACTGTTTTTTAAATATTAGAATTTTCATTTTAATTTTTCTTGTTTACTTAGTACATACTGATTACCAGTGGAGCCACCCTTAGTCCTTTCACCTAAGCATATGGAGCCTGAAATAACTTTTAAAGGGATTTAGTGTGCACTCAGCAGGTCACCACTTTGTTAGAAAAGGATTCAGAGACCCTGAGAACCAAGCTCATGTGCTCAAATCGTGCATTAAAAGCATCTCTGTGTGGCCCAACCTCTCTCACTGTTGTCAAAATGGAGAGTTGCATGAAGAATTCCATGTCCTCGGTTTCTTCCCATCTAACCTTCTCCATGTCCTCCTTTCTCTTTCTCCATGGTATTTTCAGAAACATATGTTCCTGTAGAGACAGTTGGTGCTATGGCCTATCAACAAGCATGAGGAAACCTGATAAGGGCATTCAGTGTTTTGACATAGTGCCTTCTACCTGATTGCCTTGAAATAGGAGTTAAACTGATTTGGAAGTTACTACAGGTACCATGGCTGGTGAACCAGCTCTCAGGATTTTATGGTCTTAGTCCCAAAATGCTAAGGCTTAAAGCAAGAACTTGTACAACTATACCCAGCTTCTTTTGTCTTAAGATTTATGGCTTTTTTTTGTATGTGTGTATGTACGTGTGTTTGTATGTGTGTGTATATATGGTGTTCTTATGTATGTGGTGTGTGTGTCTGTATAGTTATGTATACATGAGGAGACAGACAGCCACTGAAGCTAGAGGCTTTAGATCCCACAGAGATGGAATTACAGGCAGTTGTGAGCTGTTTGACATGGGTGCTCTAACTAAACTTGAGGCCTCTGTAAGATCAATACAAGTTCTTTTTTTTTTTTTGAGACAGGGTTTCTCTGTAGTTTTTGGAGCCTGTCCTGGAACTAGCTCTTGTAGACCAGGCTGGTCTCGAACTCACAGAGATCCGCCTGCCTCTGCCTCCCAAGTGCTGGGATTAAAGGCGTGCGCCACCACCGCCCGGCTCAATACAAGTTCTTAACGATGTAATCATCTCTCCATCTTCATACCCAGCTTCTAAGTGTTTGCTAAGGACTCAGACTCGGGCCCTTGTGCTTGCACAACGAGCTTTTTTCCTGAGCTATATCCCCAGGCTGTTTCAGAGAGATTTTGCTGCTGTTTTGTTTTGATTCATTTGATTGTTGCATTTTAAATGAAGATCTTGTATAAGGATTATTTGCTCAGAGAGTATTTATTTGCATTATTACTGGAAGGTTGTTGTCCGAAAAGAAAACATTAAGAGTAGATTCTCTGCAATGTGCCTTTTTGTCTAACATGAGTTTAATTCTGAACAACTCTTGAGTTTGTAAGCTTAGAGAGAGAAGTAGCATGCTCAATTATTCATGTTTCCTAATTAAGTCCTACTGATTGTACCTAAACGGAAACTTTATTTCAGAGTGAATATATTCTTAATGTTTTCTTTTCCACTACAACAACAAATTGTCAAATGAGAAAATAAATCTTACTAGGGTATGTAGTAAGCTCTTCGGTGTGTTTCAAACTTGCAGATAGAAAATATTTATCATGTTGCAAGCCCCTGTCATTTTATTTCATGGCTTGCTTAGCGATGATGATATCTGATGGCTTATCATGACATTTTCATTAGTCTATATTGAAAATATCAGGAAATGACAAAACCAGATGCTGTCACTATACAATTATTGGTCTGAGGTTGTGTGGTTCAGTGAAATTTCAGTCCTACCAAGCCCATGCACATTGAATCAAATACTAGAGCCACATACTTGTTTCTTGATTTTTGGGTGAAACATTTGTATGAAAATATTTGGGACACTGTCTTTGATTTTAGCAATATTCATTTTTGCCTAAAATCATCATTTAAAACACAAATAGTATAATCAATGTGTGTCTTCTGAAAGCATTCTCACTCCCTCTACTCCAGAATCTCACTATTTAACATTGGGTGATCAGGACCTTGCTGTGGAGTAGCCAGGGTGGCCTCAGCATCCCAGCCATCTCCCTGCTCCAACCTCCAGAGCGTTAGGATTAAGGCATGTGCCACTGAATCCAGTTTTTTTTTTTTTTTGACAAAGACTAGTGTCCTGACTCAGCTGATCTCAAACTCTATATCTCTGAGGGAGACCTTCAGTTCTGATCATCCTGCCTCTGCCTCTGAAATGCTAGAATTACAGGCATGTCATACTATAAGTGGCGAGAATTATTTTATCCCCATGTCTTTAATCCAAAATAATTTTATGCATATTAATTTATATTTTATTTAAAGCCCATCAGTATGAAAGAATAGAATTATTATTTCTCATATATTAAGGGAGAACTCCAGGAGAGTAGAAACAGTTGAAGTAACATAGCTTTACACATACAATGTCTTCTTCATCCAAGCTGATTACATTCCAGACTTATTTCTCTCCATATTTCAGGAATCTCTGTGACTTTGGAGTGGTATGAGTTTTCCTCTTTTCTATAAAATGCTTGAGTCTTAAAATACCTAAGCAATCTACATCCTCGATGAATACCAACGTATGTAGCACTGTATGTAGAAAAAGTTACTCACAAATGAGATTGGTTTGATATGGAGAATACCAGGACACATCAATGTACGTTTATCCTTTTCCATATTGGTCTTACAATTTTGCAAACACTCTTCTCTATTTTGTTTGTTTTTGTTTTTCTTTGAGAACTCAGCATCATTAAATTTCTGGTACACTTTTCTTTTGCCACCTTTCTGTCACACAGTTATTCCCCAGGTTGCTATTCTTGGACTCTCAACCTATTAGACCTATTCTCCTTAGTTTATCTTGTTAGTTATAATGAGGTCCAAAATGTCTATTGCTATTGTTAACTCAGGCCATTTTCTTTTCTAATATTTACACTCTAACTGCTTAGACATTCTAAAAATATTACACTGAAAAAATAAAAATAAGTCATGTATGATGGCATATATCTGTGGTCTCCATAGTTGAATAAGACAACAGGATCATCATGTTTGAGACCATTCTGGGCTTCCTATCGTGTTCCACACCACCTTGTCTGTACAGTGAATCTTAATTTAAAAATATCTCTCAAAAGAAAACCCAACCAACCAAGCAAAACCAAATATTTATCATGTTTCTTGTAATTTTTATGTTCAGTGTTCTATTCAATGAGTAGACAATGATGTGTTCTTTACCAAATTATATATCTTAGATAGTATATTTTTTTCTTCTGTCATAGAAAGTGTTCTTTTGGACACGAACACACTTTATGTTTGCCTGAAGATTTTATTTAAGGTGATAAGATATTATTAATTAAATACTCAGAGATTAAAAAAAATCTGAAAATCCAGCTGTGAGAAGAATTTAGAAGTAGAATTACTTGGATCAGGAAACTGACCTCATCTGGTAGACTGGGGAAGGCTTGTAAAAAGAAAAGAATTGAGGGCAAGCTCTGAAGCCAGAGTGTGGCTTTAACTGGTTGAAGAACTGGCAGAGACACTTCCATGTGGAGAACTGCAGGTGTCCAGGGGGTGAGGTCAGAGCAAGGGAAGCAGATAAAAGACCACATCAGCTTGTGGGGAAGGGGTCTAAGGGAATGAGATATCAGCGGAGATCAAGGAGAATCAAGAAGCGGAGAACACCTTTAATGATAGGACTTTTAAAGTTTCTCCAAGACATTGGGAATTATCTGCAGATTTTAAGTGGGTATAGTCAGTATGTCCCTCTTAATTTTTAATTATATTTTATTGCTTATTTGTTTGCTTTTATTTCACATATATGCATATTTGCCTGTATGTATATTTTCGTATGATGCACATGCCTGTGCCCAATGAGACTAGAAGAGGGTGTCAGATCTGGAACCTGAGTGGCAGATGGTTTCACATTGTCATGTGGGTGCTCAGAATAGAAGTTGCATCTTAGGAGGAACAGGAGGTGTTCTAACTCCTCAGCCATCTCTCCACCCCAAAATATACCCTTTAAACTTTTCATATCTAATCAATAAATTTTACCATTATTACTTGTTCGATATCTCTTAAGTTTGTCTCTGTCTTCATCTGTCCTTATCTATCCACTCTTAAATTACTAAATATTGTGATGTTGCCTTTTTTCCTATGTCAGTTCTGCATCAGACAGTTTATCCCATTGTACCTGGGGAGAATGACTAAATATTGTCTTGAAAATTATGAGCACTATATCTTATGATTTTTTTTTAAATCTATCTGTTCCTGGAGGTGTTTTCCAAAAACTAGAATTTTTGGAAATTTTTTTACTTCATGAAACCAGGATTACTTCCTAATCCTTCCCCAACTTGGTGCTCTTCCCTGAAAATTCTGCAGAAAAGATGCTAATCACTTTTGTTTAACCAGGTCTTTGCCAAGGTTAATTGACCATCATTCCCTCCTTTGTCTTCTTAAAAAATTCCCAGCATCTGTCAACCCTAATGACCATTGGAAAATGAAATCATTATCTAAAATATGAAGACCATTCTCCAAATTACTCAGGACTCTATTTTGAGATTTTTTTCCTTTCCTCCTTTCATATCTCTACCCTTTGTACACACCCTCCCAGAGTCTGATGGATAGACAGTCCACATTGCCCTAACTTCCCACATATTGCTTTACAATGTTTCTCTTTGTTCAAAATGTTACTTTTTCTCGAAAAACAACAACAACAACAAAAAAAACCAAAATGTTCCTTTTTGTTCAATGTGTTTCTCTTCTGTTGTTTTATTTTATTGATTTTTTTTTGAATTTTACAGAATTGTGTGTGTGTATGTACATCTGTGCTTATGAGCACCATGACTTCAGTGTGGTGGAGTCTGTTCTCTCTTGCTGTCATGTGGTGCCCAGGAATTGAACTCAGGTCATCACTTGGCATCCGGATTGGTGGTGTGCATCCATACTGACTGTTCCAGTCTGGCTACTCCAAACTGGTTTTTCTCGTTTTGTTCTTTGATTAGTTCCTATGTGAGACAAGTGAGTATCTTTTAAGCTTCACAGGGACTCCTTCCCCTGCCTTCCTGTCTGATTCAAGTAGAAATTTTATTTTTCTCTAGAGTATACTTTTGCATAAAACACATTATACTTTATTGTCAACAATTTAAATTGTAAAACTAAGGAGTAAGAAGTAACCTCTTTTAGGACTAGGGCGATGTTTCTTTACTTTGCATCTTCTCTTACCAGCATGATGCTGGAGATAGAGTGAGTTGTAAAACAGATGCCTTCTAAATAATTAAACAAGTGCAAGGAAGCAGAGCGACCAAACAGACCAGCCGATGAACGAGAAGTAAGGCAAGCCTCTATTTCTAGCAAATTTGAAGCTCAGTGGGGGAGGCAGACAAATGGCTTAAGCAATGAGAAGATTAAGGAAAAATCCCTGAGGAACTTATGCAAGATGGATTATGATTAGATAGATTGATGAAAAATTCCTCATGTAGGTACTGTTGTAGATGGGGTTATAACAGCCTGCCATATTTCTCTAGGCGAAAGATGGATATTCCATGTGTATTTCAGAAATGCAAGACCATACCCACTCAGGAGATGGAATCTTTGTCAGGTTTCATGGTTCACCGGGTTTTTAACCACAGGCTCAGCATGATGTATTTTCCTGTGTACTGGGCAGCTTTAGAGGGTTTGAGAAGGAGACCATCATGAATGCAATGACCCCACTGGCTGTGTGAAGGGAATGTGACAGTGTGTGAGTGTGAAGGTGCAGACATTAATTAGGATACCTTTAATAAACTATTCGACAGAAGTTTTCTCCAAAAGTCCAAAAAGTCAGATACTAAGTATTCTCGGTTAGTGGGTTATGTGATCCTTATGGCAACAGTTCAACTATGCTGTTGCAGAATGAGAACAGCCACAGATATTTACAAATGCGAAAGCCCGGATGAATATTTTCATGGGGCTTTCCTTGGGGAGACTAAACTGTGCATTTCCTAGACTACAAAGGTACCACCTATCAAAGAAACTTTCCATCTAAGTCCTGCTTTATTTCAGCTAATTACAGCATGACAAAAGGTCAAAGGAAATTCCACTCTCAGAAGTCATCAGAGCAGCTTACGAGCAGCTGACCAATAATAGTCTCAGTCAAAAATGGATAACTCACCAAGCCTGCAGAGTCTGTGGGCAATTTGTGGGCAAGAGTCCTTTGGGCAACACTATCCTAGCCTAGTCACACCCTGTACTCTTCAAACTTGACTCCTATGTGTTATGAAGGAATGAGTCACCTCACGAGTGTCGTTGAAGGAAAATGGACTCTATAAACCTTGCATTCAGTGTTTCTCCCTCTACAGGAGGTTGCTTACATCCCAAGTCCCAGAGGACAATATGTGGGTTACCACCGCTGTCTTGATGCACCAAGGCAATATTCATATCCAATCCCGAGGAAACAAGTATATGAGAGCAAAACAGGTTTATTTATAAAACAGGCAACAGAGTTGGTCATGACTGGGTGTCATTGTTTCCTAGATAAAAGATAATAAAAGTCTAAAGCTGGTTAAAGATGCAGAAACACAAATGAAGGGGAATACCTACAGAAAGGATTAGAAGTAGACTTTACAGTGTTGATTTCTTATGGTATATTGGTAACAAAATTAGAATAAGTAGTTAAAAAAGATACCCAGCAACAAAATCCAGTGGCTAAGAGTCCGTGGGAACCATGAACAGGAATAGGCCTAGTAGCAAGGAGGCTGTTTTGATAGTTAAGATGATTAACTGTTTAATATGGAAGCCAGGCAACAGGGGAAGGCTGTAAGCGTTATGAGCAGTCCATTAAACTATGAATAACACTGAGAATTTTAAAAGCTTCTACCACTTGGCAATGAGTTCTAATAAATTTGTTCCAACTTTTCAATTTTTATATTATAAATAATGAAGAACAATGTGAGTTTTCATCATATTGTACCCTGCTCAATATGGTTTTATGAGAGTTTGACCCAGAATGCATCGCTCTCTCACCCATCCAGCTGGGTTAAAAAGCAAACTGCATTATAAAGAGGTATCTCAGAAAATAATAATCCATTTTGTGCTGTAAAACTCAATATTTTTTTGCTTGATGAATATGGCATTCTTTTTATTTAAACTTTCAAGGTATCTGAATTTTGTTTTTTTTTTTTTGCAGTATATCTGAAATAAGATGAATTCAAACTATTTCTCTCTTGGGAAATAAATAAAACCATTTTCTTCTTGGACAGGCAGATTTGACTCTGCATTTCAATTAGAAACATATTTTCGGATGGATAGGAAGAAGAGTGAGTCAGGAATGGATTAGGGCAGGCTTCTTCACCAAGGCTGCTTCCTGAGAAAAACAGAGATGGAGACATGAATTATTCAAAGCCCCACTGAAAGTAGTCAGCAACATTGAAATAGGGTTCAATACACCTGAAACTTGGCAGGGTTGGGGCAGGGGGTGGAATCATTTTAACTCCTGTCTCTTGAATACTTGTTAAGCTACCTTGTTAAAACAAGAGCCAGAAAGTGGCTTTCTTTAGCATTCCTCCTCATTAGAAGGGGAGTGCAAACATTGCTGCTACTGTTTTCTGTGCCGTGGGACACGGACCACAATTAAAAGCTGTGTTGTTTCATTTTAACATCACACACCTGCATCTCAGCTGCCCATGGCTTTTTCCATGTCTTCCCCTGCTCCTATTCTGTGGTACCAATCTGTACCATTATTAGCAGCTTTCTTCAAAGATCTGTTTTGGCTTCAGTGATGATGCACAGGTCCTCTGCAACCTAAGTCATTGATGTAGGATGTTCTTTATTATGATTCAAACTGAATGGCTTTTTTAGGAAGACCTATCACAATGAAACACTCTGATGAAATGCTTTCTTGGGGGAACTTTCAAAGAAAAACTACAAAATAAGCATTTAAACTGCATTTGAAAATCTGACTTACAGACATACGTAATGGTATTAAAAACTTTTATTAAATGATCAAGCTTTCTCTTTTCTTTCTTTGGCTCATGGCATGAAATAAAAAAAAAGAATCAGAGCTGAGAGAGAGCTCAGTGGTTCGGAGCATTGGTTCCTCCTGCAGAGGACTCAGGTTTAGCTCCTAGCACCTACACAGTGGCTCATAAACATCTGTAAATCAAGTTTAAGAGGTATTCAATGTTTTCTTCTGGCCCCCAAGGGCAGACATTGGGCATATTAAGATCTATTAAAGTCAAACAACCACATTAAATAAATAGATGAATAAAACAATTTGTCAAATTTAGACTGACAATATGTCGTAACTTATTCTGTTTGTTTTTAAATAGATTATCTGAAATACAGCAGTAATTACATCAAACAAATTTTCAAAACTGAAAAAACACAGTGAAAAATAGATCTGTGTGTGGTGTAGTGATGGTTAGTTTAAAATGTCAAATGGATGCAGTATAGGATACCCTGAGAAAGGGGTCCAGCTGAGGGATGATCTAGATCAGACCGGCCCATGGCCTTGTCTATGAGGCATTGTCTTGGTTTTCTTAATTGTAGTAGAAGATCCACCCTAAAAGAGTGGGAAAGTTAGCAGAAAGCACACATGCATTTATGATCTCTCCCTCCTTCCTTTCCTCCCTCCCTCTCTCCCTCCCTCCCTTTCTCCCTTCCTCCCTCCCTCCCTCCCCTCCCCTCTCTGCTTTTGATTCTTCCTTTCAAATGCTACTTCAGGTTCCTGACTGGCTTCCCTTAGAAGCTGACCAACACCCTGGGACTGTGAGCAATAGGCATCCTGCCCCACGTTACTTTTTGTTATGGCATTCTATCACAGTAACAAAGAAGAATCTAGGATGTTTTGGAAAGAGGACTATCATTAAAGTCCAATCTATTTTGTCATGAAAAGAAGTATAATCATTTTCCATTTTGCACTAAAATTCATTGTCATATTTGAGTTATCTGAAAATAGATATTTAAGATCTAAATTGAAAATGCCCAACAATAGGCTGTGCTGATTAAGATTTTTAGTTATTAAATTAATTATAGAAACCCTACCTTCTAAAACTGTGGATTATCTCTCCCCATTGGGCTATTTAACTGATTGTAGGATTGAGGGGACTGTTGGTAATAATGAAAGGTTTCTGAATGCAGAGTGAACAAAAATTAAATAAAAATTTTAATGAATCCAAGGTGTTTCCTGCAGCCTTTGCTTGCATTGTACCATGTGCTGAATGTTGGCCTTGGCCCTGAGCACCGGATAAGAACTTATTGGTAACATGCCTACTCCCTGCTACATAACACCGATGGATGATGCTCACAATTGAAGTCCAGATTCAGGGTTACTGTATGCACCAGCCGTACTACACTACACACTCAGAGTTCTCCAATTTTAAAGGAACATGTTGATTTATTTGTGAAAAGCAAAGACTTTTACTTTCACGAGTCATTAGGTTACAGTAAATACATTTATACATGAATTTTGTAGACATTTTTGTAGCATACTATGAACTGCAAGGTGTTAACACACTTATTGCCTTCTTATTTTCTGCTAATGATTTTCTCTATTTGAATTTTAAAGTAAAAAATGATATGATTTAAACAATCATTTTGATATTGATGTTCAGGGTGTTGTAGAAAGTTCCCAAGTAAATTGCATATGATTAATTCCAGAGTTTTAATAGATACATGTAAGGTACATGCTCCAGCTTAAATATTGCATCATTCTTATGACACCCTTGTCATCTGCCAAGAGAGCAAACAGTAATTACACACAAAGGACCAGAAAAACACTCAGTTTGTAGAAACTTGGAAGCTGCTGAGACAAACAGAACTAGATTTCAAGGTTAAGAGAGAAGGGAATTGGTAGAGACCCAGAGGCTCCACAAGGTAGGACATTACTACTGCTTACCTGTAGGTGAGACGAGAAAGAAGAAAGAGGCAAAATACCATAGGCAAGGAGAGGAGAAGATAGAGAAACAATTAGGAGTTCCCAAAGTCTGGAGATAAAATGCTAAGTTCAGGGCATAAAGAAAGATTGTGGTTGCAAAGTCCTCCATACAGAGCATACACAGATGAGTGATTCCTACCCTGATTAGATATTTCCATTTTGTCAAAATTCACTGATTTTTAAATTTGTCAGAAAACAGCAGACCACCTCATAAAACAAGGCATCTTTTAGCGACTGGGTGGAGGTACTAGTTTGAGTCTCAAAGAAATAACCATACAATCTATTCCCAGGGAACTGAGATCGTTGATATTGAAGGATGGGAAGTATTGAATTGGTAATCTTGGCATTCAGTGGTAGTGAAGATTAGTTGGAGATGGGAGGGATAAAAAAAATGAGAATATACAGAAATGAGGTATTTTTTCAGTGTGCATTATATACTTGTATGAAATACCTTTATGCAACACTGTGTATAATTATTACACAGGGTAGGTGGAACATATACAATGCCATGTATGTGACTATTATAGATTGGAAAATCGAAACAATGGACTTGGTTGGTAAGCAGGATGACATTTTTTGAGACTTCTGTACCTACCTCTTTTTGGTCACTTCTTGGATATAAGTGAGATTGTAGGCAGGGTGGATTGTGTGGGAATTTTGTCTACTTAATTCATCAACATTCTTTGTCCATTCATCTGCCTTAGATCTGTCATTCATGTCCCATTTATGTCTTAGGATGGATTGCTCTTGGTTCCTTCTTACTGACAGAAAACCAGTTTCTTTAAATCTAATAGCTTTATAGATATCCAAGATTATGCATGTGTACATATGCAGTTGTTGCTCTGCAGACTACTTTCCCTTTCTACCAAGGCTCGTTGCCACCCAAGGAGCTGTCTATTGCAGAGTATGTAGTTGTAATTGTCTGGTGCAGATGACACAGCTTCGTAGCCAAGCCCCGAGTGATTGCATTGCGTTTGTCTCGTGGGTCTTGCTATAAATACCCCATATATCGTCTCCCCACTGAGTTAGTTTTACTAACTCCGTAGGCTGGCAGATTCTGTGATTAAGCTAAGAATTGTTTGAACGGCAGCCAGGACATGCTGTAAAGCCCTTTCTTATTCCAAACCCTCCTTATGCCTAATAGTCTTTTGTGTCTCCTGGTGTGTGGGCCAAGGCATTATTTCGAAGGGAGGGTAACGTTGCCTTTGTAAACTTTAAATGTTCTCCTGGCATTGTGCTTGTGCCTACGAAATAGGGAGTAAAGCGTGGCAATTTCAATTGCAATTATAAATCCCACTTGGCATTTATGCGTTTGTTTATTTAGTCACTTATACAGTTTATACTTCAAAAGGATTTGACGTAGAATAGAGATATTTTACAGACTCGAAAACAAATGGTACAAAACACATCACATTTGTGGTTCCTTGTGGCCACTCCATGCCCTTAAATGGATGCCTCATTTTCATTTTCTATATACAGAAATATGGCCAGAAAAGTAAGACACTTTAGGTGCTCGTAATGGTAGAAGGATGCGGCTAGTTGTAAAAATTAATGGGATGGCAAGAAAGCATTAAACAGAAATGACAATAGTGAAAAGAGATAGAAGTGAATGAGAGCACGTTATGAGAGGTTTGGCTGTATATCTTGTTTCTGTATAAAGCTATTAGATTTAAAGGAATGTCCCCACAGTAAGCCAGTGTACAGTCTATTGGGTAAGCATGACCAGGGAAGCAGAACGAGAATTCATTTTATACTATGGTATCTTTAATGTAAACATATAGTTAGTAATTATGAACATTAGATGAACTTTAATAAAGAGCCTTTTGAATGAGTCGGCCAGCAATGGAAGGCAGGTTGCCATGGGATCCTCACTACAAACCCGTGGCCTAGGTTGAATCCTGTATCCTAATTGCAGGTATTCCCTGTTATTCCCAAAGTGGCAAACAGTAAAAACGGCAGGAAACCCCTGTCTGTGTTGGGATTGTGGTAAAATTTCCTGAAATACTGTGTGTGGAAACCTATGTTCATAGAAGGATTTTAGCCAGCCACAGTAGAAGAAACTCATGACCTTGCCTGCTGTTCTGAAGCACAGACAACTTTATTTTATGATTTTGCCACCTCCCTTACCGAGCGGGAGGCAATTTCTTCCTAAGAGAGAGCAGTGCTGGTGGAGATTCCAACTGCCCAAACCAACTGAGTGGTGGGAAAAAGAGATATGACTGAGATGTCATTCAAGAAAACCTCCTGGTCGGGTTTTCAGGCCTGAGCTGCTCGCCACTGTAGAGTACTGACAAACTCATTCCATAAATTGACCAGAATATTAATACTACTAAAATTATACCTGGATTCCTAAAACATGCAGTAAGTCATTTATTATGTTATACTAGGATTATTTTTTTAGCTTTCTGCTAGCTATATTAAAAAATATCTGAGATAGTCTGTTTCAAAAGAGAAAAGTGTTATGTTGACTCATGGTTTACAATACCTCTCAGTTTACTGCTAGATGTGCAGGTTGCTTTGGGACATAGTAGGCAACACTTCAGATCAGGGAGGCTAGGATGGAACAACCCTTTTCTTATGATGTCTGCTGGGAAGTGAAAGTGAGAGGAAGAGGGGTGGGCAGTCCTTGTATCTCTGTCAAGATACCTCACGATCTCACCATGTAAAGATTCTACCAAGTCCTAATAGTGCCTCAGTGGAAACTAAGCCTTTAAGACAAGAACTTTGTGAAGCGCTCCAGGTCAGAATTGTACCACTTGGTGTCATGGGGCAATACAGGAATGTTTAAAGGTCAAGGCGTGGCTTGTAGGTAAGTTCTGACTTGACCTGCTCACTCCCAAGATGGAGAGATCAATAATAGGCTTCAATTGTAATGCATGATTAATAAATAACCTTGTTTAATGTTGTGTAAAATATTTAAGGATCATAGCTAATCATTATAATGTGGTCCTAAGACTTTCTTAGAACCTCCTAATTGGGCTTTGTTGGATGACACAGAACAATAGACTTCAAAAGTCATAATTTTATCTCTCATGCTGCATAGATCTTTAGAATGCTGCAGAAGTAGTGTGGAGGCATGGAGATGTTTATTGTTCTGTTAATGAGATGATAAGAAATCAGATAGTGGAAGCACAGGGTACAATTTGAGTGATTGCCTGCGGGGAGCCAAGGAAGCCATGAGTGTATGCAAACAATTAGATGAAATCCTGAGCAGATGCAGGTTGTTGATATGAGGATACTACATGCACGGAATTGGCAAAGCCTTTCTCTGGTCTGAGTGTGAATATTGACAGTGTGTGCAACTAAAATGGTTACTGAATGATTGACAAGTGTATGCAAAAACTAGCAACTGCAGCTTCCTCTTCCTAGCTATTTATGCCTTGGGACTGTTCCTCTACAGATACCTCCTACAGAGACAAGCTAAGCCCTTCCCTCTGTTCCATGTTTAATAAATGTCCTAAGGATTCCTGTTGTTTTATATTAGACATACTCCATCAGAAAAGCCTAGTCCACCAGATCCCAGCCTTTCAGTTCCTGTGTCTCCATGTGTGACCTTTATTCACCCCCTTGCATCTTCATTCAGAGATCCAGGACCAAGCTATGTGGGGTACAACTTACCTGTGAGTATTAGACAATGGACAGGACTAGTGAAGCCTAGAGTAGGAGTCAAGGGCTCTGAGATAATGAATATGATCAAGAGCATGCCCAAAGGCTTTTAAAAAGTTTGACTTCAAATAGTATGTATCTATCATTAAAATGAATTTTGTTCACAAAGTCAGAAGAGTGGATTGCTCACTTTAAAATCAAAGGCAAGTTCAAAACACAGAGGAAGAGAGAAATAAGCAAAAGAAGTAAGGGGGAGGAGAAGGGTGGTGGGGAAAATGACATAAAGGAAGGGAGTTAATTGGAAGCAAATGAAAACATAACAAAAGCATTAAAAATGATCCTGACAATAATTAAAGGTAGTGTTATACTAGTGTTGGTAGAACAGGTTTCTGCATCTTTATTTCCTTGACTGTAGCATCTATATGAGCTATGTTTATTTGGACACTAAGGCCAAATATAGGTAATGTAATATAATTATGACTTAGGTTCTGTTGTTGCTTTTTCTGTCTTTCCTGGTTCACACAGTTGTTAAGTCCCAAAGAAATCACACAGAGGTCTACATTAGTTCTAAACTGATTGGCCCATTAGCTCAAGCTTCTTATTAACTCTTATAACTTATACTAACTCATTATTCTTGTCTATGTTAGCCATGTGGCTTGGTATTTTTTTCAGTGAGGTAGTCACATCTTGCTTCTACTGTGGCTGAGTAATGACTGCATACTAGGACTTCCTTCTTCCCAGAATTCTCCTGTTCTCATTGAACTGCCTCTATTTCCTGTCTGGTTTCCTGTCTATACTTCCTGCCTGGCTACTAGCCAATCAGTGTTTTATTAAAATACAGTTGACAGGGTACAAACCATTGTCCCACAACAAGGTTCAAAATGAAATTAAATATCCTGTTTAATTGCAAGATGAATAACACACTGTTTAATTGTTCATTAGAATAAATGTAAATCTTCTATACTAATAATGTAATTAATCATTATGTTATTAATAATAAGTATATTGGTAAAAGGTGAAAAATTTATGCAATCTCAAAAGAATCTCAACATAAAACCAATCACACTGAAACTTATAGAGGAGAAAGTGGTAAATACACTTGAACATATTGGCACAGGAGATCACTTCCTAAATATAACCACAGTACCATAAACACTGAGAGCAACAATTAATAGATCGGACCTACTGAAGCTGAGAAGCTTCTGTAAAGCAAAGGATATGGTCAACAAAACGGCAGCCTAAAGAATGGGAAAAGGTCTTCACTAACCCCACATGGGACAGAAGGCTGATCTCCAAAATATACAAAGAACTCGAAAAATTGATCATCAAAACAACAAATACTCCAAGAAAAATGGGGTACAAACCTAAACAGGAAACTCTCAATAGAAGAATCTAAAATGACTGAAAGACACTTAAGGAAAATGTTCAACATCCTTAGTCATCAGAGAAATGAAAATCAAAACAACTCTGAGATTTCATCTTACAGGTGTCAGAATGGCCAAAATCAAAGACACAGGTGACAATTTATTCTGGAGAGAATGTGGGGTAAAGGGAACACTCCTCCATTGCTGGTGGGAGTACAAACTGGTATAGCCACTTTGGAATCAGTATGGTGATTTCTCAAAAAATTAGGAAAAAACCCACTTCAAGACCCAGCAATACTACTTTTGGGTATATACCCAAAGGATACTCAAATCACAATGACATGTTCTCAATTGTATTCATAGCAGCATTATTTGTAATAGCCAGAACCTGGAAATAAGCAAAATGCCCCCCTCGACCAAAGAATGGACAAGGAAAATGTGGTACATTTACACAATGGAGTACTACACAGCAGAAAAATATAATGACATATTAAAAATTTTAGGCAAATGGATGGATCTAGGAAACATCATATTGAATGAGGTAACCTAGACCAAGAAAGACAAATACAATGTGTACTTACTCGTAAGTGGATTTTAGACATAAAGCAAAGAAAAGCCAGCCTACAATCTACAACCCCAGAGAGACATACATGGATCTAATCTACGTGGGAAGTAGAAAAAGACAATGTGTCCTAAGTAAATTAGGAGCATGGGGATCGAGGGAGAGGGTAGAAAGGAGGGGAGGAGAAAAGTAGGAGAGTGGAGAAAAATATATAGCTCAATAAAAAAATAATTAAAGAAGATAATTATTATATTAGGACTGGTGGCCTGGCTCAATTAGTAAAGCATTTGTTATTACAGCCATGGACTCATGAGTTCAGTTTCCAAGCACTCCTTTAAAAGCTAGGTGCTTGGGCATATACATACATACATACATGCATACATATCCTCATTAGTAGGTGGGACAGACAGACAGGTGGATCACTGAAACTCATTGGTCACTCCACCTAGCTTAATCACAGAACACCACATTCAGTGAGATGCTTTGACAAAAGTTGGAGAGGGACTCAAAGTCTACCTGTGACCTCCACACATACGTATGTTCACATGTACATGAGCAAGCACATACGAGTACACATACAAAAGTAATGCATATATTTAAAATTTGAATTTAATGTGAGGAAATGGGAACGACTTAAATCAGCTGAATAAAAATGTGAAAAATAATGAGTTAAAAACCACAAGGAATATGACTGCCGTTAACATCGTCGTTTTCAAACACAGAAATGGAAAGAGCCTATGAAGAGGTTATTATTTTCAGACACTGTCCCGATTTCCTCTCGATTACATGATGTAGAAAACTGAAGGTTACATTCCGAATAGAGTGATGTTTCAGTTCATTTGAAATTATTTTCACGTTTGTAATGGAAAAGCCTGGTTGTTAGGGTGGAGAAAGGCGAGTAGCCGTGCTTCTCAAGTAGGCGGAACACTTAGAGGCGACTGTTCAACTGTGTGTGAAACACCCTTCTCTTATCCTGCCTCTGCTTCCACCCAGAAACCAGGATCCTGTTCTTTACTGAGTCAGTAAACCCAACTGTAGATTCTGCAGAGAATGCCTTGCGGTTTGTCTAACAAGGCAAATGTGTTCTTTTGAATTACCAAGCTGATTATCTCTTTTTCTTCTTTCTGAATAAGACCCCATTTTTAAGGGGCACAGAAAAATACTTTTTACCTCGGCATCGAAGGAATCTGTGTCATGAAACAGCTGAGTATTAAGGAGACTTGTATAACTTATAAAAATAAAACTGTGCCTGCCGGACAGTTTGCCACTGACGATGGCTTTTCTTCACAGGTCTTGGCATGTGAAGTCATGTTTCCACATTCCCAGAAATCTAATGATAATTCCACATGGTTCTTTCTTCTCTGGGGGCTCTCAGGATTTGGATCGGGTTACAGTCTCTGTCTGAGGTCAAATTCACGTTTAGAAAACTTTCCCCACCTTTGAGTTCATTTGTTCCATGGTATTTAGAACAAACTCAGAAGTCTTTGGGGGAAAATGAGATCTCTTTATACAGTTCTACTAATTTTGAAAATCATTAATCTGAAAATCTGTAAGTGAAGCTAGAGGCAGAAGAATTGTAGACACAAAGCAAAGGAACCGATGCGGAGCATTAGACCTGGATTAAATGTGACTCAAACTTGCAACATAATGGTCTGATTTTAGCCGTCCATTTTTGTAAGAATATTTCTATATTTTTAAACCTGTGGAGGCATTTGACCAATGAACAGTGCTATTTTATTTATAATAAAGACTGAGTTATTTCTTTTATATGCAAAATATGAATATCTACACAAATATCTAAATTTTATTTAAATTTGGTTTGCATGTGTAAAGATGAATGATTTGGCCTGACGACCCACACATATTGATGAGCCACTAAAGAACTAAAATACAAATCAGTGCTCTCCAGTACATTCAATCAGTTTTCAATTGATACTCAATGATTATATTTATTTGAATCTCATGTATAATACAGGTAGGTTAAGTAGTAATCTATTTTTAGCAAAGGTTATTTGGATGACAATAATGGAAAAACAATAAAAGAGTAAATTAACACTGTTTATAATTTAGAACATCTAAATTTGGATAAAATTAATGATAGCAATTAGAATTTCCTAAAACAGTCTGTAGTAGCCTGTAAGATAAACTTCCACATAGTGTAACTGATCATCCCATTTATTTCTGGAAGTGACTTGTTACATTTTGAGTGTAAAATAGCTCCCACAAGCCCAGGTTTTGAACACTTGTTTCCCAGCTGTTGGTGCTATTTTAGAACAATGTGGGACCTCAAGAGGGTGGGGCCTCAATCCTAGAAGTGTCACTAAGTACTGGGATTTGAAGCATATAGCCTTACCCGTGCCTCTGGTAGTAGCCTCAGCTTCCTTTTCTGCTGCCAAATTCTACTGGCTAGTTTCTGTCAACTTGACACATGATAGAATCATCAGATAAGAGAGAACTTCACATGCCTCCATAGGATTGGGCTGTGAGGCATTTTCTCAATTAGTGACCAATGAGGGAAGATTCAGTCAACTGTGAGTGGTAGAATTCTTGGGCAGATGAACCTGAGTTTTATATATTTGGAGAGAGAGAGAGAGAGAGAGAGAGAGAGAGAGAGAGAGAGAGAGAGAGAGAGAGAGAGAGAGCTGAGCAAGCCAGGAGGAGCAAGCCACTAAGCAGGACTTTTCCATGGCCTCTGTATCAGTTCCTGCCCTGCATGAGTGAGTTCATGTCCTCACTGATTTTGCTGGTGATCTGTTATATGGAACTGTGAGAGGAATAAACCCTTTCTTCTCTTGCTTACCTCTCTAAAGTCAGTGAAACCTGAGAGAAAGGAACCAATAAATGAAATGAACTAAAGTCTCATACAGCAGCCAAGTTCCTTCAGAGTGTCAGACAGTTTATACATTGAGAGTTAAGCCGAATCACATGAGTGAAACATATAATCAGAAGAACAATCTGGATGTGGTGGGCAAGCTGCTCATAGCCAGAACATGTTTTTCGGTAGAGGCATATAAACAAATCACAATAGCTAGTTGTCGCTAATCTAAAGCAAACCCACTCCTATTGCTACACCTGGGAGGGACATAGAAACATATTCTAAGAACATTTCCACAATTACCATGAATCTGAGGTCATAAGACTCTTGCCTTCCTTTCTTAGAGTTTTCTCAAAAATACTCAGACTTCTCAATGTCTCCATTCTTGGACCATTTTTTTCAACACCGCCAAAGTTCCTTTGATCATGGTGTTTCATCACGGCAATAGTAACCCTACCTAATACACATGTGAACAACCCTGAATGATATATGCAAACTACCATGAGCTCCTCAATGCCTTCTGGCCATGATGGACCAGATCACTCAGAAATCATTCACCAAAACAAATCTCCCTTTCATTAAGTTGTTTAGCAGATATTTTGGTTGCCATGGGACAGAAGTGACTAAGAGGGCTTTGAATATGTACAATATAATTAATAGTGTTTTCTCTGCTACTCTTTGGATATTGAAGTAAACAGCAGATGATCTATCACAAATGGAAGAGTTTTGTCTGCCTACTCCCAAAATACCCTGTCATAAGCCAAAGTTATAACAAGCACATGGAACAAGGCTATGGCAGAATTAGACTCCTTTTTATCTAGGATTGGCTTTTCTGCAGAATCTATATTGTGCTGGAGTAAATTATCTTATTTATGTGCCACTTATTTTTCTTCCACATTTCTTGCGAAATGGAGTTATTATCAATACATAAAATTTTTTTATTCAGCCTTTGAATATCAAATAATACATAGAATGTTAATTTTTAAAAGTTGGTTAAATAACATTGTCTAAAAATTTACAATCTGGGTAAAATATTGCATTTTAATGTATTTTTCAGACATATTGTTGGTGAGCTTTGATAAGTCAAATTTTTATCATTCTTGTTTCTTTGCATGAAATCGTGGATCTCAGCCAACATTCCACCTCCATTATAAGTGTTATTTCCAACATGGTAAATGCACTAAAATAAAGAAGTGATGTACTGCTGGATTGGTGGTCTCTGAGAGTTATATATGTTTCTGGTTCTGGCCCCTTTCCTTTATTTTTCCATGAGAGAAGCCATTGTCTCACGTTCTTGCCACCAGGGAACCTGTCTGACATAGCTTTACCACTGCAATGGACTGAAATATCTCAGAAACTGTTTGCCAAAATCCAATTTTCCTCCTTTATGGTTATGTGTTCTGCCACAGTCATGAGACTAGTTGTGTATTTAGATCAAGATGAGTATCAATTTCCTGTGGGCAGGCTCTTCAGAATGAAAGAAAGCAACATTTACAATTATGCAGGGACCATAGAGTGAATCAGGGTAATCCCAGACAACCTGGAACACGTGATCTTGATATGATGCAGTGAGATTACCATGGGACATGTGCAGCCGGGAACCTGGAAAGGGCTGTTAGTACAATTGACAAATGTTTCAGCAGTAGTAACCTTGAAAAATACCATCCAATGGAGAAGAAAGCTCCTGAAAGTGAGAAGATTTGGGCATCGGAAAACCTCCAAAGTCTGTGGCATTGGCTGATTACACTCAAGTTGTCTTAATAGCTTGCAGAGGGATAATGAAAAGCTAAGGACCAGCAATTAAAGGCTAAAGGTAAGAGTCAGAGTACCTTTTTGTTAACTTGAAAAGAGGCTTTTATTTATTGTAGTGGAAGAAAAGATAGTAGTGAGTACTCTGGAGCTGCAGAGAATTCCAGGGTTACTTAAAGGCTCCATCTCAGAGGATCCACAATGTTAACTTTCAGATCTGACCTTGAACTTGGAACCCTGAATAAGATGATATGCATATTTTGACCTAAGAATCTTGTTTCTATATTCATCTCAGACCCCGAGTCTTTGAGAGCTCAGTCTTTGACTGTAGGAACATGTTTGTCACTTGTAATGGGGCACTAAGAAAGTTTCTTCTCAGGACAACAGCTGCAGGGGCCTTCCAATAAGCTTTTAGCAGCTCTGTTCCCACATGCCAAGTCAGCTGTCAAATGATATAGAGGAAGGCTACCCAAAGGGTGACAGAAAATGCCCATGAGGCTCCATAGGGAAGCCACCTGAGAGCAGAACTCCATCAAAGAAGTCATGTGAAAGAAAGATGTACAGGAAATTTTCTGTTTTGAGATACCTTCTAAACACACAAGAGTCAATATCTCAGAGGAGACACTGGAAGGGGAAGTAAATTCACTCTGGAGATCTTTTAGGAAGCTAATCAAAATGATGTTCAGTGTAGCCTGGAATGAAAATAAGTAAGTTGATGAAAGACTATGAAGAGCTTGGGAGGTAGACATGTGATAATTGGTATGTCAAGTAAAAACATCAACAAGGCTGGGGAGACAGCTAGGTTGGCAAAGCACTTGCCTTGCAAGTTTGAGGAATCAAGTTGGAATTCCAGTATCTATATAAAATCCAAGTGCTGAAGCGACAGTGACAGAACCCACTGAGGCTCAATTCTCACTCAGCCTAGCTTACTTGGTGAGTCTTAGGTCACTTGGAGTTCCTGTCTCAAAGAACGAACAAATAAGCACCATCACCATCATAAACACCATCATCACCGTAACCACCAAATACCACCATCAACAGCATCATCACCATAAACACATCAGAAGGACATGCTGAGCTGAACCTGTTGCTCACTGGTTCTTGGAGATCTGAACTTGCTGCTTATTGATCACTGCAGCAATAGAGCTGGTTCAGATCCTCATAGTAGGGGTAGCCCCATACTTAGGAGGGACGGCCCCATGCTCATTATGGGTGAAGGAGAACTGACCCTGATGGCATGGGTGTACGGGTGTTGGCTCTGCCCCCTCACTGTTAGGGGTGTGACCCCAGTGGCTGGGACTGACCAGCACAGCTACCACCAAAGCCCACAGCTGCCCCAGCTAGGACTTGCTGGAGCTCGTGAAAAGACTGGTCCTTTGCAATGATAACCTGTAGGATCTCCATGACTCGGGGCAAATCCGAGAAGCGTTTCAGTGAGGATCCAGTGATGATCATGTACCAGAAACCAGAGGCCTTGAACCAGACCAATGACTCATTGCAATGAACATTGGCCCCCGATGACATCAGGATGAATGAATAGGTGTTGGAGAAATGGGAAAGATGGAGAAGCAAAGAGGTTTTCTTGTTGTTGTTTGTTGTCTGTTTGCTTGCTTGTTTTGATTTGGCTTGATTGTTTCAAAATTTTTTTTGTGGGGGGATGCTGTAGGAATGAGGGGAAGATAAGAGATAAGCAGAATTTGGGTGCATGATGTGAAATTCCCAATAAATCAATAAAGAAATTATGCTAAGTTAATAAATAAATAAAGAATTTGAAAAAAGGGGAGGAGGTTGGCAGTGGTGATACATGCCTTTAATCCTAGCACTCAGCAGGCAGAGGCAGGTGGATCTCTTTGAGTTAGTGGGAAGGGGTTTGCATAATGAATTCCAAGACAAACAGGTCTAGGCAGTGAAACCTTGTTTCGATAAACCCAAATAAAATAATTTATTATTTTCACCTTTTAATTTAAAAGTTGTTTGTAACTTGACTTTCATTGGCCAAAAGCATTATTTTCAGCCTTCCATAGTTGACATATCTAGAATGTTGTAGATCAGTGCTCATGTTTTGTCGGTCAGTGACACGGGAAACCACACATCTTTGCAAAGAACTGTCAATGTTGTCTTACATATTTCATACAACCTGATTATGCGTACCTGGGGCAGAATGACAAAAGGAGGAATATTCTCAAATGATAGTGTTTTGCTGTTAGACACCTAGTATAAAGCTTCTTAATGTGTAATCTTGGAGCATTCCTGCATACCTTAAATATAGTAATTTCTGTAAATCTTGATGTTTAAGGAGCTGGCAATACACTGTCTAATAAAACCATTACATATGAAGTCTTAGAAGAGCGTTTTGTGTCTCTGTGGGTTTCCCTTTCAATTTTGGAATTACTAGATTGCTTTGTCTCAGTCTTTTGTAAAGACATACTCTACTAGTCCCCTGATAGCTGTCCTCCTGCATGCACTTTAACCTTCAATTGTCTAGTAACATTTCCTAGAGTGCATGCCCATGTCTTTCAGGGGAAGTCTCTAAAAATCTGATTTAAGGGTAATACTCTTAATATACCGTTTAAGAAAGCATGTTAAGTACCCTTTGCTAACACTTCTCAGGTCACTTATTAGCATGTATTGTGTATTTATGTGAGAGACAACAGGAAGCAGTGACTTTTTCGGTATTTCAAAGCCATTAATGCCCAGACAGTGTCACAGACTTCTGTAGTTTTCCACAATACCTATCACTTAAAAAAAAGACTAACCACAAAAAAGAACAGGTTTCATATTCCATGGATTTTTAACTCAAGAGAGGCAAAACAAATCACCACCTCTACAATGACATATATGATAATTGAAATATAGAAACCTCAAAAATTCTACTTTTACCAGGAAATCAACTGGCTGATTAAAAATATTTACACTATGCCAGGCCCAAGTTCTTCAGAGCAAAACATGTTAATTTGATGACACTTGCCACAAATAATAAGTGTCAAACAAGAAAAAGATTTCAACATTACACTGTTATATTTTATGGGTAGACTTGACTTTTTTACCTGAGTAGACAAATGCAAAATACCCACAAATACTATTTCTATATGAATAAACAGTGACATCCAAATAGATGCATCAAACACAAAGGTAGAAATAGGATGTGTGTAAAAGATGAGGATTATATATGTTTACAACAATACCAACAGCCTAGGGTCTGGTTTTAATTCTGAAACAATTCAGGTTATATTTTTTCATAAACCATGTGACAGATCTGAACTGGGAGGCAGTATCATGTTCAATGCATCTGCAAGAACTCAGTCAGTAGAAAGTTTATACCTCTCCATGAAAATGTATCAGTATATATTTTGATGATGGCTCACCTTCTTTCATTACCAGTAGTGAATCACATCATCCTTCACAAATGTTAATTAATTTATTTATTCACTGTAGATTTATTTTTGTTCCCTGCATCTCGAATAGTAGCAATGTAGGAAAGAGTAGCATACTCATTTTAAGGACACACTTGTAGTAACCCAAATAGAGGCAGACGTATGATAGTTCACCATGGTGAATTCATTAAGAATTGCATGTAAGTATGAGTTTGACGTAATTCAATTGTAGGAAGCTCTGCCAGTATATGTAAGACCCTTGCTCAATCCTCAATAGAAAAATAATAGTCACTACAAAAAGTATTATACATGAGTTAGTAAATGAAATATTTCTAGCTTTCCATGCCAAGCTGCTTAAGAATTATTTTGTGTGTGTGTGTTTGTGTATATTTCCAAAGTTGTTTAAAGAAATATCCAACATATGTAAGAAAAAAATTTTCCATTGTTATCATAAAATACTAGATATTTTATAGTAGAGGCAACATGTTTTTGGCTCAAGATTTGAACAGATGACCATTTTCCCCTGTTGCTTTTAGTATGTATATCAAAGCAGAATGTTATGGAGGAGACCATTGCTTATCCCAAAGTGGAGAGAAAAAGAAAGAGCTTTAGGTACCAGTATTATTTCCAGAGGTATTCCACATATAACCTTACATCCCCAGTAGGCTCTACGTTGAAAGTGTTCTATGATCTTCCAATAGTACCACAGGCTGGCATACAAGTCTACCATATATAATGTGTGGGAGACACTTAATACCAAACTGTAACACTAATATTTATTCCATTAAAACATAAAACAAAATTGAAGCAGATGCAGCAGGATGTTTCACTATGGACCACATTGTGAAGATTTTTTTTAGCTGAAAAAGGTAGGTTTTACATTCAAAGTAAATAAAAGATGGACGGCATCATTACTCTCAAGTAACCAAGATAAAGTTGCAATCTCTGTCTATCAGTTTAGTGGAAATGGGAAAATAAATTGGCTTGAGAAGGCAGGGTGAGTAACAAATCTAGAACTTGTAATAATGTTGAGTATAATAGATTTTTAGGCGAAGTTTTAGTTGATGTGTAAATGGAGAGAATAGTAGATGTATATGAAAACGGAGAAAGAAAAGTCACTGGCAGATTTAACCAGGCTAGTGTGGGAAAGTTGGAGAGGGAACAATTTAGTATGAGTTGTGTTTCTTAGAAGTTAGAAGTGTGTTCTAGAAGAGAAAATGCGAGGTCAAGGTGATGGGTTGAACTTCAGAGCTGGTGGACTCACGATGTTTCTGGGAAATCCATTGGAGATATTTTATAAACTATTGGATATATACCCACTGTACCCTGAAACTGTACTGAATGGTGTGGATAGAAAGGAGATTCAGTAGGTAAAAGCATGTTTCTATATTACAAGAGGTTGATACTCTCTATAGTTTTCCAAAGAATCAGCTAAGAGAGACAAAAATAGTGTCAGATGAAGAAAAAATAATCTAGGCAGGAATCAAAATTGAGTAAGAAGAATAACAAGGGAACACAGTCTTTGGTTACATGGTTGCAGAATATATATGAATAGCTACTTAAATTCTCATCAAGTTTCAGCTAGATAAACAGAAATTACTCTCAAATTGGCAATCATATTTCTGTGAACATTCCCCAGAAGTATTTTTTTATATAGATTCTGACCCATGAATTGCTGGTGGGATGGGAACTGTTCCTTCGGGTACATGCTTGAGATGGAAGGCAACAGAGATCACAAATCAAAAGAACTTCATTTTAAAAGTTGGAACCTCACAATTGCTACAGCATAATAAGAAGAAACTGGCAGAGAGGCAGTGATTTCCAGCAGAGGAAAAAGAAAAAGATGTTGGAATGTACGTTTGAGCTGAGAACTGAAAAATGTATGTAGAAGCAAATCTTTGAAAATGAGAGATCAGAGGAGAAAGAAATACAGCTGAAGATTAAGAATAATATATACATGATAAAAACTTAGTTGACAATGATAATTATAGAATATGATAGGACCCATGTTGCTCACAAAATCTCAGAACTCATGACTTTTATGTCAAGTCAGATTTTAAATAGCGTCTTTTTCATATGCCATTGTGATTCTTCAACAGATTGATTATGAATGCTGAAAACTAGGATCCATTTATTGATAATAAATTAAATGTTAACTTTAGTAGATTAATGTGTGTTATAAATATATATGTGCATATACTATGTATTTTTTTACTGAAATAGCTGCAAAAAAGTGCCTCTTTCATAATCAATACCCATGTATATTGTTTTTTAAATATACCCAAATATATTTAGCTTTTTAATAGGTGTATGGAAATCTATTTATAGAATATTTTAATGTGTATCTCTTTTGCTAATGTGTTTTAATAAGCAGTACAGTTGAAAAAAAGCATATGTTTTTTCATCACTTGTTCAGAGCAATTTTAACTCTGTTATATTCTTTCTCATCCAGCTGTCCATTAAATCTTTTTCTTACTATCACCAGGGGTATGGTTAATGAATGTTAACCACGGATATTCTTTTAAAACGAGAAAATGAAGCTCAAAAACACCACAGAATTGGAAATGACTCAGCATGAGACTTTGCACATGAATATACTCATTATTCTTTTCAATCATCTTCTTTACTTTTCTGAGGGAATTTGTTGAGACATCCTTTAAATGCTGCATTTGACATAGAGCATCCAAAATGCTTCATTTAGGACAGTTTCCAGTATAGTCAATAGAGCCACAAAACGTTAGCAAAATTATAATATTGCTTACCTTAAAAAATTTCCCACATCATGCTGTGATTTAAATAAATTAGATATTTTCCATTTTATCTACATTTTCTTTCAAAAATTGTAGCACATCTCTTGATTTGGATTTCTACTTAGGGGATAATGCCTTTATAATCTTAGAATAATACACACAGTGTGACTTGGTTGTAAATCAAAAGTGCATACAAAGAGACCAAGTAGCTCTGTTAACAATTGGGAAATAGAAATTCATATATTGTTGGAGAAGATAGCCAGTCTTCTAATTAAAAGTATAAAGTATCTAGAATTGAAATTTGCACACTTAGTGTGTTATATAGACAAAATATTTTAAGCAAATGCAACCTGAAGACCACATACATTAAATGACATGAAAATACTTATTGAAAATATTTTGTAAAGAAAAGGAGTCGTTTGCTTTCCTCCTAAGGGAATCACAGTTATATTTTCCAAGTACTCACACTCTTTGTTCTACAAGGAGAAACACTATGTAATTAGCAGAGATTAAAAAACAGCTTTCATCCTTTCAAAATTGTTCAGAAAAAAACCAGCCCATGATATGTTCAAAAAGTGTAAAGAAATACAAAGCACACACAGAATTGAAAAAGTGAGCTTTGTTCAGATATTTTCAAATGATTCCTTGGTGACTGACTTTCGCTACATTGTTCCTTATTCCTCAAACACCATATTGTTCCCTGTACCATAAACTTCCAAGTACATGAGATCACTATCCTCATAGAACCTCTATCCATTAAACACTGCTTTGCTTATCAAACCTCAAAGACGTTCTTGTGTATTTCCTCATTAAACTTGGCAAAGAAATGCATTTCTATTCAAACAATTACTCTTTTAAGCTCAAACCATGTAAACAGAAACTACTTGGCAATATTCACATTCTTAATAATTCATTTTTATCAATACAAGCAAAATAGTGGTTTATGTAAGACATTGGATGCTGTTTGTGTGCCAAGATATTAATTCAATATCTTCTTTGTGAAACTTTGAACTATCTTTTAAGTTCTTCACTTCAATCATCTTTCTTAGTTACTTTTCTATTTCTATGAAGATACGCCCATGACCAATTCAAATTATAGCATAGTTTATTGGAAGTTTATACTTCTAGAGGGTTAGAGTACTGAGAGATTACATACTTATCTGCAAGTAGTAGGAAAAGGGTGTAGTGATATTTCATTTGCATTTTACCTGAATAAATCTTACCTGAAGTTCAGAGAGTAAAACAGCCCCACTGGTCAGCCTTACAGAACAGGAAGTGGTAACACATACCTTTAATACCAGGATTTGGGAGACAGAGGCAGATGGAGCTCTGTGAGTTCAAGGCTACCCTAGGCTACACAAAATCAATGCAGAAATAAGTTCAGGTGGTGGTGGCCTACACCCTAGAGGGAATATAAAACGAGAGGAGAGAGAGAGGCTGTCTAGTTAGGCTATGGTCACCCAGCCTTGATAGAGGTAAAACTTCTGTCATGGCTTAGCTGCCTTGCTTTTCTGGTTTTTAGGTTTATTCATTTATTAAAATACAAACAATATAGTACAGCAAGAGAGAGTCATTTGGGGATGACATGGACTTTTGCAATCTAAAAGCCCACTCCTGCTGACTCACCCCCTTCAAGACCATGCCTCCCAATATTTCCCAAGTTGGTTCACCAGCTGGGAACCAAGAATTCATATATCTGAGGCTATGGGCACCATTATCCTTAAAACCACTGTAGCATGAATACAGATCAACTTGGTAAATGACACGTAGGTTCATACCTAAAAGCTATATGTAAAAGAAATTTGCAATGAGAATAAACAGTGAATGGGGCTAACATCAGAAATTCTGGGACATGGAAACCATGGATTTTGAGGCTGCAAACACGATTGTGAGATTAGAAGAGTGATAGGAAGGGTATTCTATACAGCCAGGTTCTTTTGAAGATAAAAAATAATGAAGGGAATATGAAAAGACAATAGACAGGCTTACCACGTTATTGATAGAGACTGGGATACTGGCAGTGATTCAGAGTTTATTTTAATTTAAAGCAAGATTACCATTTTTGTTCACTATAGGTAATGAATATAAAGACTGATTGATAAGTTGCATAGATTTGATGAAAATCAGTATAAAGGATGTATTGGGATGCTTGCTTATCAAAGAGTAAAAACTTAAGAGGACACTATCATTTTATTAACAATTCAACAAGTTATCCAAAGTCATTCTTCTGATTAGTACTGACCTAGAGCCAGAAAGACAAATGCTATCTGTTTGTCTCATTTGTTGATGCTAGTTTGGGATCTTTATATATGGGTGTTTAAAGTTTCCATAGAACTCAAAAAATTAGTAAGGGTTTATGGGGGCATATTTCAATTGAGAGAGTACAGAACACAAATAATGTGGACATGGGAAAATGAATGATAGATCAGAAAGAATTAAGTAGGGTAAGAGAAAGCAACCAACAGTCTCTCCCATCTAGGAACTCTCTAAGCTATAATAATGACAGGGCAATTTCTAACTTTGTGTCCCTAGCAGAGAGGTACATAGCAATAATACATATCTCATAATATTTTTTTGCTAGTAAGCCCCCAAGTATAAACACATTTTACCTTTAAACTTCTAACACCTTATTTACCTTGTGATATTATTTATTTTTGCCCTAATCTGTCTTCCTATATACAATGCATAAGTTATAGAACATTCCTAAGTCAATTTTGTCAGACATAATTATTAATGAAAAATTACTATTTTACCCAGGTTATGTTTCGAGAAATTTGTTTATGGTAGAATTTATATAAATGAAATATTTATAAGCCTATCTATAATTATGCCACTAAAGTACCATGTAATTAATTATAAGTACAAGAATTGCTATACAGTATCTAGTCATTTAAAAGAAGAGTAAATTTTCTTAACTTTGTAATGGCAGAGCACTAGGATGATAAATGTGAAATATGCTGAAAGTGAGCCGCAAACTGATGATGGTGATGGGGTTGCATATTATTACAACATAATATATATATATGTGTATATATATATGAAGTAAAGCTAAAATGATTTCAGATTTATGAAAATTTTATTACTTGCCTAACTGTATCCAGATATCATTGTTAAAATATACTTAATCCTCTAAAAATTAATAAATTATACAAAAATAAGACCTGTATTTTATGTTGATGCTCTTTTTTTTACATGGGACTACTTTATTTATTACAATGGAAAACAGCCAACATAACCTACAATTTTTAGCTTTAATCTAGCTATTTTTCCATTGGTTGACCTTTTTAGGAAAATAAATGTATTTTCTATATATTTCTGCCTTACTATATTTGGAATTGTCACTTGTTTTCAATAAAAATGTGTTTGCATTTTATGAATAATATGTGACCCCATCATCCATAGCTTGTGGCTCACTATAAGTTTATTTCACATTTATCAACCCCATACCACTTCTTTGTTTCCCTTCCTTACCTTCTATGCTTGCAGAGTTAAAAACTGAATATTATTCCATGAATTCATGGTTGCTAGTCTGTGAGCAATGGGTAGGAAACAGTTTCCGCCAGAAGTTCAGATAATATTATAAAGAATGAATGGATCATCTATATATATGGACACGTTGTAAACTCTGCTTCTAAAGTATCAGTGAAGTTTTAATTTCAGGCAAACTACTTTGGCATGTGGTCTTGAATGCTCTGTGTTCAAGAGAAAAAGTGTTAATCATAAACTAAACTTTGAAACTTAAAATTACTCCATAAAACTATATTTCTTAAGACACTATATGATGTAATCCAATCACAATACTGCATGGTTCTGGCTAATTATTACAAATAATATTTACATATATCTTCATTCATATATGCTTTAATTTGAAAAACTATAATAGAGATGGTAATGCCCCTGGGCTACTTTATCTTTGTGGGATAACTTAGAAATTATCTGATATGTGTAGCACTAAGACAACTATTGTTTGAAGTAATTTATTCATTTCAACAAATTGTGACATCTATAGTAGAGATTCTTGATATTCTGTTTCACAGATTTTAAGATTTATTTTAATTATATGTATATGGAATAGTAAGTGCATGTGATTACAGGAATCCTCAGAGGTCTGGGGCAACAGATATCTCAGGAGCTGGAATTACTGAGAGTTATGAGCCTCTTGGGTATAGGAACCAAAAGCGTTATACAATTTTAACCACTGAGTCATCAACCAGTCCCTGTTTCTCAGTTGTGTATTTTAAATGTAGCACTGCATTCAAGCGAAAAGACACGACTGATGCGTACTAAGTGCAGGAATAGGACACTGATACTTCATTGATTTTATTCAATAAGGAAATCTCTTCATACATCATTCACTGTGAATCCCAATTATTTGATAAAAGAAGCAGCAAGATCACTATATACCTAAAATGTGACTTAAAAAGGAGCTATGACTCAAAATTTCCACTGTTCCTGGCAGCATCAGGCTGGCCTCAAGAGATAGAGAAGCCTTTCTGAGATGTATAATTAACAAGAGCTTGGAGAGAAGCTCTAATTTTCCATGGAAATAAATTCCTCAAATTATAGTTGTCCAGTTATAGCTGAATTTACGAGCTCTGTAGGAACAGCCCCCCACTTTGCTGAGTTTTCTACAAACATTTGGACTCCATCTCAAAATGTCGTTTTTATACTCCCAGTTGAAAGAAGCAAAAAAGGAAAAAAAAACCATAACCCAAGTTGTATTTTGTTTCTGTTTTGGGATTTATAACTAACAATTTCTTTACTGGCCAAATGCCCAGTTCTTGCTTACAGTGGGAGTCAGGGAAACTTGGAAGTCCTGTCTTACTGTTAACTGCTACAGCATCAAAAATTCAAAAGCTACAATAATTTAAGATTATTAAAGTTCACTTAAGAAGGGGAAAACAAAATAAAAGACTATTTAAAAAGGTGCATTGTCTTTGAAACTTTTCCCCCTAAAGGAAGCAAGATAACTTTGTTGGAATGAAGCAACAGTGCAAACTTAAGAATGCACAATGTCAAGTAGGTCATGAGTGAGCGCAGCCTTTGAAAAGTGAGGAATTTTTTTATGTGTATATGCGTGTGTGCATGTTCCTAAACATGGCTATATATGCATATAAATGCATCTAAGCATGAAGATAAGAGGCCAACCATGTGTGTTAGGCACATGGGCTCTTGAAATGAGTTCTCTCTTTAGTCCTGTGTTCATCAATTAGAATGGATGGCCAACTAGTCACAAGGATGTGATTGTCTCCACCACCACAGACCTAGGATTTCAAGGGTATTCTTTCTTATCAGAATTTTTTGTTCAATGTATATTCTGAGGATTTGAACTCAATCTGCTTTCTCACCAGGTAACTAGTGCTTTTTTTTTAATTAAAATTTTAAGAGCTGTCTTTAGATGTACTTTCAGATTTTGAATAAACTGTATGCCATCCACAAGTCTGGATACAATTCTTGCAAAATCTCAATAACTACTGAATTTTCTGAAATGAGTACAAATCATGACCATAAGTAATCTCTTTTGTCTAACATGCCTAAATTTACCTCACTCAAAGCAGTGTTGTCCTCTAAAAGGATATTTCTTTTGTAGAGAGTCTATTTATTTCATTACACAAAGAATTTGGAAAAAAAACTTATTGTATTTTCTTGCAAATATGTGAATTGTGCAAAAATGAAAATCAATCTTAGAACTATTAAAAACACAGACTATTTTGGAGCTAAAAATGGCACAGCCAAACTCCATCACTTACATTATTCATGAATCTTGGTTCCAAAGGAGTTCCATCTTTTCCTTAAATGAAAACCAAATTGAAAGTCCAGAAGTCCTTGGTGAGTCAATAAAGTATACAAAAAAAACCTACTTTTAAAAGAGAGCTTCCAAAATGCATAAAAAATTGGCTGGCCTTTGCAGTGAAACTATAAATTCCCACTGAGAATTCTGCAATTGAAAAATGTTACCTAGATTCTCTCTCTCTCTCTCTCTCTCTCTCTCTCTCTCTCCTCTCTCTCTTTCTCTCTCTCTCTCTCTCTCTCTCTCTCTCTGTGTGTGAGAGAGAGGGAGAGAGAGAGAGAGAGAGGGAGAGAGAGATGGATACATGAGGAAGTTTTTAAAGCTAGTATACAAAGTAATGAGTTTAGTTATGCATTTTTTATAATTTATTTTAATTGATCCTCTTGCCATACTTCCTTCAAACCATCTCTTCCTTTCCCAATGATGTCAATTCTCTTCTTCCTCATAATAACTTTCCTTCTGCTTTCAAATCCTAGTCTATGCCATGGGCATTTTAAAACTATATCTCAAAATTATTGAGTTAAGGCAAATGTGAAATTTTATTACTTCTAAAATTCATGACACACAAATATATATAAGAAATAGTTATAATCTAAAAATTACTAAATATTTACTTTGAAATGTTCATAGTTTTGTGTGAAAGTTGACTGTTGTGGAATAATCGTTTTGAACACTGTAAAGTGTAAAGATCTGTCTTTGCCAAGGCACCTTCTTATTGGTTTAATAAAAAGTTAAACAGTCATTAGCTAGGCCTGAGGTCAGACACAGAGGATGCTGGGAAGAAAAAACGCAGTGTTGCCAGGAGATACAGAGAGAGCAAGAGATGCTGGAGGACAGGTAAAACCGTGGGCTACGTGAGCTATGTGAGCTACCTATATTAATAAAAAAGGGTTAACTTAAGTTGTAAAAGCTAGTTAAAAACAAGTCTAAGCTATTGGCTGAGCTCTCATAATTAATAAGTTGTGTCATTGATTTTGGAGCTGAAAGGCAGGAAAGAAAAATCTGTCTACAGTGAACAAATGTCTATGAATACACCTAATGATTAAGGAGAAGTGGGACCGAACCAAATGTTGACCACCTAGGTAAATTTTATTCTGTTCTTTATAAGTACTAATCCAGTGGTTCTCAGCCTTCCTAATGCTGCAACTCTTATACAGCTCCTCATCTTTTGGTGATCTCCAACCATAAAATTATTTTCACTGTTACTTCATAAATCATTGTAATAATCTATGATATGAGTCAACTATGAATATTTTATGTGAAATGATAGGATATGACTAATAGAGGTAAAGATATGGCTTCCATAAAAACATGAACAATGTGCCATATATTGCAGCATGAAAGCAATGAAAACTCAAAAATTGTCTTCTGAATACAAGTGTACATACATATTTTCTTATTCCTCCACCATTTCAAGTGGAGGCTGATTAATGATGTGGGATTCACCTCTGTATGGTGTGAATACCATTGGTGAAGAAAGTAACTGCCTTGGCCTGTTGATAGGGTAGAACTTAGCTAGGCAGGGGAAAACTAAACTGAATGCTGGGAGAAAGAAGGGTGGAGTAATAGAGAAGTCATGTAGCCCTCCCAGAAACGAACACCGCAACTTTAGCTGGTAAGCCACAGCCACATGGCAATACACAGATTAATAGAATGGGTTAAATTAATATGTAAGACTTAACCAATAAGAACTAGAGCTAATGGGCCAAGCAATGACTTAATTAATACAGTTTCTGTATGATTATTTCAGGGCTAAGTTGTCAGGAACTAACTAGCGGCCTCGTTCTACAGATTATCAGATGTACAAAATATTGCAGGAACATTTTATAACTATTACAGTTTATTAATGAGAGAAAAATTATTTTTTATTATCTCATTTTCAATAATCACAACTTTAGTGTTGTTTCCTTTCTGTGTATTTTCTAGAGTTTGAAATGACAAGATGTCCTCAAAGAACACTCTAAACAAAATCAAAGTAGGTGTAGCCTATATTTTATGGCTAGTAGTTAGGCCCCAAAGACTTCCATCTCTTCTTGCTGAAGATCAGTCATTATACTTATAAGCTAATTGCAATGTATAAGTCTTTTTTATACCACAAAATCAAGTGTGAAACAAACACTCTTATAGTATAGGCCTCTCAGATGTGTTCTGTTGAATTTTTTCTACTTCTCTTTCATTTTCTGTTAGGTTATCAGAAATCAAAGACGAGGCTCTTGAGAGTTTTATCTGTATGGTCATTTGAATCATGTGACCCATTAACAAATATTCATTCCACATCTACTCTGTACAAGATCCCATATCAAAAGGCAAAGAAGATTTCATCACACTAAGAACTACAACATCGTTGATGCAAAAAGACACAGATATGAATTTGACCAAGCTTTGCATATCAATACAGGCATCTGATGTGGTATAAAACTTAAGGGTTTAACCTAGGATCAAGGTAGTAGTTAGTTGCAGAGACATTAAATATAATAAATTAAAAAGCTGTCAAAATAATTTTTGTTGTGAATATCAATCATTGTCTTATCATCTTTCCTAAAGATGAATACTAATCAAACACTGATTAATCAGAAATTTTTGTCTTAAATTAATAGCACATTGTTGGCCATCTGATTAAAAAATATCTAAGACATTTAAATATTGACAAAGACAAATGATTCAACCTTGGCCCTTGATAATACAGGACATGGCTTATTTTGCAATTAAAATACTGTAAAAAGAAGTTACTCTTCTTCCCATCAGTTCCTGAATAACCACTCAGAGTCTTAATATTAATTACAAACTGTTTGTATTATTAGCTCAGTCTTATCATTAATAGTCCTTATAATTTAAATTAACCAATTTTTATTAGTTTATATTTTACTATGATGCTTGTGGTTTGTTACCTCACTTCTTGCTTTTTTGACTGCTGTAGGCATTTACCTGACTCTACTTTTTTTTTCCTGTATTTTTACTTGGATTACCTGCCAGGTTATTGGCCAAATCAGCTTCTTTATTAACCAATGGTGATAAAACATATTCACAACATACAGAAAGGCACCCCACATCAAAACAAAATCACTGATACAAAAGAATACTTCAAGAACCTTTTTGGAATTAAGATATATTTGACATACAAAATTTCCATACTCCAGAAGAGGAGAGAGAAAGATTGTTAAGAGACAAAGGAGCAGAAAGCCTACTGCTAGCATTTTCTAGACATGATAGGGCTGATATCACAAAATATCAACGATATGGTTACCTAGACTGTCTCAAAACTATTTTAGCTGTAGAGAAAAATGGAATTATTTTTAGTACAAAGACTTAAGTTATGCTTTTGATCCCCAGGTAGAGGAGACTTCTTTTGTTTTTTTGCTTTTTTTTTTTTTTTTTCGAGACAGGGTTTCCCTGTGGTTTTGGAGCCTGTCCTGGAACTAGCTCTTGTAGACCAGGCTGGTCTCGAACTCACAGAGATCCGCCTGCTTCTGCCTCCCAAGTGCTGGGATTAAAGGCATGCGCCACCACTGCCCGGCTTACAGGAGACTTCTTAAAGGTCTATGAGCACAGACAGAATGGACTACTATAACAAGTAATTTGAAAACAGTGGTTTGGTTTCATTCTGGGATGAGATCCAAGCGTACTAGTGAGTTTTACCTGGTGGTGATTTGAATCTCTCTTCTCCACACAATGGAAATCGATGATATCTGGGCACAATTTTGGTTTTCACCTTGTGGATGGTATGTATCATGTGTTCCCTAAACATTTGTTGAACAAGTGAGAAATTTGTTATCTAATACATGGTGTAGATCAACATTCTATTTCCCTTCAATCTCATTGTTAACAATCCTTGATTTTTCTTCATAAGATTCTGAACATGTTTTTAGCTTCTCAGACAGACTGTGAAAATTTTTTCCATTATTCCCATGATTTTCTGCTTAGGCCTGTGTTTCCAACATTGACATATGTTTGACCATCCTGTGAAGTTTCTAATTTTATTCCTTTACTCTTTTTTCTTTGACGCTTTTGGGAGCTCACCACCCAGCTCTCAAATCACTGACAAAGGCTTATTCTTAGTTATGAAGTTAAGTTGCCTTGTTTCTTGCCTGTCTACCTTTGAGTGGGCCTTTTCCTTTTCTTCTGTATATTTTACTTTCAATCTTACTCTGTCCCTGGCTGGCTGTGTGGCTGGCCACTGATGTACTCTTTCCTCTTTTACTTGCTCTTTCTTTGCTCCTCTCCCTCTTCCCAGATTTCTCCTCCCATTTATAACTCCAGCCTATCCTTGTTCCTGCCTCAATATTAGTCATTCAGCTCTTTATTAGGGCCACCAGGGTTCAGACAAGCAAAGAATCACTGCTTCACACAGTTAAACAAATGGAGCAGAAACAAAAGTCACACACCTTAAAATAATAGCATTTCCCAACAAGCCTGCTACCTTATGATTTCTTTTCTAATCTTCTCTATGTTCTCTAATAGTTCTCCTCTAATTAGGAGTTTACTGTTGTCGGGGGTGAACTCGAATGCTTTCAGGTCATCAAAATTAAGTTGATGCTTTTCTATATTTCTAATGCTTCAGTATTTTACAGTTTAAAAACAACAACAGTAGTAACAATAAAACAAATGCTTTTAATAGTAGTTGAGGTCAATGTCAATATACATTTTCTAGTAACTAACTAGTTTTGAATTTTTTTAATAAACTCATACAATATCAGAGACATTAGGTATGTGATGCTTCATGTTTCTATTACTTTAAGGATTAGGGGAAGGATAATGTCTCATATTATCTCATGATATCTCATGATAGTCAATACGCATTTTTCTTCAATGACTTAATGAAAAACATTTTTAAGGGGTATATTTTAAGACCCTGAACCTATTGCTCACATTCATTACAAGACTTTGTTACAGAAAATATCTTTTGGGAGAAAAAAAAGTCACGTGTTATACCATTGATTAGAAATTTTTTGCTTCATAAATAAAAGAGTTGAATAAGAAAATGTTACTTCACTCATTTTTGCTTCTCTGTGTCCAGCTGTCTTTTGGCAGCTCAACAGCCTATTTCTCTGGTATCTGTGCTATTGTCTTTGATTCATCATGGCCTTGGAATGAACTACTCCAACAAAACGGCTTGAAAGAAGGACATACATATACATTGGCAGCAGTTTTCATTCTCTTTTTAGAATCATTGCTTTTTAAGTCAGGTTGGCTCTTGTCCAAATTTAAAAGAAAAAGAGCAACAGTTAAACAGCTGGTACCAATTATACTGACTTCAGTGGGTGTACATGCTCAAGTGTCAGAATAGCAAGCAGGACCTATGACATAATGGGCTAGTCATTTCATAACTGGACTGTGCGGTTCAGCTCGGCTTGCCAGTTGGCTTCTCTTCAGAATTATTACACCCATACTCTTGTAATCAACGATTTTTTTTATTAATGTGTTTGTGTGCCACAAAAATCATTACTTAAATACGCGTATGTACTACTTGGATTTCTTAATGAAAAGGAAAACATACTATAGAAAAAGAAATAGATGAATGGTTTTTATAAATATTTGTCTGATAAGTAATATGTTTAGACACTAGAGCAGAGTTATGGGACTTGAAAATTGAAATTCACGGTGTTAATAAACAAAATGAAAGATGTCTTTAGAAAATTTTTAACATGACAATTGACTTACAGTGTAGTTTCTCTCAAGTTTATAGAATCAAAGAGAAAACTAGGGAGATTTTAAGTTATTGATTCACTTAAAATAAAATAATTTTTTATGAAATGTTATCATATTTATACTTCATTTTATAACCTAGCCCCATTATTTAAAAGAATCTGTCTGGAGTTATTTTTCTGTTGAAGCAAGAAGAAAATGTTGGCTCTATTGAACAGAATTTGGAAGAGACAAAAGTTCCAGTTGATAAACATTCTCTGTAAGAAGCACACGTTCTAAATTTGGCAGGGTTTGCTGGTTTTAATATGTTTTCCTCTGAAATAGGAACTCTCCTAAGTTTATGTTAGGAAAAAAGTAAATCCATTGCTCTCCATCAGGATGAGCATCTCAGAAACCACAAAGAGGATTTTGTAACCAGGCAACCAGGGTCAGGGAGCCAGTGAGCAGGGCCTGCTGAACACACTCTGCAGGCAGGGTGAGGGTCTGAGCTGAGAAGCACGGAGTGAATCTAGGAGCTTGAAGCACTCCTTTAAAAAACACATCATTCCATAATACCTTGCAGGTGTGCACCATGAAAAACCAGCTGCTCCTGCTCAAAACTCATGTTTTGAAAAAGAAAAAAATATATTTTTTCAGAATGTTTTCCAGTGTAAATGTATCCTGATTAGTCAAAGAAAATGGGAAAACAAACAAGAAAAATGAAACCCTTGGGCTTTTTTGTTACTCATGTCATTTTAGTCGAGTATTAAGCAAACATTTGACTCTCCTAGACAAAGATACAATCCGTGCCTGCAAAGCAGAGGGAAAATTGGCTAGCGTATACCAAAGCCAATTAAAATAGACGAAAGACTTTCATGAGTTCTCATATGTTCTTTTCAAGTAACTAAGATTGCTATTTCTTATTTTTTAATTTATTTTACATGCTGACCTCAGTGTTCCCTCCCTATTCTCCTTCCAGTAACCCCCCCTCCCCAATCATCCCTATGTCTTAGTTCCTGACCCCCCTCCCCCGCCATTCACTTCTCCTCTATTCAGGGCAAGCCTCCAAGGGATGTAGATAAAATGTATCATATCAAGTTCCAGTAAGAATAAGCACCTTGTCTTAAGGTACAGGATCCAAAATATCAGCAAAGGAATCAACAACATCCCCTACTCCTACCGTTAGGATTTCCACATGACACTCAAGTTATACAAGTGTAATATATATGCAGAGTGCCTAGGTCAGACCTATGTAGGCTCTCCGGTTGCCAGTTCAGCTTCTGTGAGCTCAATGAGCTCCAGTTAGTAGATTCTGTGTTTTCTTCAGATGTGTTTGGCCACTCTGGTCCATATAATCCATCCTCTCCCTCTTCATCAGGATTCTCTGAGTTCAGTGTAATGTTTGTTTGTGGGTCTCTGCATTTGTTCTCACCAGTTACTGGCAGAAACTTCTCTGATGATAATTTGGAGTAGGTACCAGTCTATGAGTGTAGCAGGATATGGTTAGGCATCAATCATTACCTTGACATTCTCCCTTCCAGTTGTGTTTATCCCATCCTAAGTCTCTGGACCATCCAGCATTTGGGTTCTGGTGCTCCAGGCAGTGTAAAGGGTGGAGTCACTCTTGTGGCAAGTGTCTCAGGCTGAACTGGTCATTTGTTGGCAACTCACACAATCTCTGTGTCACCTTCACCCCCACACATCCCAAGGCAGAACGGACTATAGGTGGAAGATTATGCAACTGCTTTGGTGTCCCAATCCCTAGCTGTAAGTCTTGCCTGGTCACAGGAGATAGCCAGTTCAGACAAGTATCCCCTTTTGCTAGGAGCCTTAGCTTGGGTCATATTTGGAGATTCTTGGGAGTTTCCTGTTATTGAATATTATTTTAAGATGTATCACATTTGTTTCTTTTCTGTGGAACATTTGCTTTAATGATGCAAAGATGTGTTGCATTCTTTTGTGTTGCACTCTTTTATGTCGCATTTGCTTAACTCTGTGAAGCTGTGATATTTTTGTCTGTCTAAAATACCTAATGGCTATCATTGGTGTTTTTGATTTTAGCCATTCTGACAGGTGTAAGATGGTATCTTAAAGTTGTCTTGATTTGCATTTCCCTGATTGCTAAGGAAGTTGAGCATGACCTTAGGTGTCTTTTGGCCATTTGAACTTCTTCTGTTGATAGCCTTTGCTGGAGAGGTTGTGGAGAAAGGGGTACACTCATCCATTGCTGGTGGGAATGCAAACTTGTGCAACCACTTTGGAAAGCAGTGTGGAGGTTTCTCAGGAAATTCGGGATCAACCTACCCATGGACCCAGCAATAGCACTCTTGGGAATATACCCAAGAGAGGCCTTATCACACAACAAAAGTATATGCTCTACTATGTGCATAGCAGCATTGTTTGTAATAGCCAGAACCTGGAAACAACCTAGATGCCCTTCAATTGAAGAATGGATGAAGAAAGTATGGAATATATACATATTAGAGTACTACTCAGCAGTAAAAAACAAGGACTTCTTGAAGTTTGCAGGCAAATGGATGGAAATAGAAAACACTATCCTGAGTGAGGTAAGCCAGACCCAAAAAGAGGAACATGGGCTGTACTCACTCATATCTGGTTTCTAGCCATAAATAAAGGACATTGAGCCTATAATTTGGGTTCTTAGAGAAGCTAAATAAGAAGGAGAACCCAAAGAAAAACATATAGGCATCCTCCTGAATATTAACCTTCAGCAGGCAATGAAAGGAGACAGAGACAGAGACCCACATTGGAGCACCGGACTAAAATCTCAAGGTCCAAAGCAGAAGCAGAAGGAGAGAAAACACGAGCAAGGAACTCAGGACCGCGAGGGGTGCACCCACACACTGAGACAATTGGGATGTTCTGTCGGGATCTCACCAACGCCAGCTGGCCTGGGTCTGAATATGCCTGGGTTAAAACTGGTCTCGCTGAACATACGGACAATGAGGACTACTGAGAACTCAAGAACAATGGCAATGGGTTTTTGATCCTACTGCACGTATTGGCTTTGTGGGAGCCTAGGCAGTTTGGATGCTCACCTTACTAGACCTGGATGGAGGTGGGTGGTCCTTGGACTTCCCACATTGCAGGGAACCCTGATTGCTCTTTGGGCTGACGAGGGAGGGGAACTTGATTGGGGGAGGGGGAGGGAAAGGGGAGGCGGCGGTGGGAAAGAGACAGAAATCTTTAATAAAGAAAGAAAGAAAGAAAGAAAGAAAGAAAGAAAGAAAGAAAGAAAGAAAGAAAGAAAGAAAGAAAGAAATATCTAATGGTCTAAAAGACAGGAGATATTACTGAAATAAAACAGCATTATTGATTTTGAGTTTAATGTTACAATCCAGCACCTTTAAAGCTGAGGAAGTGACATTGGCCTATAGCCTGAAGGGATTATATCAAAGAACCTTGGTGGTTACACATTTGTTTGCATTACCAGGTGAGAATCTCAGAAGTAAAACAGTACCATGAACAACTCTGAAATTTACATGTTGCATCATTTACATCATCCAGAGGTGATGGATCATTTCAAGGAAGTAGCATCTTCCAGACACAGCAATGTGGATACACATACGAACTCATAGAGACGACCACAGCATGCACAAGGACTGCACATATTCAAGTCAGAAAAGGGCCCATCACTGAGACAGGGAAGTGGACATGAGCTCTCACCCCTGACATTTTACAATCCATACCTGTTCAGTATTCTTCAGTAGGATGTCACTGGGTATATATACCACTATCCAGGACAGGCCCCATGCCCAGAAGTTATCCAACATAACAAAATCTCTGTTTTTGTGTTGATTTTGTTTGTGTTCTTATGTGAGTGTGTATGCTTTTTGTTTTACTTTGGCATTTATTATCTTATTGGTTTTTTGCTTGTTTGTTTTGAATTTTGTTTTGTGAGTTTTTTGTTTTGTTTCCCTTTTTGTTTAATTTTATGTTTTTGTTTTGGTTGGTTTGCTTTAAAAAAAACACAAAGTACACAAAGGAAAAAAGAGAGACAGATGGAGGAATTGAGAGAACACAAGTTGGGTGGGTAGGGAGGATCCAGGAAGAGGTAGAATAGAGGAAATATCCTCAGTGAGGTAACCCAGACCCAAAAAGATGAACATGTGATGTACTCACTCATAATTGGTTTCTAGCCATAAATAAAGGTCACTGAGTCTGTAATTTGTGATCCTAAAGAAGCTAAATAAGAATGGGAACCCAAAGAGAAACATATAGTTATCCTCCTGGCTATGGGAAGTAGACAAGATTGCCGGGCAAAAAACTGGGATCTTGGGGGTAGGGTGGGATGGGGGTAAGAGGAGAGGGGGAGAGAAAAGTGAGAAGGGGAGGATGGGGGGAACTTGGGGAAACGGGATGACTGGGATATAGGAGGGTTGGATAGGGGAGCAGGGAAGCGCATATCTTAATTAAGGGAGCCACCTTAGGGTTTGCAAGAGCCTAGAACCTAGAGTGGCTCCCAGGTGCCCCGGGTGATGTCCCCAGTTAGTTCCTTGGGCAGCTGAGGATAGGGAACCTGAAATGAACCTATCCTATAGCCATACTGACGAATATCTTGCATATCACCATAGAACCTTCATCTGGCAATGGATGGAAATAGAGACAGAGACACACACTGGAGCACTGGACTGAGCTCCCAAGGTCCCAATGAGGAGCAGAATGAGGGAGAACATGAGCAAGGAAGTCAGGACCACGAGGGGTGCACCCACCCACTGAGACAGTGGGGCTGATCTATTGGGAGCTTACCAAGGCCAGCTGGTCTGTAACTGAAAAAGCAAGGGATAAAACCGGACTCTCTGAACATGGCGAACAATGAGGGCTGATGAGAAGCCAAGGACAATGGCATGGGGTTTTGATCCTACTTCATGTTCTGACTTTGTGGGAGCCTAGCCAGTTTGGATGTTCACCTTCCTAGACCTGGATGGAGGGGGGAGGACCTTGGATTTTCCACAGGGCAGGGAACCCTGACTGCTCTTGGGACTGGAGAGGGAGGAGGAGAAAAGTGGGGGGAGGGGGAGAGGGGTGGGAGGAGGGGGAGGGAAATGGGAGGCTGGGAAGAGGCGGAAATTTTTTTTCTTTTCAATAAAAAAAAAGAATAGAGGAAATATTTACAAATATGTTTTGTAAAAAATCCTGTTTTTAGAAAATTTGTGAAGATTGAGATTCATAAAGGAGTGGTTGTAAATATTATCTGTTAGAAATTAAAATAAATTGTATGAAGAAAATTTAAATAAAATCTTTCCTACATTTCTTAATTAATTATATTATTATTGTGTGTAAACTTTTGTGTGTGTGTGTGTATTTGTTCGTGTGTGTGTGTGTGTATTTGTTCTTGCGCATGGCTATCACGTGGCACATGTTTAGAGGTTAAAAACAACATTCAAGATTTGATTCTTTCCTACCACGGCAGGATCCCAGGCCTAACCTCAGGTCCTCTGATTTTCTGGTGAACAGTTTCACCCTCCACGCTTTCTTACCGACTGCCCTCATTCTGCCTCTAGGCTAAGAATTTGGTAAGAAATTTTGTTGCGTTTGAGCCACCCATCCACAAACACACAGCAACTTCCTGTCTAATTTCCCCAGAAGATATAGTACTGTCAGGGAAGAGACCACTGATTGAAGTGTGAAAGAAAGCGGCCAAGCAGCTCCTTAGCTTTGTAGGTTGAAACAATTTTAGCTTTAGTTTGGTGGCATTGCATTTAAATTCTTTCAGTTTAAGTGAGATCATGTAAACGTTGATGCTGTTTTAGGGGAATACACCATGTTTAGGAAATATGTTGTCCATTAGTGTAAGATAAAGCATGGAGTATATAAGATAATCACCTTTAAAATGGTTTTCCAGTACTTACAAATAGAAGGAAAGCAAATGATAAACTTTTTGGCAATTTTGTTGTTCAATTTTCCTTGATCTTATTTCACAGTTCTATATGTGACTATTACATCTGTAGCTAAACTCCAATGGGAACGTAATTCAGTGGAAGCTTATAGACTTAAAGACAAAGCTGTACTTCATAGTTTGCTGGTCATGAGGATTCTTATCTCAGGGCAGATGCTTGACCCAATACTACAGGCAATGGTCCACATCTTCCTACAGGAGATTGAGAAAATATATGCCTGTGTCTGTAGGCCTGGAGCTGAGCCCACAAGCAGATTGCTTCAGCAGTATTTTCTGAATCTTCAGCCTTTCCCTCTTAGCTGATCATCAGAAAAGACTATGTATGATATTCTACGTGTACAAACACACAATAAATTTGAGAACATTTGCCTCAGTGGAAGAATAGTAAGGAAAGAAGCTTCAATAATTCCTCCTTTGGCCTGAAGATTTTAGAGTATTCTGTTGTTGTACATTGTGTTATTAAGCAACTTGTGTTAATACACAGACTAGTCAGAAAGGGAAAAAGATATGGATGAATGACAGCTAGACACAGGATTTCTGTAGATTTTCTTTCTGTATGAACATCATTAAAAGACCATCTTGGTATTTTTAAAATCAAATCTATGACAGTAATACATGAAAGCCATATAATAGATTAATATAAATTTTCTAGTTAATGTTTTATCAGTTTCCAAATTGAACTCAAAATAAGCAATGCAGGAGAATTTAAAAATAAAACATCAATACCTCAAATTTATCAGGAATTTTGCTAAGTCTAGTTCTTAACATAATATATAATTACTTAAGCTTGCATATCCTTGAGTAATAAAATCAAATAAAAAGTGTTTTGATTAGAAATCATTCTTTGTTCTCATTAAAATATTATTTGGTTGTTATTTTGCATGGCATCGATGACTTGGCAGTGTAAATTTTAATTTTATATAAATAAAAGTTTACTATAAGTGTAAATAAATTCTTTATGTATGTCTATAACATCTATGGGGGCTTTTATCACACCTTAACATACGTATTTCCAGGCAAATTAACTGAAAGGTTTCCATGAATCCCCAACGTTCACTGTAGGTGACATCTGTGAGCCAGATGGAATAAGTGGACAAATCTCTTCATTTCCTGTGTTTTCAGAAGAAAAGGATTCTTGATAGTTTTGACCTCAATAGCAGTATGGTTCATTGTCTACAGGTTTCAGTTTCTCTTATTTAATTTAGCACTACAACATCTTGACTACTTATTAGCATCTTCTATTGTCTTTATCTCTTCTGGAACAATTGATGCTGCTCCCTTGGCAAAGTCTGTTGAAATATTTTTTTTTTTTCACACAGACCAGACAACAGGCTGTCTGTCTTCCACTACAAACCCTGTCCTCTCAGTGCAGCAAACGGGTCAAGAAGACAGGAGGATAAAGCAAACATTAGCTACGTTTTGAAGTTACATCCCAGAATGTTCATTTGATAGTTCAACGTAAACTTTAGAAATTACTCTTTGAAAACCCAAAGTTTATTGTTCGAGCTTTTCTGTAGTGTTCTTGTTCTCTCTGGCTCCAACACCCCTTTCTTCTCCTCCTCTGCAGAATTCCTGAACCCCACCTAATGTTTGGCTGAGGATTTCTGCATCTGCCTCCCTCAGCTGCTGGATGATGACTCTCTCATGACAATTGGACCATAAACCAATCCAGTCACAGGAGATTGCCAGTTCAGGCTACTTATCCACTGTTTCTATGAGTCTAAGCTGTGGTTCTACCATAGACTCCTAGGAAATTTCCCTGAATTAGTCTTCTGCTTGACTCCAAAATGCCCCGACCCACAGCAATACCATATAGCACTCTCCCCTTATGTGTGGTCCCCTTCCTCATAGCTGTTGTTCCTATTTCCACCTCCCCTCAGTAAACTCAAAAAATATCTTCTATTTCCCCTTCTCAGGGAGAGCTAGGTACGCCCCCCAATGAATTCATAGGGACACCTAAGAGGTTGAACCAACAACCAGAGACCCCACATGAGACTGACCTAGGCCCTCTCCTTATATATGACAGTTGGGTAGCTTGGTCCTCTTATGGGACTCCTAACAGCGGGAATAGGGTCTATCTCTGACATTTCACTGGCTTTTGGGATGCTATTTCTCATATTTTGCCATCTTGTGTAGCTTCAGTACATGAGGAGATGCTTAGTCTTATTTGTTAAGCTATGTTTTATTGCTACTCATTGGAGACCTGTCCTTTCCTGAGAAAAGAAAGAAGAAGAGGAGATTGGGGGAGTGAAAGGCAGGAAGAGGAACTGGGAGAGAAGTATGTGGGGTGGAAAGAGGCTTCAGCAATGATGTAAAATAAATAGATGAATAATAATAAAGAGATTAGAAAAGAAAGAAAACCCAAAGTCAGATATCTTATGCTATAAGAAAAAAATTAAAAAAAAAATCAAGTTTGGGCTGAATTCATCTTGGAAAAATCACTTCTTGCATGAATAATTTGGATGACATGTTCAGTGTTTCATTTGCTGTTAGTCTTGTTTGAAGCATAAAGAATAAAAATGATCAATGGGTAGTGGAATATATCTACTTAATACTGAAAAAAACCAACCATCCAAACCTGGAAGAAAAAACTTTGCATTTTTAAAGATGAACATGTTAATAAACATTATTTTTATAATTTTATAAAAGCATAATTTTTTTGAGACAGGATTTCTCTGTGTAGCCCTTGCTGTCCTGAACTCTCTCTATAGAGCAGGCTGGCCTCAAACTTCAAGATTTGCCTGCCTCTGCTTTACAGGTGCTGGGATTAAGGGCATGAGCAACACCATGCCTGGTCTGATAAAAACATTTATAAATGGGAGCTAATGAAAAAGATACACAAGAAAGATATGAAATCCAAAACTGATTAGATGTGCTATGATTGAAGTCTTGGAAGAATAATGCTGGCTATTTTAAGGAAGTCTCTCTACCTAGAGAGAATCGAGCTATACAAGGTACATTATTTTAGTAATTTGTAAATGCTGAGTTCAAGACAGTGATTAAACTTGGCTGAAAACTAATGCTTTATGAGACACAGACACTGCCAGAAACAATCTGACCAAAAGGCAAAAACACTACCTTCACCAACTGAAGGATAAGATAAGTAGACATCATAGCATGAATACATTAAACAACATAAAGATCAATATGGCACCCCTAGAACCTAGTTGTCCCACAACAGCTTCTGAAGACCTGAACATCCCAACCCAGGAGAAGCAGAAGAAAATGACGTTAAAATAAATTTATGAAGATGATAGAGACCTTTAAAGAGGAAATTAAAAAAATCCCTTAAAGAAGTAGAGGAACAAAGCAACCAAACAATAGGAAGAAATTAATAAATCTCTTAAAGAGAGCCAAGAAAAAGTAATCAAACAGGTGAAGAAAACAGTTAAAGACTTGAAAATTAAAATAGAGGCAATAAGAAAAACACAAACTGAGGACATCCTGGAAATGGAAAATCTGGATAAATGAACAGGAACTACAGATGCAACTGTAACCAATAGAATTCAAGAAATGGAAGAGAGTATCTCAGGGAAGAAGGGCTTTGCCCTATCCTAACTTAATGTGCCAGATTTTGTTGAATCCCCATGGGAGCCCTTACCCACTGGGAGGAATGGATGTGGGGTGGGTTCTGGGGCAAGGTTAAAGGGGATGGAAGGGGAAATTGTGGACAGAATATAAGATGAAATTTAGAAAAACAACTATTTTTAAAAAGACATTTTAGAATGCATCAAATTCTGTACTATATACAGTTGATAAGACTGAATTGAGAAATAATGCATAATATCCCATCTTTGAATGACAGATATATGAAGGGATTACATATTGCAGTTTTCCATTTAAATCAAACAGCCCATGGTTTTAATGTAATTTATGATATAATATCAATTTTTTATTTTAAAGATTTAACTTTCACTCTCTAAAGATATCCATATAGATTTAAACTCTATAGTCCAATATATAATTTTCTGTCTTTTCTCCCTGTTTTCCTACAGTTGACACTAGTAAGGCATTGTGCTCAGTGATATGCTGCCTAGGAGTTTGACTTATACAATGTGATTATTTCCAGAAGTGCAGAGACTTCATCTGCCTTTTTTCTTAGTAGTTTTGATTCTCCTGTATAAAGACTACATGGGGAAATGATTTGGTTTGAGAATCTGTCTGTTATATCTCATAGTGAAATTATAAAACATAAAGAGGACATACTGGCATAAAATACTGATAGCCAGATATTTAAAATAAGCTCTTATTTTTTTTTTGTGGATCAATTTTATTTTAATGCTTCACGTGGTTGTCCCAAGAATTAAATGATTATTTAGAATAGATTCTTAGAATTCAATCTGTTCTTTTGTTTGTAATAGAATGCAATCACCTCTATATATTTTTACAGTATTCGCTATACTCAATTATTAGCAATATTAGTTCTCATTTGTAGAAACACACATTATATTAAAGAATTTATGTGCCACATTTTAATTGTAAATATTACATACTTTAACATTCAGCGTGACATGTAAAAGGCTTTTAAAGAGTTTTTGGACCGAAGTGAATAATTCACTTAGAATAATCATGTGACTTAATCTTCTTCTAATTAGTTGGTGGTGTTAAAATATGTAGAAAAGGAACAAAGCAATTGCAATGTGATTTGCTTTGTATTTTTTTTAAGACTGGGGGTGATTATTTCTAACTTGAGGTTGCAACTCTCCATATTTCCATTGTAGTAAGAAAACCACATTAAGAATATTCAAATAAGGTGGTACTGTTATAACCTGCTAAAATTATAGTCACAAAACCCCCAGTATCTTTTGCTGTCAGTAACATAGATAATTCTTCAGTATAAATGAATGAATATAAAGTGAACATTTGTCTTAAGGATATCATCTTGAGAGTTTAAAAGAGATATTTTTAAAATGGGGGAAATGTTTTTACAGGAAATCTAAGTTTAAATAGAGAAAATTGCTTTAATATACTCCTAAAAAGAAAATGTTATTCTTGATAAAATACTCCACTTTTGAATCTGTGGTTTATTAAGGTACTGTATCTTATTTTTATATGCAATTGTTGTTTATGTACTCAGTGAGCCTGATAATAAATTCAACATATTATACCCCAAATAAAACTATTTTAGATAAATGACAGCAAGCAAATAGAGAAAATAGAAACCCTGGAATACTATTATAAGGTAAAGTCAGGGGGACAGAGAGATAACTCAATAATTAAGAGCACGTATTACTCTTACAGGTCCCATCACCCACATTGAGGTTCAACAATCTCTAACTCCAGTTGGAGGGCATCTGAAAGATCCTAAACCAGGATATTGAAAAGACCCCAGCATTTCTGTGTTCGTTACAACACTATTCACAGTACAGAAGAAACAGAAATATTTGTTCACTAATTGATAGGTGAACTACAAGTCACATACATGCAAAAACAAATGAATATTTTGTTTTTTAAAATAATGAAATTCTTAACATTTTTGTCAATATGGATGTACCCAGATGACACTCTTAAGTAAAATAAGCCAAGTATTGAGAGAAGAATTGCTAATGAACTGGGCAATTGTGGAGATGTTGCTCAAGGAGCAAAACAACTCTCAGATGAAGAAAAATGTCAAATATTGCATGAGTACTCACTAGAAATGTGTATGTTTTATAATTTATTTTTGATATAAGTCATATCTATGTACCCCAGGTTATCCTTGGACTCATTGACTTCCTGCTTCTATTCTTCAATGATTCCATATGAAATAGATACATCAAAACATCCTACCATAGAAAATAATGCTTTAGTAAATAAAAGTCATAATTTTGATATAAATGCTGAAGTGGGAAAATGAGTTCAGTAATTGTAGAAAAATTAGTAACAACATTTATTAAAATTGATACTTATTAATACAGACTTTGTAATGATTATTGGAATGTGTAAGAAATATAATAACCAGCAATTTCCAAGCTTTTGTATGGTACACTTTTGGTAAGAATAAATGAAGTATTGTCTGACTTGTGGAGCAGCAAGACATACCATGTACTACAGGATACAGCATTCTGGAAAAGAAGCTGAAAGCGTCATCGGCGAGGTGCAGTACCTGGAAAGTCGCCTTAAGGAAACACCATTTATTGTTGAGTTCATGGGGGAAGCACTTGCTTTACACTTCACAGCTGACAGATAAGTGGATATTCCGTGTAGAAGCTCCATGCCATGTTATTTACAATCCTAGATAAAAGACAATAAAGTGATAACAGTCTTATAATGAAGGATTTAATAAGGTGTGATACAAATGGACCATTGCATTTTATAAAACTGTTAAAAAATTATGAACCTTTGGTGTTATGAAGCAAGAGCTGTTGGCTTCTAGCCTTTTTGTCTAGTATCTCAGATATTCTATAACTTTCTAGTTTTGTGAGAATGTATAGATGTAAAAAGAAACTGATGCCCAGAGTAGCCAAATCAAATCCTATCACAACTGAAGTGGCTTAGGCTTCGTGAAGATCAGTGCTGCACTAGGGACCCAGAGTTATCATTTGATAACTTATTAAACTTGCAAAGATGACAGTTCACTGATACTGGAAAAGAGGACATAATACAGTTGGGTACTCTAGACCCTCAGATGCCTACTCCTTCCAATGATATCTTCTCTATATCTTCTCTAAGATCTATATGCACCTTTTTTTTTTGCCTCCAGTATCATAGGTAGCTAGTCTGCTACATCATATGAACCAAGCACTAGGGATCCTTGACTTGGACACACCCATCCCCAATGCAGAACTTATACCAGCCTGATTCGAAGCTTGTCAGTTTTTGGTCATTAGGTGAAAAGAATATTATCCATAGACATAGAATACATTAACTGTGGACTTAGTTTTTTTTTATTTTTTCCAAACTTGGCATAAATGTATTCTAGCTTCAAACTTTATGTTTTCTTTAAAATACTGTTTGATTTATGAAAGTTGTCAGAATAGTTGAATGCTCTGATTGACTCTGTATCTAGTAATATGCTCTTTCTTGACTCTCTTCTATGCCTACACTGTGATTTTTGTCAGGGAAATCTGTCATAGATAGCACATAATTTAACATCATTAATTTCTGTCATGTATGCAAATATTTAATGATTTAACATATATATTTACAATTCCTAACTTGAATGAAAGAATTATCAGGATGATTTTCTAGATATTCCTATATCCATAATTTTTATTTTTATGCCAGGTTGTATTCAGGTAAGTAGTATAAAACTATTGCCAATTAATTTACAGTGGTGATTTAAAACTATATTTTTAAAGCTACTACTGTATAGTCTCTCTTTTCTCTCTAAAACCAATGTATAATTTTTAATACACTGTCAATCATTTAGAGATTTTTGCATCTGATTCTGTCTTTACTATATATCTCTCTATCTTTTTCTAACCTCTTGAGTGTTTAAACTTCTAAATAGTGTGGCTAGAACCAAAAGCAGAGATTTTTGTTGGCTGTATCTGTCTTACTCCTGGTCTGTGAAAGTTTAGCTTCATGGTGTAGAAATCAATGAGAGCCAGGTTTACTTCCCCAACTCCTGGGAGTCTTTGGGCCTATGCTACCACTGAGTAGAATGCCATTTGCTGCTCATAAACCCATCTAAGTGTTTGGTGGCAGGGCCTCTAGAAGAGTTGTGAGGTTTTTGTTATTAGCATTGAGCCAGGAAGACATCTCTCTCTCTTTTTTTTTTTTTTTTTTTTTTTTTTGGTTTTTCGAGACACGGTTTCTCTGTGATTTTTGAGCCTGTCCTGGAACTAGCTCTTGTAGACCAGGCTGGTCTCGAACTCACAGAGATCCGCCTGCCTCTGCCTCCCGAGTGCTGGTATTAAAGGCGTGCGCCACCACCGCCCTGCAGGAAGACATCTCTTAAAGAAGTCCTGGCTCTGATCACCATCAGCAAGCAGAGAAAATGCTGTCTGTTATCAAGAAGTAATGTTTGTTTGGGTTCACCTTCTTATTTAGCTTCTTTAGGATCACAAATTATAGACTCAGTGACCTTTATTTATGGCTAGAAACCAATTATGAGTGAGTACATCCCATGATCCTCTTTTTGGGTCTCGATTACCTCACTCAGGGTAGTGTTTTCTATTTCCATCCATTTGCATGCAAAATTCGAGAAGTCATTGTTTTTTATGGCAGAGTAGTACTCTAATGTGTATATATTCCACACTTTCTTCATATAGTTATTATCCCTGCAGTGGGAAATAGACAAGATTGCTGGGCAAAAAAATTGGGATCTTGGGGGTGGGGTGGAATGGGGAGATGGGGAGAGAAAAGTGAGAAGGGGAGGATGGGGGGAACTTGGGGAAACGGGATTATTGGGGATAAAACAAGGTTGGATAGAGGAGCAGGGAATCACATAACTTAATTAAGGGAACTACCTTAGGGTTGGTAAGAGACATTAACCTAGAGTGGCTCCCAGGTGCCCAGGGCAATGTCCCCAGTTAGTTCCTTGGGCAGCTGAGGATAGGGAACCTGAAATGACCCTATCCTAAAGCCATACTGATGAATATCTTGCATATGACCATAGAACCTTCATCCAGTGATGGATGGAGATAGAGACAGAGACCCACACTGGAGCATCGGAGTAAGCTCCCAAAGTCCCAATGAGGAGCAGAAGAAGGGAGAACATGAGCATGGAAGTCAGGACCACGAGAGGTGCACCCATCCACCGAGACAGTGGGGCTGATCTATTGGGAGCTAACCAAGGCCAGCTGGACTGTGACTGAAAAAGCAAGGGATAAAACCGGACTCTCTGAACATGGCAGACAATGAGGGCTGATGAGAAGCCAAGGACAATGGCATGGGGTTTTGTTCCTACTTCATGTTCTGACTTTGTGGGAGCCTAGCCAGTTTGGATGTTCACCTTCCTAGACCTGGATGGAGGGGAGAGGACCCTGGACTTTCCACAGGGCAGGGAACCCTGACTGCTCTTCAGACTGGAGAGGGAGGGGGAGAGGGGCGGGAGGAGGGGGAGGGTAATGGGACGCTGGGAGGAGGCAGGAATTTTTTTTTCAATAAAAAAAAGAAGTAATGTTTGACTCTGTTCTTTTGTGCTTAGAATCCTTTTAAAATTTTCTCAGGTTTTATGTGAATATATGCCCCACATTGGCACAGTTTTAGGCAGAAGTATCTCTCCTGCCAGCAGCAGCTCCCAAATAAATACACCCAGGTTTTTACTAATTACAAATGCTCAGGTGATAGCTCAGGTTTATTACTAACTAGCTCTTAGACCTTAAATTAACCCATTACTGTTTTTCTATGTATTGCCATGTGGCTCATAGCTTTTCATGTTATCCAGCATATCTTGTTCCCTCTCAGACTCCTGGCAACTCCTGGCTCACCCCTTCTCCTTCTCCTAACTTTATTTTGTTTGGCTACTGGCCAGTCAGCTTGTTTATTAAACCAATCACAGTGACAAATCTTCACAGTGTACAATGGGATTATTCCACAGCAGAAAAGGAAGATAAGAAACCTCCCCCATCATCTGGATATATTCTGTTTCATAGTCCTTAAAACCAGCCAGAACTTTGCAACAAATCATTGGAGTTACATCGTGGATGACATTGCACGAACTGGTAAACATTTCCAGCATTTGTTTTTAATGAAGTAAATGCCAATCAACAGAAAACTTATGTTATCTCCCTATATACTGTTTCTTTTCTTCCTTATTTTGGGATCAAAAGTCTTGTGGTATCACTCTCTGGCTTTGTAGGCTGGCTTTGTAGGCTTTGGGTAGATCACTTAGATGCCTTATATTGGGATAGTTAATAAATCTGCAAGTTTAACTTTCTTTAGGGAAAATAGATCTCCAAGTGATTTTTTTCCCATTTAAATTAAATTTTCAATTAAAATTTCAATTCAACTTTCTTTAATTCAACTTTCTTTGCTGAATTGAATGTTAAGTAATTTTGTCAACTTTTTTTTTAGGTAATTACAGTTCAAATGCTTTGAGACATTTTTTCTTCTTTCTTTTTGGCTGATTCTTTACTTTGGTCTTTAACCTCTCTTCCCCTGTTGTCTGATTCTTCAAACATTAAACCAAGTAAAAGCTGATACTCATGGATTTTTAGTTTTAGTATCTGAAGTCAGCACACCCATTTTCTCTGTGTGTGTACGTGTGTTTACACATTTCTCTCAGATAGTGGATCCTGACCAAAAGGGAAAGCAGAAACTGCAGGGACTGTTTTGTTTTAGTGCTAGGGATGACCTTGAGCATTTGGGCCATAGGCAGCTTCCCTTTTCTTTTGGAGGGCATGGTTTTTATGTGTATGAAATTCTAAATACATATACTTCATCATATAATTCAATATTTATTTTGGCATCTATTTGATTTCAATGTAACAAATTCAGAATGATACCAAAATGTCTTTGTTTCTATTATTTCATGTTTTCAATAGATATTTTAAACGTAATTCTCTTTTAATTTAAATTGACTTCAAATATCAAAGCTATAATTTAAAAATTTATGAACATAATCTAGAATAAAATATGACTCAGATGTGCATGAGACAAATAGAAAAAAGTGGGAAAGGAAACAATGCTTTCCAGGTGGCTTTTGTCCTGTTCCTTGAAGAAGGCTTTCTGTGCCTGTCACACTCTGTGACAGGGATTTCCAAACAGGGACCTTGCTCCAGTCAGGTGAAGTGAGATTATACTGAAAGCTGCTGATCTGTTTTCAGAAAAAAAATTGTTGCAATCCTTGAGAGAAATAGCTTAGAGTAATAGAATTTTAGCAGAAATGAATCTGCAGCTAGCTGGGAATAATTCGTTCTAGCCAAAGAGACTTAAGATGCTAACCTTGCAGTTTTGCTATGATGATGAAATTAGGACACAGAAGAAGGGAAATATATTGAAAGTGGATTTTAAAAAAAATGGAATCTTAACTGGCTGGGACTTGTACTATTTTATTTTATTTTTTTTTTTTTACGATAAAACACTTAGAAAACAGTTATTCTAAGCCTGGCACTGAAGTGCACTTGTGTGTCAATTCACAGTAATACCTCTGTCTTTAAACTGAATGAAAAGGAAACAGCATTTAGACTCTAATCGTTCAGGAAAACTTTGTTCTCCAAGAATAAATTTACAAAAATCGATGTTCAATTGATCATACTAAGTTGATTATGAATCTGTCTTGAACAATAGTTCATTTAAGATATCAACCTATAAATTATGATTTCTTTACATTTAACTAATTATATTCAAGTGGAATTGCTGCATACAAAAAAAATCAGTGAAACCATGGCAACATGTGAGTGTCAGAGAACTGGTTATCTAAATCCTTCTCCGCAAAACTCGACAGCATCAGTGGGAGAAACAAAGAAATGGAAATTTATATCCAAAGTCTTTTATAAAAATCCTACACCTATTTTATATATGTAACAGTAAGTTAAAAATAATTATGTAATTTTGGGGCAATAAAACATCGACTAAAGAAAGCATTTCACTATACTGCCTCTTTACTGTTCACTAGCAAAAAATGTTGATTAAATAAGATTCAGTCATTGAAAAACAGTTAACAGTTTTATGAATGTCTGCTTTGGCTTAAAGGTAGCTCAAGACAGAAAACTGAGACAGAAAACTAGAGATGGTCCCTATTCCTTACTTTTGGTAATGACAACTACATCATCGTGATTTTGTCATTTGCAAGCATTGATTTTTAGGTTCCAAACCAAAAAATGCTTGCCACCAGTTTTTTTTTTTTAATTTTATTAACCCACCGTATAATACTTACAATATTTTAATTCATATTTGTTTCTCTCCTATTCCCAGCTTGCCTTTTCTAGTTGCAGGCTGTCTGATCTCCAGAAATCATAAATACCTATGCCTAAAATGTTTAATGTGCTTGTATTTCCAAGGTCATGGAAAAGGCAGATGCATGAAATGGGCATTGGAGGAAACACGTCCAGGAAACATCAACAACAATAGAATTGTTTAAATTTTTTCCAACTATGATAATACTAAATTAAAACTTCTTAATCTGTGAAAAGACAGCAAAATTATTTGACCAAAAAATAGTTTCTTCTACATAATACCCCTTGACAATAAAAAATACTTCCTTGCTTAATATCTTATTTTGACAATAGAATTTGACATTTTATTTGTCAGTTAACTTTATTAAAAGAGAGCAAATATCTATTGTTATTGGTTAGGTAAAATCAGGCTGTCTTGGAAATGCATAAAACAGAAATAGCCTTCTAATAGATATTCTGGAAATGTTTCTGTATCTGTGTAATGAAATTTAATTTTATTTTTGTATTCAGTAGTGTACAATAGGTCTTCCTCATTATGGACATGTTCTCAGTATCAACATGCCTACATTGGAATACACAGATGATGTCTCCTTCCACCTCCTGGTCCTTCAGCAGTGCATCATTTCTAGTATTTTGGAACAGTCACTTCACTATATTCTTTAATCTACAATATCTACCATAATTTAATGTAAAGCGATGGTTGTACTTATTCACGAAGACTATAAATACAGGTTTTCCCTCCCAACACTTTCGTCATCAACTACAACAATTTTCGTAGCAATCACAGGCTAAATAAAGTGGATTTAAAACTTTTCCCATTTAGGAAAGGCATTTGTTGAATGAAAGTAGAGATTTCCTCAGAGAAATCTTTTCCCTCCGTCATACTCGCATCCCCATGGCACTGGCTGGATGGGAGATGGATGAAAGAAGAGAGGAGGTTTCAAAGTGAACAAGAGGAGATTTGGTCCACGGCTTGGATTTCGTCAAGGATAAGTAGCACTCAGATTGGTGATAAAAAGAAAGGAACCCCTACATAGCGAATTGACATGTGCTTTAAAACGTTAGGGAAGAAAAAATAAGATGATTACCTCATTCCCAAAGAAGACAAAGATTATCTGCAATTTTGCCTAGTGAGATACCTGAGTGAAAATAGTTCAGGGTAAAGAATTGATCAGTTTTCCACATGTCAAAGGATAAACCTGTAACGACATTGGCCAGTTCCAAAAGTTCTGAAACTAAGCACAACACGATGGCATGCAGGAATCAGTGCAGCAAGACCTCTCAAGAACACATGATGATTTCCCAGAGACAAATGCTTCATCCAGTTCTTGTATTCTTATGTCCATATAGATATGCTACCCCTGGACCTTTATATAAAGCAATGGTTATTTTTCTCATAGGCATTTTTTTTTACCTAAACTTTTTATTTTTCTTTTCTAGTCACTGCATGAGACAGGCATGCTATGTCTACATTTCAGAGTCTGGCTTGTTTTACTTAGCGTATTGGTTTCCAGTCCCAACCATTTTCTACAAAAGTCATGATTTTGCGTGGTATAATTTTTTTATGTTTTAAAAATATGATGCATCTATCACAATTTCTTTATCCATTCATCTGCTGATGGCCATCTAAGCTGATTGCTTATCTTCACTATTGTGGATATCATAACAGTCAACAATAAATCATAGCGCCATTGTCTTTGTGGTACTATGGCTGTGAATCCTTCAAGTACATAGCTGCGAGTGATAAAGCAGGCTAATACAGTGCTCTAGTTCCTCTTCAGACAGGGTGTCATCAGCTTAGACTGACTCAAACCCACTCTGTTATTTTACTAGTGATCTTTTAGCCTCCTCATGGCAACTGCCAGGATAACAGGTATTTGCTGCTATGTTTAGTTAATGTGGTCCTAGAGAAAAAAGCCACGCCACACCCCTTTTCCTTATAGCCTGTTTCCTTTGTTATAATGTATTTTCTTACTTAGTTTTGGATGCTATAGACCAAGTAGAACTATGGAAATATCCCTTTCTCCTATCAGATATCTTTCTTTATTTGAGTTTCACAAAATCTGTACTTGTAAAGGATATAATGATAATGATACACTTAATTGTGTGTTCATCACAGTGCTTTTTAAAGCATTTATAGAGATTGAGTTTATATACATAGGAACATGGGCTTGCTTTCTATAGTTTGGACATAAATATAACCAGTGATACCATTACCCATGATATATAGCATTATATTCAATATTAAATGTCAATGCCAAGTGCATATGACTTGCTTCTGTTTGTATGTGTGTGTGCTAAAAATATTTAACAGGAGAATCACCATTTTAATACATTGTTAAATATTGGATAAACTGTACAAACAAAAGTGTGGTTTGTGAATAATATTTGTGTGTGTGTATGTGTGTGTGTATGTGGTATATTTTGTAAGTTTGTGGTGAGTACACATGTATGAGATGTTCTAACTTCCCTGATGTATTGTAAGATGTGTGTGCATGGGTTTCTCATTAAGTCTGAAGTTCTCCACTTGAGCTAGAAGAGTGACTCCTGATGATCCCTTTGATTCTGCTACCCCCTCCCCCAGCACTTGGTAAGAAGTAGGCACAATTATGTATTGGGATCTCAACTTAGATATTTAAGCTTATGCTGTAGACAGTTCACACACTGAGCCATCCCTGTAGACTCTGAACAATGCAGAGTATAGCTTTTCAAATCTGTATTAGGAAATAATCAAGCCAAAAAGTGTTCTGCCATATTCCTCAGTTTTTAAAAACATTGCACCAATTAGGATATAGATAATTCCTACACAAGTTGTACAACTACCTTGTTACTGTTTTTAACAAATGGCAATATGCTTCAGTAATTCCCATTTAAGTCATGTACACAGATGTTTCAGTCTAGAGAAGGAAACCTTGAATTGCTGAATTGTTCTGGTGTAACTGGGTCTGACAGACACTCGAGGGTTTAAGAGGGAATGCCATGACCAACAAATCCAGATGCTCTCTGAGCTCAAGTAAATCCAACAGAAACATTGAACTTTATACTTTCCCCCTTGAGACAGCTTGAATTCAATAGCTATTTGCAGAGTTATATGAGAGTTAGACGAGAAATGTACCATGTAAAACTGTGTTTCAAATAACATGAAGGCTTTAAGACAGTTATTCCAATTTTTATAAAGCTTTATTTCTTTGCTGCATCTTGGTTCAGCTTATTAAAAGAGTATTACCCTTTAAACAATATAAACTTTGCTTTCCTAAATGACCACTACATATAGTTAGCTTCCACTGTCACGTTCTTAGGAAACCATGAGAGAAAGAGGGCATTGTGCAGACAAACAGCAAGTTTTTCTTTGCTCAGTTTGCCTAAAACAACGTAATCATCTGAGGTGTTGCTACAAATCCAGGATTTCCCACATGCATTCCTTAGACGATGAAGTAATTGTATCTGTCATAGGGGAGGAAAAAAGATAGTCCTTTCTCTGTGAGATACTTTTCTGTATCATTAAATTTATATTTTGGAAGAAATACAATTATATGTATAATGTCCTCTAGAAGCATGACATCATAGAGAACACTACATTGTACAATAATAGTTGCTCTCTGTCTTATACTTAGTGTGCATCATGTGGCCAAGGTTATAATCACTATGTTTTAGAATTTTGTATGCTTTGTGAATATATTATTTGAATGATTCTCATATAGATATTTTTTCATGAATTAAACTAATTTCGTGACATACTACCTGATTTAAATACATTTTTACCTCTTCCAAGTTACCCTGAAGCACAAGTTCAAGGATATTAAAAATGTATTCCATCAGGAAAATGGAGAGAAAACAAATCTTGTTAAAAAAAATTTCTGAAAGTTATTGTTAGGGGATTGTGTTATGTTTTCATTTTAAATTAATTTTCATACTATTTGTGTGTGCATGCACATCTCTCTTTCTCACACACATCCCTCTCTAGGCATAACAGAGTATTAATAGAAGCCTGACAATAACAGTTATCAATAATAAAAATAAGTGATAAAATTAAGACAAATAAGGCAAATGTTCCTGAAGGTGGATAATAAAAGGGTTATTATGAGCTATAAGAAACTTTGTCACCAGTATTAGCATGAAAAAACACCATGGTGGCTAGCACAGAGATTTTCGTTTAATGAACCAGACCATTAGCTCTTTTCCAGAGAAGTGTTGAAGGTTCTGTTCTCTGTTTTACACTTTCTGCAATAAACTAAGAAAAAAATCTTCAGCTAAAAAAAAAAGACTGTTAAATAAAAGCAAACATTAGGACATTCTAAGTTTAAAAACATTTAGACAGGAAAAAAAGGTGCTAAATTAATTATTTTCCTGAGAAAAAGTAAATTCAAGAATGGTATACATGGCATGGAAAAACAGAGTAAACAGATATTAAGAATGTACTGACATTTTTCCTTACCGCTGGGCAGCTGTCAATCTCTTCCTGTTTGTTTCCTGGCTGTTCCAGTTCTAGACCTTGTGTTTTACAACATAGAGGAGGATGAGGTATGGTTGTTGTCCGTGGGAAAGGACAAAATCCCACCAGTTATCTGTCTGTCCAAATTAATACCTGATCCTCTAGACTTTAAAATCCTCCTCCTTCTCCCACAATGTTCCCTGAGCTTTGGTAGATGAGTGTTTTGTAGATGTATCCTCTGGGACTATGTTCCACAACTCTGCATTTTGATTGGTTGTGGTGTTCTGTAGCAGTATCCATCTATTGAAACGAGAAATTTCTTTGATGAGAGGGGAGGACTACCCTTTTTGTGTGGGCATAAGAACAAGTATTTAATTATAGATGCTGTATCTGTGCTGGTGGATGTCCCATATGAGCCTGAGATGAAGGCCCATTCTACTGTTAGATGAAATAATTGATAGACATCAATGTATCCAGCTGATTGATGATATTGCTGAACTCAGATCTGTTCTTAATGATTTTCTTTTTGAATCTTTCTGTTTCTGATATAAAGATATTGCAGTTTCTAACCATAATATCAGAGTCATATATTTCTCCATGTAAAACTGTCTTGAGTTTTTTGTCTTAAGTTGTTTCTCACTGTGGTTGTAGACATGTAAACCATAAGACTTCTTCAGAATTGACCATTTGTGTGGGGGGGGGGCACATGAGCACATCTGCTTACAGCATCAAGTCCAGGCACCTCCTTCTAGCTCTCTTCATCTTGTTCTTTGCATCAGGATCTTTCTCTGTATCCAGAACACTTTCTTTCCCTCTATGTTGAATAGCCAATAAGCACCAATTACCAATTCTCCTCCTCCATCAATCAGAGTGCCGGAGTTACAGGCACACACCTGGCTCTTGTGTGGATGATGAGGTTTTGAACTCAGAGCTTCAAGTCTGCGTGGCAAGCACTTATACTCATGAGGCTGCCTCCACAATCCAAGAATTCACTGCTTTATCATTGTGTAATGTCCTTCTTTATTCTAGGCAACTTTCTTTGTCTTGGTGGTTCCTCTACCTAAAATGCTTACAGTTATTTTTACTATTTTGAGTTAGTGTTGATATTCAGCTTCATTTGCCTCCTTAATCTGCATTTATCTTTATAAATAAAGAATATTTCTCGTAGGAAAACTAAAACTGAGTCTTGTGCTTTGATATATTTTAAAAATAATTTGCATTTATTTTGTACATGTATATCATTGATTTTTTTTTCAAATTATTTATGGGTGGCATTAATGACTATGGTGTTTGTCAGTGCTTTCTCTTTGTTTTTTTTTGTTCTTTGTTATTTTCCTTGTTTTTTTTTCTATTACATTTCATTGTTTTTATCCAACATTTTATGTGATTCTTTTTCCATTCTATAGCAGCATATCACCTAGGTATAATCAGTGTGTGTGTGTGTGTGTGTGTGTGTTCATTCTGACTGTATTCTGCACAGGGTTTGATAATTATCATCTATGTGAGAAACAATTTTTACTTTATTTTTATCAGAAATTACAAATATTTGCTACTCAAGGGTTTCTAATTCTCCTCTAATTTCATTTGCATGATTGTTCATGCTTATGAACTTTTCGTTTAGAAGCATTAGCAATGATTGAAGATATAATTGTTTTTCTGTATTTGTGGCTTCTTGGTGTATTAATTCACCTACCACAGCTTCCTAAGATGGACTTCCCCCTTCCCCCTTCATTTTATAGAAACCCTCATTGTCATTGCTCAGATTTCCAGGGCAGCTCCTGTCTGCAGCTATTTTTGTTTTCCTTATTGTAGATAAATGAGTTCTTGGCTCCCTTCTGCATCCTTACCACTTATTCTACATGTGTAGCACTTCTTTAAATAGCTGTTTTAAGAGTCAATTACTGAACAAAGAATTCAACGAGGCCTATAGGATTAGAAACAATTATACCTCCGAAGGTACATTCTAAGTCATGGCTGAGAAGAAAGTTTTGAAAGGGGAGGGGATTAAAGGCAGGAATTATTTTCTCTCATTTTCTCCTGGTCCAGTTGTTACTATAAAATGCAGAAGAAGCATCTATGTTTATATCTCCCCATCTTATTGATCACCTGCTAATGGGAAAATAAGGTTGCATATGAAGTGAGGCTATGATGTCAATTACGGGAGAAGTTTGTACTTTCACACCTTTTAAGATATTTTGATCACTCTCTTTATGCATATTATGCCCCGTTATTTTATATATTCTGGAAAATTTGACTGATCTCTTTGAATTATGTGATTGCTTCACAAAGATTTGAAGCTTTTGCATTTTATTCATTTATTTGCAGATTAAATGTGCAAATGTTTAAATAAATTTTGAGCCTAAATATACAAAAGAACAGTATGAAAGCATGTATGCCCATGTGTGTATAGGTGCATGAGTATAAACTTCTGAGTCTGTATTTTGTGAGTGTAAAATTTTACAGCAAGTCTGTATCAGAATGCATCACTCAAAGGTAAACAAGAATAGTGTATTACATTGTTTAAATCAGTGGTTCTCAACCTTCCTAACACTGTGACCCTTCAATATAGTTCCTCATGGCGTGGTGACCCCAACCATAAAATTATTTTCATTTCGACATCATAACTATAATTTCGCTACTGCGATGGATCGTATTATGAATAGTTTTGGGGAAAGGGGTTGTGACCCACAGGTTGAGAATGCCTGGAGGTCTAGCTCCGATTTTCTGTTAATAGAGAACAGACAAGCCATTCAGAGTCCGTGAAAGTGACTTGCAGGGTTTACAGCTTCTCTTCCACGTGTATTCTGAGTTGTGGAGACAGGAGTGCTGCCTTCTCTGTGTGGGTCCCTGCACCTTCTGACACAAGTTTCAGCAATGTAGACAATGAAAACTCTATTTGTTCTTTTGTTGTTCTCCCACACACTTCTCCAAACATGTCATCGAGGCAGCCAATGGCATTTTGGCATTAAGTCCATGGGCAGGAATGGGGCAAATGGATAGAGAGAAATTGTGGACCAAATGGCAAGTTCCAGAAAAGCATCTAAAATCTCTGTTCAGGTAATGGCTTCCCCAGCAGCCTTCCCTTTAGTCTTCAGTGACAGGCCTGAAGGCCTGTGTACACATGAGCGAGCTTCATGCATTCATAGGCCATAGTGACATCACAGCCCTTTTGTGAAGACCTGAGAACACAACGCCTTTCTTGCTACTCTCAGCTGCCATATGGCTCTGTGAAAAGTGTCTTAAAGGGGAGAAGAAAAGGGGAAAAGTAAAAAAAAGAAACGTTAGGAATGAAACAAGCCACAGATGAAATTGATTTATTTTCGTCATTAGTGCCGGGGACCAAACCTTTCAGAAACCTAAAACCTTGCGTGGAGCAGGCAAATGGGCTGCTCATATGTCGGAGCCGCTCCGTATACATAAAAAAAAAAAAATAACATGTGGTGGAAAATAGAGGCCTCATTGTTTTACTTAACTACTGTATCCATCTTTAATGGGATGGAATGTTCACGCACAGGCAAACTGCCTGCCCGCTGTTCCGGCGCACTCAGTTCAGTTAGACAAAACATGGAAAAGCCTGAAAATATGGCTTTAAACCTCAGGCTTCTAGGACCCGGTTTGTTTTAAAGCGTTTGCAAGTAATTGTAGACTGGAAAGCACAGAGAGTTCCCCTCTGCCGAGCTTCTTAACCCAGGCAGTCCCAGCACTCTACTAAATTGCCCTAAAAGCTACTCAAACACTTTGAAGAGTGGGTTTCAGACTAATGTTTTGTCATCTGTGAAAACTGACCCCCCCCACCCCCAGGCGAAAGCAAGTGAGGAAACACATTTGCAAAAGTAATATGAAGAAATTGTTATATCGACACATGAAATTTTAAGAAAGAGGGTATTGGGGTTCTAGAACATTGTCATATAAGATGATAGCTTCAATTTGGATATTTAAAACAAAAATGCAATCAGTATAGTTAGGTCACGTGTACAGAAATCAAATTGCTTTTATTGATTCTCTAATACTTATAATTTTAATTTCCTCACTAGTGTTTAATTATATTTCCTTAAAGCATATAAAATATACTCTAGGGAATTTCTGATTTTTATGTACAGAGTTATGATCACTATGCCTTCCATTCTTGGATTCTAAAAGTTTATTTTAATCACAAGTTGGAATATATAAATTATCTGTGCAGAGATAATAATCTCTGTACGATTAGGAGACTTTGTTAACTTATTAGAGCACACAGAAGGTTGGCTGCACGTGTGAGGTCTACATGACTTTGCATGCAGCCGAGTTTGGCTTTATTTATCACTAATAGATTGTCAGACCCTGGGGAGTCATTTAAAAACCTCTGACTATACCTTAAAACTTTTATTCTTCAGAGTCTTCTAAAATTTCCTTTAGAAACGTGTTTCTTTTTCTAAGTAAGAATTCCTGTTCTGAGGCCTGACGTTGAAAGAGATAAATAGTTGCTGGCTGAGGAATCTGTAGGAGTCTGAATTCTTCCTGTGACTGGGCACTGCTGCTTCCTCTCCCTGGGTATTCCCATTCCAGCTATTTTTACAGGAACTGACTACAATTTTGGAAAACACATATCATTATAGAATTGAATTATTCAGCTGAGAGTGTACATTCACGGCGGAGACTGTATGTTAGTCACTTTGGAGGAGTGGGCTCAGTTCCTAATTTGTTCAGTGAGTAAGAGGTGGTTGGTAATTCTTTGCCAAATAGTTGAATTTTGAACAATGTTTTTCACTGGATTTAAATTTGCCGAGGAAGAAATCATCCTCTAAATTGTACTTATTATCATTTTATTGCTTCTTAATTTTAGCTCCTTGTGCTAATAAATATATTCAGGAAGATAAGGGATCTGGCAAAATTATAAAGAGGTTCCAGCAAAACCAACCAGTTTTGTCTGTTTCCCTTACTTCCACCAACATCAGACTGCAGCTTCTCCAGCCTTCCAACATGGGCTGGATCTGGGTGACTATCCATGAGTCTTTCAGATCTTTAGCATCATGGTGACTGTGAAGACATCAGCTTCATGTCCTGAGCAGCCACTGGGCTCTCAGCCTCTCCAGTGTATAGACTGTAATTGCTGGCAAGTACAGACCTTATTGCATGAACTCATATAAAAACATCCCCTGTATCATTTATACAAATGCCTTAAGTTCTACTACTCTAGAGAATTCTGAGTAATGCAGAAAATATACTTAATTCCTTATATGATTTTGCTGTCAGCATTCCATTTGTTTGGAAAAAGCCTCTTTTTGTATTAGGACTCTTGATGGCATCAGTTCTCGACCTGTGAGTCATGACTCCCTTGAGGGGTGGATGACACTTTCACGGGGTCACCTAAGACTTTCAGAAAACACAGATAATTCCATTATGATTCATAACAGTAGCAAAATTACAGTTATGAAGTGGCAACAAAAATAGTTTTATGATTAGGGGTCACAATGACATTTGGAACTATAATAAAAGGTCTCAGCATTAGGAAGGTTGAAAAGCACTGCTCTACTTCATGAAAAAGTGTGGTGCCTCAATAAAAGATTAAAGATATGTACATGAAATATAGTAGAGAAGGAAAATTTAAATGAGGGCCCTTCTATTTGCTGGAAATGGTGATATACAGGATGATTAATTTGTGTGTAAGTTTTATAATTTTAGATATGATGCATTCTTTTTGTTAATATTAACCTTTCTTATTTTTCATATTATTTTAGGAAGCTTACAAAACAATGTATTTCTACCAATTTTCTTTTTTCTTAACCCCAATACCTAAACCATCAAGGTGAATTCTGTGTATATTGTGCAACATGTAAGATTGGCTTTTGGAAAATACTTCGGTTTGTTTTATTGACTTTTGCAACAGACAAAACATTTCACCCTCAATTTTCATGCAGGAAAGGGTGGGTATTTTCTTACCCATTACTTTATGGCCTTGTGTATGACACTTTTTTTTGTAAAATGTATTTATTTTTATTTCATGTGTACTGGTGTTTTCCTGGCATGTATGTCTGTATGAGGACCTTGCATCTGCTGAAAATGGAGTTATAGATAGTTGTGAGTTGTGATGTGTGCTGGGAATTAAACCCAGGTTCTGTTGAATCAGTGCTCCTAACAGCTGAGCCGTTTTTCCAGCCCGCACTGCGTTTCTTAATTTTTTTGGTAGTGTTGTGTTATAATTTTTTAGGAAAATGATTTGCAAGAGCCTTGACAAGCAGCTTCCTGGGGGACTGGAGACACCCATGCATGTTCTAGTACAGGGAGGGATTGGGTTCGCTGAGTGGTCCTCACCATTGGAACTAATGGCTGTGCAGCCGCACCTCTGTGCTCTGCTTCTACCGATAGTCTTAGGTTCCACAAGTGAAACTTCAAATGTAAGGAATGCAAGGCACCAATCAGATGGCTGCTTGCAGAGCAGCTCAACCTTGCAAATTTGGAGTGGAAGATGAATCTCAAGGTCACTTGATAGGAATGACAAAATATTATCGGTGAATTACTGTGATTTACATGTATATTAAATGTTTTAAAATTGTCTATAAAACAAAGATTTTTGAAATCGCAAGCTAAAGTCTTGATTACTGCCATGCCATATTCATGTTACCCATATTTAAATAATACGTCTCGCTAAGCCAGTAATAGTTGCTTCAAAGTAGTTAGGAAAAATCCTGTTGAAAATAAACCTAAAAGCAGAGAAAAAGACTTCTTTTATTTTGCTTAAAGTCAGACTCATTTTTATTAAGACCACATGGCCTTTGAGTCTGCGGTTTAGAACTGTGAAACCTGAGAATGGATTATACTATCTTAAGCAAAATGACGGGGGTCTGGGAGAAACTTATTCTTCAAACAATGTATGATCATTTAAAACAGACCTTTGTCTTGATGGATGCAATTGCGATTCACAGCTTTTTGTAACCTTAGATTTTCTAGATGGTTAAGTCTGTGACTATCCTAAGAAACCAGACTTGTCCCCCCACATCAAAAGAATTTAGATTCTTCTGCAGCAAAGCTCTGGAGAGCATATGGTCTCGCACAGATGTGCGCATGTGTAATGCTTTCTGG
>JABTXL010012463.1:7817264-7829718 GCA_025134845.1 Neodon shergylaensis
TCTTCTTCTTCTTCTTCTTCTTCTTCTTCTTCTTCTTCTTCTTCTTCTTCTTCTTCTTCTTCTTCTTCTTTTTGAATTTTGTCAGAGGCATGCCAGAGACTCATTCAGGAAAGAGAAGCACAGTCTTTTAATTTAAGAAATGGCTGTTAAAATATTTGCTAGATAAATGAAACTTTTTTTGCAGCTGTATAACTAAAAATATATTGCAACACTAATGAAATTTAGTTTATATTCATTAGGAAAGAAAAAGATATTTTAATTCTTGATGATTAAGGATGCTGTTGCTATAATCTAATTTTGGAAGAAATTAGATTCAATAGTGTTTAAAATGATAAATGCATATTTAGAAAACCTAATATCACAGAGAGAAATATTGTTGCTTTTTTGCTCAGCAATTAGATTTAATTGTCTTTGGAAACCATTGCAGACTGATAACAGGAAATAAGATAGCCTTCCTCTGCCTGGCTATACCATCTATAGAGTCTTCACATTGCATAGCTGCTGTGGGTGTTGGCTTCTGCCTTCTTCTACCACCGTCCTCTAGACTTCAATGATGGCTATTGAAAGTTTTTAACAGAACTGGTATGCAGCATAAACCAGGAAAACTTTGGCTCCTTCTTCATCATTGTATACTTTAAGCATTGGGTACTCTAATTAATCCCTTGGTATACAACAGTTGATAGATTCCTCACAGTCTGACTTTTTAGACATTAAATGTGATTTTTCTGGAATTATAAGACAAAAGTGCACTTGGAAGTATTTTCTTATTACAAATAATGAAACTTGATAAGAGAAATATTGACATTATACAGCATTCACCTGTCTGTTTTTCTTTCCTTAAAAGTATCTACTTATGCACAAGCTTCATGTCTATCTCTGAGAAGCTTTTGATACATCTACTTCATATATATACATATATATATATGTATCTATATGCATATTTTATTTCCTGAAGCTCTTACTTAGTGATTAAGTAGTCTTACATGACCTTCTGAACCCAAAGCTAAGGATAGCACAGTTAGAATAAAATAAGAATGCTTAATTAAGTCCCTAGAGATTTAGACACTCTTAAATTTAGGTTACTTTTATCTACAACATGAGCTTTTCTATCTTATTATTAAGATGCGTAATTCTTATGCAATTCATCACAGAGAGTATGTTCTTCATATTTTTCATTTAATGTCGATGCACCATAAAACTTTTTTAACATAAAGCAAGAAAACCAGCCTACAAACCACAATCCCAGAGAACTTAGACAACAATGAAGACACTAAGAGAGACTTACATAGACCTAATTTACGTGGGAAGTAGAAAAATACAAGATCTCCTGAGTGAATTGGGAGCATGGGGAGGGGACCTTGGGGGAGGGTTGAAGGGAGAGGTGAAAGGAAGCAAAGGAAAAGCAGAGAAATATGTTGAGCTCCATAAAAATCAATTAAAAATAACTGGTTAAATACCTGAATGAAGCATAGCTGTAACGGGGTGCACATGAGCTACTTTTTGGTTCAATAGATAACTTCAGTGATGCTCGTACGAGGGACCACGGGACCCTCAGTGATGCATGATGTTGCATCAGTAAACAGTGTGGATTTGTGTTCTGTGTTGGTTAGAAAGGGGACTCACATTGTCATTGCTGAATCACACTGATGTGATGGAGTCAACCTCATCTCAGCTACAAGCAGACTTTGCTTATCTTGGCTGAGCCGGCCATAGCTGGGCTTCGACTTACACCGCTGGGTATTCCAGGCTCTGCTATAATAACACAAGAAACACGAGAAATAAAATAGAATCACCTTAGTTTCCTCTCAGAACACTTTTGGTATTATTCGATAAGCAAAAACAATGAGCTCAATGCTGAGTCAGTAGGGACAGCTGTGACCCTGTGTTTAAAATTAAGGCCATCCGTGCAGCCAGTGTATTTCACTGGTCTGCAGTTCGGCTTCCCGCTCCCCACAAAGTATTTCCGCACTAGTATTTTCATTGTCATGGTCACACTAATGACCTGAGCAGGGTGACAGTTCTTATTTGAAGAAAACTATTAGTCAAATGCTAAATCTATCACCTGGGCACCTGGTATTATCACAGGCTCTTCATTTTCTTTGGAGACAGGTTCTGATTATGATTTACCTGAGTGAGACTCATGTAGGCTTTTGAAGAGTACTGGCAGGGGCCTAAAGATATTACAATAAGGATATTTAACATTTATTTATTTATTTGTGTTTTTTTTGTTTTATTTTGTTTTGTTTTGTTTTTTTGAGACAGGGTTTCTCTGTGTAACAGTTTAAACTGTCCTGAAACTAATTCTTTTAGATCAGACTGGCATTGAACTCACAGAGATCTGCGTGTATCTGCATCCTGGGTGCTAGATTTAAAGATGTGCACTACCACCACCAGGCTTTATTTTTTTATGTTTCAGTTTCATATTTAAATTATATATATGCATATAATTTCTTCTGTTTTGATAAATTCAAGTCTCCCTTTCCTTCTCGCCATCTTTTCCCATATTCACCAACACTATTCTCTTCCAATTTTATCTATTCTTTTAAAAATTCTCACAAAGTCCTCTTATTTCTGCTAGAATGTTTGTGGGTATCACACTATCAAATGGACCATGGATAGGTTCTCAAGAGCTGCAGTCTTGAGGAAGACTACCTGGAATATTTTCATTCAATAAAACCTAAAACACACAAATCATCTCTATGTCAGGAATATGAAGGTATTTTCCAGATGTCTAATATTAATGCACAAAGAATAATCAGTAATCTTCCTAATTAAAAACACCTTTGTTTCAAGTAGATTTCTTTAGAATCTATACTCTAACAAGTAGAGCTATAATAAAACACTAGACTTTTCATTTCTAAATAAATCTCAGTTAATCCTAATACTCCTGCCTACAGTTTCTCACCTTGTTTTAGATACAATTTTTACTGGTGCTGCTCTTGGGACCATGAGATTCAGCCTTATTGGTTACAATATCAATAGGACACTGTGTGGAGAACCTAAAGGTGATGAGAAAAACATAGGCATATTTAGAAGGAAAGAACAAGACACTATTCATGATTGGGTGATTGAGTAAAATTGAAGAAGGGTTACTGTCACATAGTTATGTCTGTGAAAGAAGGCACATGGAATATTTACTTCTCCAAAGGGATGGAGAGTAGCTGAGAAGAATAAATGGGAGCTATAGTGTTTTAGAAATATTTATTTAATACGAGGATGTTGGCACTTCATTCAAGGAAAGAGTTTGGCATTATTGCCCAAATTTAATTCTCAACGGAGTCAGTCTTTCCACTAAGCTTATTGTTATGATGTAAAGTAGTAGTTTGGCAGAGTATGTGCCTGTCCCATTCATCTGATGGCCAAGTGCACTCTTTGGTGTACCTGATTGGACCTAGCAGGTCATTCTTCTCATCCCTGCATGCAATTATTTTTGGAACAGCCTCTTACTTGATAAATCTGTCTGTGAATACACTGCTCAAATGGGACCACACATCTGAGTCCTTCCAATCGTTCCCCTGCTAACTAGTGCAGTTCTATCTGGCATGCTCTGTTCTCTAGCATTGGTGTAAAGTTGTAACAGTTTAAAGTAAGCTTAATTATAGAAAAGATGCAGAGTCCTACTGGAATTCTTTTTGTCCTTGTCTTCAAATTTTCTGAAAACCATTTTTATCTCTGGGCAGTGGTGGCACACGCCATTTAATCCCAGCACTTGGGAGGCAGAGGTAGGTGAATCTCTGTAAGTTTGAGGCAGCCTGATCTATAAGAGCTGGTTCCAGGACAGGTTCAAAAGCTACAGAGAAACCCTGTCTTGAAAAACCAAACCAAACCAAAACCAAAACCAAACAAACAACAACAACAAAAAAAAAAACATAAAAACCTATTTTTATCTTAGACTATAGCTACCTAACAAAAAATTTCTTTTAACAGTCTAATTCATCTCTGTGAAAGTTTCTACTTTTTCAAAGCAAAAATTCTTGTATAACTTACCTTTTGTATTATAAGAATAGAGCGTGATTGCCATACCCTACTACCACAAATTATGAAGTTAAGTTTTCTCCACTGGTGGAAACCACAGTGTCAGCACATCTAAAGGGTAATGGATGCGTTTCTTCCTGAGAAAACCAGCTTCTTAACCATGGGATCTGTCAACCCAGGTAAGTATTTCTGTGCCTTTTAGAAAAATGCATTATTAATTAGTCTACTAAAACAGTAGACTAAATTCTCAGACACCTGAGAACCATCATTTGATGTAATCATATGACTCATTCTAGATGTTTTCACAGCTACAAATAAGCATGTACAGCACATAAAAACAAAACAGAACACACACACACACACACAGCGACAGGGGTTGCCCATGTATTCATAAATGTATGGCAGCCCACTAGAGCACAATCCACAGTGATGATTCTAGAAGAGGGGAATATGTGGTAGGGTAACTTTAAAACCAAATCAGTGTTGCAGCAGGGTTATTACACATATAAACACAGAAGTGGACATGAGAGCAGTTACAAGTCCCATGCAACCTCAAGTTACACCGTATCTCAGCAAGAGGGGAAGCAGGCACTGAGTCCTACCCCTAGGAGAAGACTTACAGGCAACTGAAAGCTACAAAGAGAGAGAGAGAGAGTCAGTTGTCAGGTGTATTGTTTATGGAGGGAATAAGCATAAATTGTATTTTAGTAACATGCTAAAGAAAGGCATTTCAAAGCAATTAGTAAGTTATTATATGAAAGAGAGAGGGGAGAGAGGGAGAAATTTACACAGAAGGACAAAGGATAAGTTGTTAGTAGAGTCAGTTATCTCTTCTACCATTTCTACCATGTGCATTCAGGGGGTGGAATTCTGGGTGCTAGGCTGAGCACAAGGATCCTTACCTTCTCATCTATCAGAAAACTAATAAGACCATATACTAAAAGATGAAAAAGGAACAAACACAGTCCGTTATTGGTACCTGGGAGATAGTAGGGAGGAGCAGAATGATAACTCAAGGGGAGTAAAACTAGAAAGAACCAAGGCATGGCTGCCTCTGGCCAGCATCTGAACATGAAATGAATGAGTATCTATCAACCATTTTCCATTTTAACTATTGCTTGATCACCAACTTGAAATGCAATAATACATACAACAACTGAAGAAATATAGTGCTCATGAATTTGAGAGGGCTCCAGGAGGAGGCACGGTGTGCACCAAAGGGTTAAAGGGAGAAAAGAAAAGCAGGAAGATATTGCAATTATATTTTAATTTCAAAAACTAAAAACTGCAAACCAGAGAGAATGTTTGGAGAAATAGGTGGATTCATAGGGACTTGTATAAGACGTAGAAAGTGAAACAGATGTAATCTTAAAGTCTAGTCAACTAATAACAGGTTTTGAATGCCAACAATAGTCCTTTCTCCCCGGAAACGTAAATATTAAATTTTTAAATCTCTCTCAGTTTTAAGTCAAGCTGAGTATTTTAAATAAAAACTCTTGCTATTTTGGGGCTTCTTAAAAAACCATTTGCATTTGATCAGCACTGGTGTGCTCTCCTCTCCAATGCCAAAGGCAGAACACAGCCTGCACAGTCGCAAACTGTAAAAAGATATGAAATGATCCAAAGGACCTTGCAGGAAGATTGTCTTTTCTCAGTGGTTTACAACTATTTTTCAGTACATGTGACTGATTAGCTGTGAGCGTGAGTGCACAGCTAAATGCCAGCGTGTTCCTAAATCCACACAGATGTACTGGTGATTTGCCTTTGAAAATAGTCTGACAGAAAATCCATTAAATATTCATTTCTTCATCTTGGGAATTACCATTATTTTCCAGACTAATATTGCTTAAAAATATCTCTTGACCTATCTAGTGCAATAGTCTACATTTGAATGCATTCAATAGATTAATCTTAACTAATCATAAGGAAGAACTGTCTACATTATCTGTCAGAGTTAGTACTTAGTACTTGATAAGGTTATGCGCCTGAGACCACCAAAGTAGAAATGCAGGCAAACATGACACTTATTTTTCTCATTGACATAAAATAATTCTTAGATAATATTGTTTGCTGCTCCATTACCCTCAACTTCTCCCATTATAATCTTCTAAGCAAATTTTAGTGATGCCTGGGTAGTCACTTTCCTGTTGTTTTATGATTCTCAGCTTGCCTATTTATTTATGCACCTACCAATTTATTTCCATAAATTACTGCGCCTTGGTTGTGGGCCAGGCATTTTGCTAGACACTCAGGGTGGCCAAAGCCAAGTAATTCCATTTCCGCTCTAAGAGCCTACAGACAAGGACAGTAAAGTAGCATGGGAACATGTATAGCACAAGATTACAATAGTACAGAGACAAATGAATCGCTGTAACCATGTGAAAGTTCATATGGTTGGAAAAAGAAGCTGCCCATTATACTTTCCTTTGAGACATTAACCAGATGATGGATTCAATGATACAAATAAATACACACGGAATACATCTGGAGCCAGAAGTAGATTAACATGCAGTTACAGGAAAGCTAAAACCTTCAGATAGAAATCAATGTACATACTGTAATAAATGAACAGTTAGTTTGGAAAGCCAACCTGGGAACACTCACCCTTCATGGTAGAAAGGGAGGAACTATAAATATTGGTTCAAAGCATATGGAGATTGTGGCATAGAATGGAATATGTGCTGTTGAGATTGGAATCAGAGAGGATAAACTTTAGAAATGTCTTAACAAGAGACATAGGAGTTATATTAAAGTTGTTCCACTCATGATGTAAAGGAGGAGAGAGAGGGAAAGAATGTTGTGGAAAAAGAATCAATTTTCCTGGAGTTTGGATGCAAATTGAAAGATCTAAGCTGAGACAGAAAATGGCCAATAACGTAGCATTGATACTATAAATTTAGGTAAATTGAAGTTGTAAAATAATTAATATAGACAAAGTTTACATAAAAACATATCAGAATAAGAAATGATAAAGAAAACCTTAAAAAGTATTGACTTTTTTGATGGAAAAATAATAGATTGGAGAGAAGTAATCTGCTCCAGCAGATCTCTGTCCTGATGACATCAGATATGAAAAGCTGCAACAATGAATATAAGCAAAACATGAAAATGAGTGAGTTTATGAGAAGCTGTCAAGCTCTAGCCTCAGGAGCCTACCTGACATCATTGGTTCTCAAAATCATTATTGAGACTATAGATTTACATTCTACTCTATACAAATCAAATAAAGTACTCCTAGAGCCATTTAGTTTCAGGGAGATGAAGAAAATGATGTACAAAATACGTCAAATTCTTTTTAGCTTAGCCTCCAATCAAGAGGTTAGTATGGCTTTCAAAATGAGATCTGAATAGCTTTTATCATTGAGCAGAGTGTTCCAGCCCCTTGCACTGCAGAGGGAGCACATTACTAAAGCAGAGTTATAGGTACCAGAAAGATGCTTTAGGGAAAATCATCAGAGGTATGTGTTTTGAAATAAATCAATATTTCTTACAAATATACCAAATAGTTGTATTGACTTCAAGCCATAAAAAAAGGATGCATAAAGTAACAATAAATAAATTCTTATATATTGATTAAAGATGCATTGGATCAAGGAAACAAAATGATTTCTAAAATTATAATTATGTAGAGACAATCAAAAAGGTCAAAACTGTAGATAAATTGAAGGGTAATTACAAAACTTGATTAGTACATATTCAAATATTTTCAATGTCAGTGAGTTATAGAAAGTTAATAACATCCAGGAAGGGTGGCTAATGTTGAGCATACAACTAAATCCTCTCTCTCTCTCTCTCTCTCTCTCTCTCTCTCTCTCTCTATATATATATATATATATATATATATATATATAGTAGGTGAAGAAAATGGATCATAAGTCAGTAAAGATAAAATTCCCCTATTGTTTTTTTAAGGATAGCAATGATTTTTTTTAAAAAAGATTTGCATAAGAAGCAATTTTAATTCTCTAGACAATCAATATTACCCAAGAAAGAACAGAATGTACAAATGGAGAGGGAAATTCCTTCCAGTAATCAAGGCATAGAGTATGGGTCTATTTCTCCCAGTCATGGTAGATCTAAAAATCAGGTCAGTTTACTCATTATGCAAATTAAGTAGCTTCTAAATACTTAGTGCTATTTTTTTTCCTCTAAAGTATCAAGGATCCACTAAAATAATGAGGAGTCATTTAAAGATAATCCCAGGGAGGAAATCCAGAGAAACTGGATAGATACCTGGAGGCACTTTCTACTTTCGGTGTTAGCTGAGGCCAGAAGAAACACATAGACTCTAAAAATGAAAGAAGCAAGTTTCAAAGTATCCCATTCCACGTGGCCATGGGGTGTGGGAAGGGGTCAAAGGGAAGAGATTGCTGTGGAAAAACTTTATACTTCAAGAAACTAGCAAAATCATTCAAAGAGTTTTAGTACTAACTTTTAGCATAAATCAATGTTCATAGACAGGATTGCCCTAGGCCTGAATACTTAACTAAATTTCAAGTCAAAATTCTGGCACATTCTATAAAAACAACTGGAGTAATAAAATATTTTCCATCATGAAGAAGATATAAGAAAAGCAATCAAATTAAAATATGCCACCAGTTGGGTGTGGTGCCTGCCCCTTGAGAGATTAGGCCTGAGGGGCAGGAGTTCAAAGTCACCTTTAGTTTAACAGAAAATTCTGCTACATAAGATTCTGTGTCAATATCCAAACCTCTCCCCCATCAAAAGACTACAGAGCTTGAGATAATAGAGTTTTCTATAACATTTTAAATGATAAACTCTATATTCATCAAGAGCATAGAAATAAAAGTTGTACATTCAGAGAAGAACTTGAACAGTCAACAAACAGAATGGAAATTTAATTTGAAAGTTTTTTTTTTTGGAAGAGACAGAGGAAGAAAAAAGCAATAATCAATATGGAAAAAATAACAAGACACTTCTTTAAATAATGTAATGATTAAAAAGAGTTACTCAAGTGTGTAGGTGATGTAAAAATACAGGAAAAGAGGTAAAAGGAATGAAGAGTTCAGAACATCCCAACAAATGACTTTAAAAATGTTTACACAAATTGTAATAGTGTTGTTGATGACCAAAACTGAAGATCGATGTTATTTTTTAAAGGGGAACACAAATATATACTTTAATAACAATTAAGCAGAAACTCAAATGTCAGTATAAAGTGTGCAAACCAGAACTCAATGGTTGTTGTTGGAGGCTGCTTATTTTTCGGCTGCCCAGACTCCCGAAATCACATTGGCCTATTAGTTCTAGCTTCTTATTGGCTAACTCTTACATCTTAATTTAACCCATTTTTATTAATCTGTTATTGCCACATGGCTGTGGGTTACCAGCAATTTCTGTCAGGCGCCTGTCTCTGGTGGGGCTACATGGCTTCTCCTGACTCTGCCTTCTTTCTCAAAGTATTCAGTTTAGTTTTCCCCACCAACCTCTATTCTATCCTGAAAAGGCCCAAGACAGTTTCTTTATTCACTAACCAATATAACCAACTCATAGACAGAAGGACTTTGCACACCAAATAGTATGATGATAGATGGAAAAAAAATAAAGCAAAGTTATTAAGGACAGATATAAAAATAAGAAAGTAGGCAAAAGATTTGAAATAAAAATAACCTTATGCAAATAAATTAATATCAGCCATTAACTTTACTAGGAACTAGATGAAAATAAAGTTAAAAATTTTTAATATTAAACTTATTTTTTTATAAGTAAGATTAGTAGTCATCTCTGAGGATGAGAAACGTCCTCCAGGTAGAAGACAGGAAATAACCTTGGAACTGCTAATTTTTATTTATTGATTTTGAAATTGATTACACAAGTTCTTACTAAATAGACTCAGTCAGGCTTCAGACTCACAGAGATCTACCTGACATTGCCTGTAATTAAAGGAATACACCATTGCACCTGGTATTACACAATTTCTTAATTGAAGAACTCTATATAGTTATGAATATTTATATGCTTCTTTAACTCATTGATATTTATATTAAAATCACATGTTTGCTGGCTCTCATGGACTACTTAAAACTGGTGATTAAAACAGTTTACTGTTTTTTGGGAATTTTCCCTGCTAGGTTTCTGGTCCAGTATCTCTTGACTATGCCTGCATTTCTCCCTTTTAGAAAGGATATGTTTATTCTATGCCATTGTATGTTGGAAGTATATAATTTGTATTTTGATTTTATGGAGGACTTCAATTAAGAGAATGATTTTAGTCTCCAAGAAGACTTTGAGCATTATAAGAGTAAGAATATGAAAGACTATGGGACTTTTGAAGTTGAACTTTCTGAATTTTGCCTTTAATAAGATTATCAGTCTATGAAGGCCAAATATTGAAATACTGTGTTTTGTATGAGAATAGCCCCAAACACAGTATATTTGACTTTGGCATCAGTTGATGGAACTGATTCTGAAAGACTGGAGAAGTTGTGTAGCTGGGATGGGCTTAGAGGCTCAAAAGCCTCATAATTTCCAGTCTGTCCCCTAGTTCCTGTTTGTGAGGTGTGCATTCTCAGCTGCTGCTCCCACTGACTATCATTACGCTTTTGCTCAGCCACCTGGGACTCTGACCCTCTGAAACTCTAAGTCCAATTAAACACTTCCTTTGATGAGTTGTCCTAGCTGTTGTGCTTTACCACAACAGTGGAGGAGTTACTGAGACAATCACTATAAAGTTCCTTTCTCCAATCAATAACCAAAAATGATTTTGTTTTTGCCATATAATTCCTATTTCACCCGCTCATGCTATTTTATTATAGCATGTTATTCACAACCATTTATTTGTCTGTACTAAAAAACAATCCCCTTCATTTGTCAGGCTTTGCGGCTGTATACTTGTTTTTACTATTTCATCTGAGTTTGTTTTGGGGAGCCCACCCTTTTAATATTAGGACATTCTGGTATTAAATTATGTTTTCTTTCTCATGTATGTTGTCTTTATGAGACACATAATCATTTATGATGACTTCAGTCATTCATCATAATCCAGAGACTCCATGAAGTCTATCCATAATGAGGGTCTTTTTAAAAACAATTTCTTATTTTTTTAATTTTATTTTTTATTCATTCTTCTCTCATATATTATGCCCCAACTGCAGTATCCCCTTTCTCCACTCCTCCTATTGCCTCCCCCTCTTTCCCAGAGCCACTTCTCCTCTGTTACCCTTCAGAAAGGATCAGGCCGGCCTCCCGTGGATACCTGCCAAACGTGGCATGACAAGCTACCGTAAGACTAGGTACATGCTATTATATCTAGGTTGGATGAGGCAATCCAGTAGGAGGAAAAAAAAATCCCAAGAGTGGGTAAAAGAGTGAGGGACACCACCACTCCCACTCTTAGGAATGCTTGAAGAACACAAGGTACCCAATCATAACATATATGCAGAGGACCATAACATATATGCATAGACTCATTAGGCTCTCCAATGGCTGCTTCCATCTTTGTAAGTCACTGTTAGCCCTCGTTAGTTGACTTTGTGGGCTATGTCTCATGGAATCCTTGTGGATCTTCCTTGAAATTTGCTTCTCTATTTAACATCACTGCATGTTAAATGTTTTCTTTTCTTTTCTTTTTTTTTTTTTTTTTTGGTTTTTTCGAGACAGGGTTTCTCTGTGGTTTTGGAGCCTGTCCTGGAACTAGCTCTTGTAGACCAGGCTGGTCTCGAACTCACAGAGATCCGCCTGCCTCTGCCTCCCAAGTGCTGGGATTAAAGGCGTGCGCCACCACCGCCCGGCTGTATGTTAAATGTTTTCTATTTGACACCACTGTTCTCTGTTTAACTTCTCTGTCTGATTGTTATGTGATAATAAGATGTGATCAGCCAGCTTCCTGCTCCTGTCACTATGACATGCCTCTTAACTCTTATGACTCTGCTTTTGCAACTATAGGATAAAATAAAGCCCTTTTCTCTTGAAAACAAAATCCATTCTATATCACCATTTATATATCTTGCTACCAAATATTAAATTCCAATGACTTTGCTGATAGGTTAATAATTTATTTCTCTTCCTTTTTGCTTTGGTGTAAAGGTCTGGCCCTAAGAATTCCACAAATGAATAAATAAACCTTATCTCATGCCTAATTGATATGTTTTCTAGAATTATCTTCACACTAACACTTAGGCAATTGCCCAGCTGACATCTTCAATGTATTGTGATAATCTTGGAAAGAAGATTATACTTTCCTAACAAAGAGATTAGCATTGGCCTTCCCTTTTAGCGTCCTCATTTTATACAAGCTTTGCAATTCCTAGGATAGTAGATTTCCTTTCATGTCATTTATTGTTTACTCCCCATAATTGTCATTTTAAACAAAAATAGAAAGGTCTTGTATTAAGGTTGTATAAGGTTAAGTACCTGAGTACTCCTTAATAAGATGTGACCACCTGTATGCAAGTCACATTGATCTGAATACTCTATCTATCTATCTATCTATCTATCTATCTATCTATCTATCTATCTA
>JABTXL010012463.1:7829728-7840239 GCA_025134845.1 Neodon shergylaensis
CTATCTATCTATCTATCTATCTATCTATCTATCTATCTATCTATCTAGAGCTTAAAGGAGTAAGCAAGGGTAAAGGAGTAAGGAATAAATAAGAGTAAAGTTGATGAGGGGAAGAGAGAACAAAGAAGAAATTGTATGACTTTAGACATGGTAATGGGGATTTGATATTGATGCCTATTATCTAAATAAAGGCAACTAAGTATAATCCTTCATATTAGTCATATTAGTTACTTTTCTGCTGCTATGATAGGATATTGTGAGAGCAAAGCAAGTTGGGGACAAAAAGGTTAGCTTTTGATATAGTCTATCCTTCCACGGAAGACATGGCAACTGAAGAGAGAGTCCTAAATGGGAGACAGAAAGAAGATTGATCCCATTTCATTCTCTTTTTTTTATTATTGTTGTTTATTTTATAACAATTATCACTTGTGTTAAATGTTTTTTTTGTTACAGACGTCATGGTGTGGAACATGATCAGGTTCTTCCATTAAAAGAAGACAGTGTGAACATAGACTTTTGCAGCTGCATAGGGGTCCAGCCTCAGTGGACTGAAGTGTTTTCCCTTTGCCCAGGGAATTTTTATCATTTTTTCTATATTTACAATTAAGCCAGCTAATTACCATATGCTCAAAACAACCTGAAAGAAGCTTCCAAAAGTATAACACTATGTACACATTCTTGCTTCATCACAGTTTTCAGTGTTTGGCTGAAACAATGTTTCATATGCTTTGTAAAAAAAAAAAATGCCAAAATATGCCAAAAATGTGTTTTGGCCTAATTGCCTAAGGTAATAAGACATCTAGATAGAAAAAAATCCTGTATATACTCTGAGTCTATATAACCTCCAAAATAATTAATTTTGTATAAAAGTAAAGGGGAACTCTGGCACAGTTCTTGGAACCAATCACCACTTGGCTACACCTGATCTAGCTCCAGAGTTATCACCTAGCTCTAATTCGCTCTTTGTTTAGCAGGTAATTTTGTTGCCCTGTGTGAATCTTGTCTGAGTTGCCCCATTTCATTCTTACACAGAAAACAGAGAGAAAGAGAGCAGGAAGTGGAGTCAGACCATAAAACCCAAAACCACCCAACGTAACATACTTCCTCCAGCAAGGTCTGCCTCATAAATATTCTATAACCTTCCCAAAGAGCAACATCCCTAGAGACCTATGGAGCACAGTTTCTATTGGATCCACAACACATGGGAAGATTTTTGCAACATTCAGGCTTGGTTGTTTCAAGTTACAGTGCCAGGGTTAAAAGAAGCTACACAGTGCATAGAATGTGTGAATTTGCATCTTGTTGCAGATCCGTTTTACAGTTTTGCTCTAATATTTACTGCTTTGAGCAAGTTCCTCAGCCCCTGTCTATTTATGATACAAAAAGTGAATAACTTACGTGATTGTGGTGGGCAATAGATGAGCTGTGTATTCATGTATGTACCAGAGTGCCTATTAAAATATCAGGTATTTTAATAGTAAAGTACAGAAATTGACATGAGGGGACTTACTATATAATTTATATAGTATCTCCCTAAAACTACTAATTGATTGTGTATTGAAGAGTCCATTATTGACTAACATCGTTGCATTAAATACACACACTTTTTCTTCTAGCATATGAAAATTGAAGGTATCCCACAAGCACAATGTAAGTCACTTTTTGAAATTTTTATATTTATGTCTTTTGAATATGGAGAACTATTTGATTGCAAAAATCATGACTAATTCAGCACTTAACTTCAAAAAGAAATTAAACAAACTAACAAACCAACAATTATTTTAGGAATGTTTTCTTGTGTGTAAATTCTTTGCCTAGCAGTAATAACAGAGTTAGCATCCTAATTTGTATTCTAAAATATTCTTTATTCATGTCTCAGTTTCAATTCAACCTAAATAAATGCACATCCAATTGTTTTAGTAATATTTTACAAGCCCAGACTCTGTATACTTGTGAAGAATAGACCTCAGAGTTTGCACTTGAATTTCAGCCTGTTTGAAGTTTTCCTGCTTATAATTGTTCTGCAACTGCTTAGATCTACTTTTAAATGCAGTGCTCACACGCTGTACTTTAGTGAGTCTGCTTCTGGCACGATTACTAAAGAAAGTATTATACAGTTTTCCTGTGGGCCTTGGGAAGTGATTGGCCTTGATGTTTGAGGCATGTATTTAAATCAAACCAGCAAAAGTAGAATAAACTATTCGAAGCATGTTTTTGAACTGTCTACCAGTGCAGTACATAAATCACTTCAGGCCCATAGGCAGAGAACACAAAAGGATTTAACTTCAGACATAAAGGAAACCCATCTAAATACAGGGAGGAATTTTAATTAAATTTAGCGTTCACGTCAAAGCATTGAGTCAAAGCATTAACTTTGCTCTGGATGGATGCTGACTGCCTTCAAATTCACCATGCCTCAGAAGGTTAAATTCAGAATTCCTCCGAGAGCCGCAGATGCAAGACACAGGTCCTACTTCTTGGAAAGACTGAATCTTTTTGCTTTTTAAAATGGCATTGGTGAGAACATTTTCAAATTCAGATTAGAAGATTTTCTCACACACTTCTGAAAGTTCAATAACAGTGGGGCATGGCATTGTAAACCTTTAATTCCATCACTCAGAGAGCTGCTTTAGTAGCGTCAGGATTTCAAGATCAGACAGAGTTCCATGTAAGCCTGTGAAGTAATGAGACTTGACCTCGAATATGAAAACAAAACTAAATGAAAAATTAATAAAAATAATATTAATGAGTGTGGATGATCATATCAAAATAGTAAGAAAATACATGGAGAAAAGGAGCATCATTTCTTTTTAAAATAGTCAGTTTTTCTTGTTTTTTTGAGATTAGTTATGTTATTAGATTCCAATGAAAATCTCTGCATAGATTAAGCACCATGGTATTATTTAATAATGTGAATGATGTGCCAAAAATAAAACTTCTTACACAGTTACACTTAATCATTAAATACACAATTTGATTCACGAACATAAAAAAATTCTTTTTTTAAATTATAACTTTATTAATTTTTTTAGAGAATATGTCTTTTTTTTTAATCATGGAGAAGTAGTTCATGCTTTATGGGTCAGTGCCATAGTCCAGAAGCACCAAAAAAAGGAGGAATAATGAGAAACCAGAAAATGCACTATGATAAAAGGAAAGCCAAGAGGTGGACAATGTAGACTATCATAAACAGCAGAACAGATGATGGGAAAAAGAGGTCCAGTGAAACACAAAAGGAAGCATAAATAACCGAGGAAGGCAGGGTATAACTGGAGGTAGTTTTCAAATTATTTTAAATTCAAATATCATTTATTTTTTCTAAATCTGTGTGCTGTGTTCTTTGGACATTTAGTTAATAAAAGAGGAATGAGTTAAATTTCTGGAGCTCATCGTGTAAGGTTTAGAGAAATTCCCCTATGAGACCTGGTTCTTTTAATTCTGGTCTCCTGAAAATGGTGGAGGGCTTCATCAGTAAGATGCTGGGGGAAGTAAGCTATCATGCTGCCTTGTTTCCTGACAATTCATGCCGCTATCATGACTCTCCTGGCCTTGAAAGTTATTAGCAAAAAGCAAATCACCATACCTACCTTCATTCCACATTAAAGCAATGCTTACTTATCTATAAATGCTAAAGTCATTTTACTCTTTGACTGCTAAAGTGAGTTCATTTGACTCTTATTTTAAAATAAGTCAATCTAAAAAGAACTTTAAAAAATCGAAGAAAAAAAACTTGTACGAATTTTTACAAAATATTTTGATGATATTACCTCCCCAAGTTTTCCAAGTTCCACCCCACTTCCGTATCCATTCAACCTAATTCTATTGATTTCTCTTTCAAAGCTTTCAAGACTGATTTGTGCTGTCCAGACATTCTTACCTGTGAGGCCTTCCACCAGAGCATGCATGGTCAATATAACCAGTGTCTTCTCCCTTAGTAAACCTGTCTCTCCCTTTCTCAGCAGCCAACAGCTGAGAAGAGTTTCTCTCCCACATTACTACCTAAGGATTAAATTAGTCCTCCAAACACTAAGAATTTGCTAATGGCTTCTTTCAAAAGGATACAATATATCCTTCTCATTTCTATAGGAATATTCTAGCAACTTCAGCCAGGACACTTCTGCCATGAATTCTTTGTTTCACCCAATATTCCCGCTTATTATTTCATATCTTTTTCATCTCTTACTCATCCCCTGCTCTGTATCTCTCCAGTGGCTCTTTCTCAAAAGCTTCAAACATTAGTTGTAGTATACTATCTGACTACTTTCATCATGACCCCTGATTAGACTCTCACTACATTCCCGGGCATGTTTTAATTATCTCTATATTTTGTATCTCTTCTCAGTCAGATAATTGAAGTATAAGCCTACTTGTAGGGCTCCTAACAATGGAAGAAGCAAGGGTTGATCCTAATGCTTTGAGTGGTTATTAGGAACCTATTCCTCATACTGGGTCATTTTACCCAGGCTTAATACCAGGGAAGGTGCTTAGTCTTACTGCAACTTGATATGCCATGTTTTGTTGATACCCATGGGAGGCCTGCCTCTTTCTGAACAGAAACAGAGGATGAGTGGATTGAGATGGCGGCAGGGGGGATGAGAGAAGAGGAGGGAGGGGAAACTGAGTTAAAAATCTATAAACTCAAAAAGAAATTCAATAAAAAATGTTTTTAAATCCCCTTGATTTCATCATTAAGTCAAATTTCAGGACTAAATCCCAAGTGTCCACACTTAATTCACCATTTCTGATTGCTCCACTTTTTCTTTTGAGTACTGAGATTTATGGATAGTGTATTTCTGCTAAAATTTCTTGAAAAGTTTCAAAATATTTAAAGTCTCCCCTTTCTGACATCTCAAGAAGTCTGACCTGAGTCACTCTCTAGTCTCCTTATGTCAATATAGGCACAGCCTGGTAGCATTACTATTCCTTGCTTGTGCTTTTTTTATAACAGCCTTCCTGTTTATTTGTACTTATTTTCATTCTCTTAAATTTCTCATTTTAGTTTCCTAATATGTTAACCATCTTTGAGGAATCTGGCCTTTCTATATAAACATTTATTCATTTCCCTTGGAATGCTACTTAGTTCTTAAGACATGACTCATTTAAAAACTTTGCTCTTTAAATTCCAAATGTTTGAAAGCACTTTCCCCCAATAGACTTTGAGCACAACTATATTGGTTCTGTTCTGATCAGTGCCCATATTTGTTTTATGACTCTGCAAAATGCCTGCCTTTGAGAGAGTTCCATGTGCCCATAACCTTCAGGTGGTGTATATGGTATTGTGTAGCTGTCATCCAGGTCCACTGAGCTTGCTGTCATTCTTCTGTACCCTAGATCATGTTCTGAACAGCAGCAATTCTATTACCCAGAAATGGACCTTGAAATTCCCCACTATAATAGTCGATTTGATTTCTTTTCTTTTTAGTTATGACTTCAGTGTTTCATGGTTTTTGCAGTTCTATTGTTAAGTTAATCATAATGATATTATCTTTTTGGCACACTGACCATTTTAACATTATGTAAAATTCATCTTTATACCTGGTAATTTACTCTGATCTGAAGCCAATTGTACATGATACAGTTGCCATAGACACCTTAGTTACATTTTATCTAATTTTAAACTGAATTTCTTGTAAATGGCAGAACATTAGATGTAATTTCATATGTGCTTTCTCTATCTTTTAACTGATGTGTTTATATAATTTTCACTCCATGTAGTTTTTGACTCATCATTATTAGGGCTTCTCTTTTCATTTTATTTTTCATTTTTGGCACAATTGATTATTATACTTTGCTTGATCTACTCTGTGGTTTTGTTATTGTCTAAAGATTTTAATATAAACACCTTATGTTTTATTGTCTGCTTTGAATAGTTTTAACACTTTAGCTGACATGTTGAAACATATACCTGAAGGCTTCTTTAATATTCCACCTTCATATCAACACTGACATGCATCACATACCATTGCTATTCTCTCTTTTCTCCAGTATACATATGTCTTTTCTATAAAAAAAATCATGTGTCTATAGGTGTGTGAGTTTATGTCTCACCTTGTCATAAGCTACCGTTTCAGGGTGACTTCTGCCAGGCTTCTAGCCACATCTGGTTCAAACGTTCTAGGGTAGGAGCATGAGAATTAGAATTATTAGGCAAAAGGAACATAGATAAAAGAGAAATAAGAGACTGAAACATGGAATAGTATTGAGAGGGCATTTCAGTGAGTACTAAAAGTCTTCTGCATTTAATTCCCAATTGCTTGAATACCCCAACAACAAAGGAATTGTTTTGAGTTTCTCTCTCTCTTGAATTAGATGTTGACTGTAGGCTTGCTAGTATGCTCCTTATATCCCTAATCTCTCCAAGACATTCATTGTAAAGTGATGCTGGATACTGTCAAGGACGTTTCTGCATCTAATGAGATGATAATGTGTTTTTTCTTTCAGTTTATTTATGTTGGATTGCATTTACTGTTGAAACGTCCCCTTATCTCTGAGATGAAGCCAACACAGTTATGGTTGTTGATCTTTTTGACTTGTTCTTGGAATTGGTTTGCAAGTGTTTTCTTTAGCATTTTTACATCTATATTCATAAAAGAAATAGGTCTATAATTCTCTTTTTTAAGTGTTGTGTGTTATGGCTCTCAGCTTAACTGTGACTTCATGAATTGAATTTGGCAGTATTCCTTCAGTTTCTATTTTCTGAAATAATTTCAGGTGTATTGGCATTAATTCTTCTTTGAAAGCGTGGTAGAATTCTGTGCTAAAACTCTCTGGTCATGTTTTTTTTTTCCCATTGGGAAATTTTTACCGACTGCTTCTATTTCCCTAGGGGTTAACATCTATTTAAATTGTTTGTTGAAACTTGATTTAACTGGTATCTGTCACCTATCAAGAAAACTATCAGTTTATTTTAGATTTAGTTATTTACTTGTACTCCAATTTGATGGAGTACTAGTTTTTAAAATTATTTCCTTATAGTTTACAGAATTTCCTTGGTCTCTATTGTGAAGCTACTCCTCTGCATTTTTTATTTTAATTTGAATATTTTCTCTCCATTTTTAGTTTGTTTGGATAAAGGTGTGCATATCTTGTAGACTTTCTCAAAAAACTTTTATTTCATTAATTTACAGTATTATTCACTATTTTATTAATTTTAGCCCTTGTTTTGATTATTTTTTGCCATCACCTTCTCTCAGGTGAGCTTATTTCTTTTTGTTCTGGAGTTTTCAACGTACTTTTTAGTTGCTATTATGATATATCTCTAATTTTTTTAATTGATTATATTGAGCTCTACATTTTTCTCTGCTCCCTTCCCTGCCTTTCCTCTCCCCTTCTACCCTCTCCCATGGTTCCTATGTTCCCAATTTATTCAGGAGATCATGTCTTTTTCTACTTCCCATGTAGATGAGATTCATGTATGTCTCTTTTAGGGTCCTCATTGTGTCTAGGTTCTCTGGGATTATGATTTATAGGGTATTTGTCTTTGCATTATGTTTAAAAATCACTTATGAGTGAATACCTATGTTAATTGTCTTTCTGGGTTTGAGTCATCTTGCTCAATATGATGTTTTCTAGCTTTATCCATTTGTCTGCAAATTTCAAGATGTCATTATTTTTCTCTGCTGTTTATTACTCCATTGTGTAAATGTACCACATTTTCCTTATTCATTCTGTAGTCGAGGGGCTGTAGGTTGTTCCTAGGTTCTGGCTGTGACAAACAATGCTGCTATGAACATAGTTGAGAACATGTCCTTGTGCTACAATTGGACATCCTTTGGATGTATACCCAAAAGTGGTATTGCTAGGTGTTGAGGAAGGTTGTTTCCTAATTTTCTGAGAAATCACTATACTGATATCCAAAGGGGCTGTGCCATCTTGCACTCCCATCAGCAATGCAGGAGTGTTTCCTGTACCCACAACCTCTCTATCATAAGCTGCATGAGGTTGGTTTTTTTTTTTTAATCTTGGCCATGCTTACACGTATAAGATAGAATCTCAGAGTTGTCTTAATTTGAATTTCTCTGATGACTAAGGATGTTGAACATTTCCTTGAGTGTCTTTCAGACGTCTTAGATTCCTCTGTTGAGAGTTCTCTGTTTAGGTCTGCACTCTATTTTTTTTATTGGCTTATTTGTTCTTTTGATGACCAATTTCTTGAGTTCTTTTTATATTTTGTAGATCAGACTTCTGTCTGATGTGGGGATGGTGAAGTTCTTTACCCATTATGTAGGCTGCCATTTTGTCTTGTTGACCGTATCCTTTGCTTTACAGAAGGTTTCAGTTTCAGGAGGTCCCATTTATTAATTGTTTCTCTCAGTGTCTGTGCTGCTGGGGTTCTATTTAGGAAGTGGTCTCTTGTGCCAATGTGTTCAAGTGTATTTCCCACTTTATTTCTATGAGGTTCAGTATGAATGGCTTTATGTTGAGGTCTGTGATCCATTTGGATTTGAGTTTTTTGTGATAGATGTGGATCTATTTTCATTCTTCTACATGTTGATATCCAGTTATGGCAGCACCATTTATTAAATATGCTTTTCTTCCATTTGTTATTTTTATGCTTCTTTTTTCGTAGGCTTGCGGATTAATATTCGGGTCTTCAATTTGGCTCCATGGGTACACCTGTCTGTTTTTATGCCAGTACCAGGCTGTTTTCAGTACTGTAGCTCTGTAGTAGAGTTTGAAGTCAGGGATTGTGATGCCTCCAGAAGTTCCTTTATTGTATAGAATTGTTTTCTCTATTTTGCCTTTCCATATGAAGTTGATACCATTCTTTTGAGGTCTGTGAAGAATTTTGGTAGGATTTTAATGGACATTGCATTGAATCTGTAGATTGATTTTGATAAGATTGCAATTTTTACGATGTTAATTCTACCTACCCAACAACATGAGTGATCTTTCCACTTTCTGGTGTCTTCTTCAATTTCTTTCTTCAAAGATTTAAAGTTCTTGTCATACAAGTCTTCCACTTGCTTGGTTAGAGTTACTCTGAGATATTTTATGCTATTTGTGGATATTGTGAAGGGTGGTGTTTCTCTGGTATCTTTTCCAGCCCATTCATCATCTGTGTAAAGAGGGCTACTGATTTTTTTTTAGTTAATCTGGTATCCTGTTTCATACTGCAAGTGTTTATGAATTTCTTTATGAAAACACTTAGTGTTATGAACTTTCCTCTTAGCATCACTCTCAATGTGCCCGATAAGTTTGTGTATTCTGCATATTCATTTTTTGAATTCTAGAAGGTCTTTAGTTTCTTTCTTAACCCATTTTTTCTATTATTGTTTAGTTTCAAAACTTGCTAACTTTCCATGAGTTTGTAAACTTTTTGTTGTTTCTGTTGTTGATATCTAGCTTTAATCCTTGGTGGTCTCATAGAATACAAGGAGTTATTCCAATTTTTATATATCTGTTGAGACATTCTGAATGTGTGGTCAGTTTTGGAGAAACTTATAGGAAGTGCTGAAGAGAATATATATTCTTTTCTGTTTGGGTGAAATGTTATATCTGTTAGGTTCATTTGTTTTACAATATCTTTTAAGTCTAGTATTTCTCTGTTTGGTTTTTGACTGGTTGACCTATCCATTGATCACAGTGAAGTATTGGAATCCTTCACTCTCAATGTTTGAAGGTCAATATGTGATTTAAGCTGTAGTAGGGTTTATTATTTTCTTATAAAAGTAGAAATCTTTAATAAATAAATAAATAAATAAATAAGTAGACACCCATGTGTTTCTGGCATACACGTTACAAATTCAAATGTAACCTTGATGGGTTTTTCCTTTGATGAGTATAAAATATCTTTCTCCCTACTCTTTTGATTAATTACAATTTGAAATCTATTTTTTGACATACTACAATCACTATTCAAGGTTGTTTCATAGGTTCATTTTTTAGGGATATCTTTTTCAACTTTTTACCCTGAGGTAATGTCTATCCTTGATGTTGAGGTATGTTGCATAAATAATAATTAGTCTTAATAATAAAAACCAATAGTCAGATATACGGTTTAGTGCTAAAACATCAGAGAAACAGAGAAGCCAGCTACTAGTTCTTACCTCTACTGAATCACTAGACTAAAAAGGTGACCCTTTCCCTACGAATCCTCAAACTATGAAACCTCAGACTGAATCTTGGCTCCCGACTTCCCTCACCTTATATTTCTCTCTCAGCCTAGCCAAATCACTCCTGACTCCCCCTCCCTAGTGCTGGAATTAAAAGCATGGAATCCCAAGTGCTGGAATGACCTTTGTGTAAGCTCTTTCACTTTTAAACAGATCCAATCTCGTGTAGCCCAGGGTGGCCCTGAACTCACAGAGATGAACTCACTTATGCCTCTGTCTCCCAGTTGCTGGAATTAAAGATGTGTGCCACTTCTTAACCTCTATGGCTAACTAGAGGCTTAGCTCTGTATTCTGATCTTCAGGCAAGCTTTATTTGTGAGATCACAACAAAATATCACTTCAGAGGTGTCTTCCTTCCTTCCTTCCTTCCTTCCTTCCTTCCTTCCTTCCTTCCTT
>JABTXL010012463.1:7840249-7880429 GCA_025134845.1 Neodon shergylaensis
CTTTCTTTCTTTCTTTCTTTCTTTCTTTCTTTCTTTCTTTCTTTCTTTCTTAAAGATTTCTTCCTCCTCCCAGCCACCGCCTCCCATTTCCCTCCCCCTCCCCCAATCAACTCCCCCTCCCTCATCAGCCCGAAGAGCAGTCAGGGTTCCCAAGGTGTGTTTCTTGAATACAGTGGAGAATAGATCCTGTCTTCACAGCCACTCTGCTAGTCTCTCTTTTTAATGGACAATTAAGACTGTTGATATTGAGCGATGTCAATGATTAATGATTGTTAATTCCTATTTTGTTGTTGGTGGTGGTAGTTGTGGTTGCTGTGGAATAATCCATTTGTACACTGTAAAAATTCATCACTCAAATTGGTTTAATAAAATGATGATTGATCAGTAGCCAGGCAGGAAGTATAGGCAGGGCAACCAAACTAACGATGATGGGAAAGGGAAGGGCAAAGTCAGCAGACACTGGTGAGACCCAGAGAGAAGATGGGCATACAGTACTGAGAAAAGGTACCCCCATGTGGCACAGGGAGATGGTCTGCTGTAGTTTTAGTGACGTCTAGTTATCCGGGCTTGTGGTAATTACAGATCAAAGTGCTGATTCGTAGGAAATCAGTAAGTTATGGTCTGTGGGATCTATTGGAAACATGGACATGGGAGAAAGGAGGCTGCAGAAGAAAACCTCAGGGATTATGCCTGCTGATGGAACAGAGAGACAAAAAAGTCCATAGAGAGGCTACCTGGTCTTCTGGCTGGTATACCTGTGATTGCACAAGAGGATCCTCCTGAGATAAGAGCTGGGACACAGAGCCAGTTGCGGGAGAGAGGTCAGAGGGCATTATCTGTGGGATCCTTACAAGACATGGACAGGGTAGAGAGAGGCTTCTACTGGTGTGCTGTTGTAGCACTTTGGACAGGCCTAAGTTACTTTATCTGTTGGCAGAACAGAGAGAGACACTTAAAATTTTTTAACTAAAATGTAATTATATTATGTCCCTCCTTTCTCTTGCTCCCATATACAGCCTTGTCTCTTTCTCCAAAATTGATATCCTCCTTCTTTTAAACTATTTTTGTTTTGTAACATCAACAAATAAACATAAAAATGCAGCCTGCTGAGTCTGGTTAATGTTTTCTGCATGGGCATTTCCTGCAATGATCATGTTTTCTGGTCTAACCAATCAAGGGGCTCATCTCTGGGGAAGTGTAGTTTTCCTCCCAGCACTTTTTAATTGAATACAGTTCTTTATCTAGGGTGGAGCCCAGTGAGAGTTTTCCTCCTGTCCACTGGGATGAAACTTTTACTTTTGTTCGCAAAAACATAATTTGCATCAACTTATTTCAAGAATCTTTCCTATACATTTCCATTCTTTGATTTAGCTACACAAATAGGTTTAGCTTGCCTTTTCAAATGTTTTACTTTGTTATTCTGTGTTACTGCTATTTCTGTGATGAGACATTGCTTGTTCTTGTGTTTGTACTTACCTTCTAGCCATCTCAGTAACTTGAAATTCCTGTATATTGTTTAATATATACTTTGTCATAACAAGTTTCAATAGAAATAAAAATCAAAACACCCAAAGTTCCTAACCAAACACAGATGATTATGTCTGAAAGCCAACATAATATGAACACTAACAAACAATATATTGAACTCTGTAGTAGAGACAAGACCAAACAGAATAAAATCACTGAATTTAAAATCAAAATAATTTAAAGAACTTATCTGAAGTAACAGTTACCAGTATATGTCCATCATACAGCAAATGACAAATGTCTATAGAAAGAAACATTAACACTCCTTATATATGTTTAATTTAACAACTTTTTTTTTTAGAAAATATATGTGAAATTATAAACTCCAGTATCAGCAAATGCAATTCTGTATAGATTTAATCATATGGAGATGTTCTGTCCAATTGATCTAAATTCAATAGACATCTTTAGAACAACAGAGAGTGTGGGACACCGACACCTAATGAGAATGTCAAAATAATGGACCAAAGATCAAAGGGATCTCATTGAAGTAAGAAACGCCAGCATCATATTGCAGACTGGCACCTGAGCTGAGAAGAGAGCACCCAGAAGGTGTTGCTCCACTGGAATTCTGATGTCAGAAAATAAAGAGCTGGAGTTATAGATATTTTAGCCAATTAATGAGTAAGCAATTAAATTATTTCATGTTTTCTGGTCATGTATTATCAAATAATTCAGCTAATATGAGAAACAGCCATGATACTGCAGCCGTTGCCAGATGTTGCTCAAGTTGCTTTCATAGCTGCGGTGTGTAGGAGGGTTTGCCAGAGAAATAAACAATGGTATGCATGTACCCTTTTGTGTTGTTTCAGTGAATGCTTCCATTTGATGGAAATGTGCTACTCTGAGTATTAGATCCATATAAGCCACAGGCTAACAAATGAAAAATCAAAACAGACCTGAGGGTAGTCAGAGAATTTACAGAGTTCTTACATTAAGAAGAGGTAGGGTTTCCCTCCTCTGCGAAGTCTGCTTTTGCTCCAAACTTCTTCAACAAATTGCTTAAGAGTCAGCCATGTTATCTAGGTTTACACACTTTATGTAAAGTCCACTGTAGAAGGTAAGCACAATAAAATACCTTCACAGCGAACCCTGGCTTAGTGTTTGTGATGCTTGTGTTTATTTGTGAACTAACTGCAGCTAAGCATCACCTGGAAAGACAGTCACATTGGGAAATGTCTAGATCCCGTCAGACTGTGGGCATGTCTGTGGAGGATTGTTCTGATTGTTAAAAGTGAGATGGAAGGTACAAAGACTGAATGTGAGTGGACTCATTCTGGTGCTTGGACTGTGTAGAAGTAGAGAAAGTTAGCAGAACACTAAGCATGTACATATTCGTCTTCTCTCTGCTCTTGACCAGGAATATGACATAACACACTGACTTAGACTCTTGCACCTGTCACTTCTTCACAGTGATAAATTGTAGTATTGGATTGTAAGTCAAAATAAACCAGAAGTTGCATAAGGAGTCGTGGATTTGTTACTATTTATCGGACACGCTGAATTTTAATGGATAAGAACTGTATGTTTATTTGTTGACATGAACAGATTATCCTTACATTTTATTAGACAAAATGTTCCAAAGCAGGTATTTTCATAAATATGTTCTAGAGAAGGTATGTTTGTATCACTGTACTAGGTATGAAATATAATATTAAAGATCTAAAACCTGTCATTTTCCAAAGTGTTGTGAGTTTCTACAAAAAATTAGTCAGGTTTGGACACTGTAACTATGTGTTGTCAGGCAAATTATTGTAATTTGAAGTTTGGTTTTCTTGTCCATAAAAAGAAAATTGTACTAGATAATATTTCAGAAATATTTGTCTTGTTCTAAATTGTTACTATGCCAAGGCTCTTTGTATATAGACATTTTTACCCAACTGGCAGGAATGGATGAATTATTTATAATGATATTTTGCCTAATAAATCAGTCATTGATGGCTTGCATTTAAGAATTGAGTTCTAAATATTTCCCTTATCCAGAGTCACAGATAAATTGCATTAAAAATAATTTTAAAAAACTAACATCAAAGACTGATAAAAAGGAACAGGATGAGCCAGCAACCTGGGCCAGAGTGGGCCTGGGACAATGAACTCCACAGAAGCAGGAGCAGATCTAGACTAGGGATATTTGGGGAAGCGGGACGGGGCCAGTGACCTCGGCCAGAGTGGGCCTGAGGTGACAATTTCCACCTGGAATGGGACTGAGCGTGCTAACTAGGCCCAAGTGGGCCTGAGACAGTGAGCTCGCCAGAGTTGGTGCAGATCCAGACCAGGAACATTTACAGAAATAGGACAGAGCCTGAGACCTGGGCTGGAGCAGACCTGAGATAAGAAACTCCACAGGAGCAGGTACAGAATAGCAACTGCTGAGGCAAAGTCTGGGAACTCTGAGGGTATAGGCAGGAATCAGAGACCTCTGCTGGTACGGGCATGAGACTGGGACCTCCAAGGAACTAGGCCTGAGCCAGGGCCTCTGCCAGTCGGGCATGAGTCTGGCACCTCTGATGGAGTAGGCCTGAGGCAGGACCTCTGCGGTACAGGCACACCCAAGTCTGGGAACTCTGAGGGAGTGTATTGGAGCCAGAGACCTTTGCAGGACCAACCCCAAGTCAGGGACCTCCACAGGAGCAGATCCAGACTAGGGACATTTACAGAAACAGGTCTGAGCCGACAACCTAGGCCAGAGCTGGGTGAGGCAGTGAACTCCATGGTAGCAGAGAAAACCCCAGTGTTGTGGGACACTGCTTGTTTGCTTGCTTGTTTTCCAGCTGCCCAGACTCCTGAAATAAATCACACAGAAACCATATTACTTGCAATACTATTTGGCCAATAACTTAAGCATATTTCTGGCTAACTATTCTATCTTAAACTAGCCCATCTCCATTCATCTGTGTATCACCACATGGCTATGGCTTACCAGGTAAACTTCTGGCACCTGTCTGGCAGTGCTACATGGCTGGTCACTCACTCTGCCTTCTTCCACTGCCCTTCCCCCCTCCCATTCAGTTTAATTTTCTCCACCTATCGCTATTCTGCTCTGCACAGGCCAAAAAAAAAGTTTCTTTATTAACCAATGTTATTCACAGAATTTAGAGGGGAATCTTTTTCACCCCGGGGAGTGTTGAGTGACCTCCAGGAACCCAGAGTGATCAATGGGGTGACTAGAACCATGGCACTGACTGCATCATGAGTAGCCCTCCTTTACACAGATGATAAATGGACTTATAAATCAGAGAAACATTGCCCTTCACAGTAGCCACAAATAACATAAATTACTCTGAGTAACTCTAACCAAACAAGTGGAAGACTTGTATGACAAGACCTTCAAATCTTTGAAGAAAGAAACTGAAGAAGACACCAGAAAGTGGAAAGATCTCTTATGCTCTTGGGTAGGTAGAATTAACATAGTAAAAATGGCAATCTTACCAAAAGCAATCTACAGATTCAATGCAATGCTCATCAAAATCCCATCAAAATTATTCACAGACCTCAAAAGAACAGTGATCAACTTCATATGGAAAAACAAAAACAAACAAAAAACAGGATAGCCAAAACAATCCTGTACAATAAAAGAACTTCTGGAGGCATCATAATCTTCGACTTCAAACTATACTATAGAGCTGCAGTACTAAAAACAGCCTGATATTGGCATAAAAACAGACAGGAGGACCAGTTGAACCGAATTGAAGACCCGGATATTACTCCACACACCTTCAAACACCTGATTTTTGACAAAGAAGCAAAAAAATGTAAAATGGAAAAAAGAAAGCATATTCAACAAATGGTGCTGGCATAACTGGATATCAACGTTTAGAAGAATGAAAATAGATCTGTATATCACCATGCAGAAAACTCAAGTATAAATAGATCAAAGACTTCAACATAAAGCCAGCCATACTGAACCTCATAGAAAAGAAAGTGGGAAGTACACTTGAATGCATTGACACAGGAGACCACTTCCTAAATATAACCCTAGCAGCACAGACACTGAGAGAAACAATAAATAAATGGGACCTCCTGACACTGAAAGGCTTCTGTAAAGCAAAGGACACTATCACAAGACAAAATGGCAGCCTACAGAATGAGAAAAGATCTTCACCAACCCCATATCAGACAGAGGTCTGATCTCCAAAATATAAAAAGAACTCAAGAAATTGGTCATCAAAAGAACAAATAATCCAATTAATAAAATAGAGTACAGACCTAAACAGAGAACTGTCAACAGAGGAATCTAAAATGGCTAAAAGATACTTAACGAAATGCTCCATATCCTCAGTCATCAGAGAAATGCAAATCAAAACAACTCTGAGATTCCATCTTACACTTGTAAAAATGGCAAAGATCAAAACAAACAAACAAACAAACAAACAAACAACAAAAACCCTCATGACATCTTGTACTGGAGAGGTTGTAGGTAAAGGGAACACTCCCACATTGCTTGTGGGAGTGCAAGCTGGTACAGCCCCTTTGAATATCAGTATAATGATTTCTCAGAAAATTAGGAGACAACCTTCCTCAATACTACTTTAGGGTATATAGCCAAAGGATGCTCAATTGTGCCACAAGGACATGTGCTCAACTATGTTCATAGCAGCATTGTTTGTCATAGCCAGAAACTGGAAACAACTTAAATACCCATCAACCAAAGAATGGATAAGGAAAATGTGGTACATTTACACAGTGGAGTACTACACAGCAGAGAAAAATAATGACATCTTGAAATTTGCAGACAAATGGATGGAGCTAAAAACATCATATAAAATGAAATAACTCACATACAGAAAGACAATTATCATGTGTACTCACTCATAAGTGTTTTTTAAAACTAAAGCAAAGAAAATTAACCTATAAATCATGATCCCAAAGAATGTAGACAGCAATGAAGAGTCTAAGAGATAAGATAAGATCTAATCTACTTGGGATGTAGAAAAAGACAAGATCTCCTGAGTAAATTGATAGCATGGGGACCATGGGGGAGGGTTGAAAGGGAGGGGAGAGGCAGGGAGGGGAAGCAGGGAAAAAAATATAGCTCAATAAAATCATTTTTAAAAAGACTGATAGAAAAACATTATCAATGGTAATAAAATTCAATAGCCAGTAGCAAAACATGCACCTTTATTTTATGTAACTGCTAAATCAAATTGAGAGTTTGGGATGGTTCACCCCTTAAGATCCATATAGGGCTGAAGTGAAATCTGAGGATTTTAAATGCTACTTTATATTTTAAATACTGTTACTGGAAGTGATAATGTGTTAGACACATTGTTAAAACTTATTTTCCAGATTAATCTATCTTAAAGTCTGGGAATCCAACACTTAAAAGCACACACTGTAACATAAAACAACTTTTAAAAACTTATATGATTGAATATAACTTGAATTATTATTTTTCATTAAAATTTTACAGGGCAATGCTATTATTAACGTGCATATTTGATGTTTTATACATGTGAGAATAACATATCACCCTGCATACCACATGTTTAGGAAGAAAGTTCAAGCCTTCTTTGCTCTAGCAAGACTGTCTGCAATTTCTGGTGACTCGTAGCTTTCATTTTGCAGATTTGCTCTCTCTGTTCATAGTGATAGGCCTGGACTAGAATCCTCGGCTGTCAGCCATTTCTCCATTCTACGGTTGTTGTCTGAGACTCAAGCCCAAGTTCTCCATAACCCATTTTCCCAATGATGAGGAGATACATCTGGAGGATCTGTTGGCCTTTTTTTTTTTTAACCCTTCTATGCTTTCTAAACACAGATTCTTGCTGTTTTTATTTGGATCATGTCTAACTTCAGGATGTAGCCTTTTTAAAGTTGCTATACAAATGACTGAGCCAAAGAACTGACATTGTTTGTTTGTTTTCCCATTCCCTTACTCTGCTGTGACTGTTAAACTCTTAGAGCCCTGCACTTTGCAGTCTCATTCATAAAGATGCTATTTATACTTGGCAGTATTTTCTACTTGGCAGTACCTTCTTTTGTGTTAAGGTAAAATGGTTCCTACTCTTATGTACAACAGTGTAGAGAATAAACCAGCCTGCTTGGTGCTTATTTCTAGACGTTGGTGACTCTTTGTGAGCCTCAGGGAATACTACAAAGTTTGAAATCAAGGTTTCCTTTTTTCCTAACTTCTAATGCCTTTTTTTTGTTGTGCTGGGTGCCATTTTCTTTCAGATATTTTATGCTCTTTGGTGTGCATATTTTAACATAAATTAAGTTTGTAGGTTTTACATTTCCAGGGTTTCTGTTTTCTAATTTTCTTTTGCTAAGCTAATATCTTTCACTGGGCTATTATTGATTTATGACTTATTATATGATTAATTTCATATTCAAGACAAATACTCAGCCTACGGTAGACATCCACTTTGCCCCTTTGAAGGTTCAGGTAACATTGAGGCAGTGATTGTGGATTGTATGTAAGAGACAGTGGAGAGAGACAAACATAGCAAAGCTTTGTGTGCAAGACAAACCCAATGCTCTCCTGGACTCACAGCAGCTGTGGTTACCTGCATAGGGCATGTACAAAGATAGGTGTGTGAACCTCACAGCACGATGGAGGAGGGGCTTTTGGGGGCCTAGCCTTCCCTTGGGAAGTCATTGGCAATTGACGGATACTGATGGGATACTGATACACTTGTCTTCAGTGGCGTAGTCCCTGACAATTTGTTCGTATGCCAGAGGATAGATCCACATCCATTCCCTTGTGAGTAGCTGTAGTTAAAAACTTTAGTGGGTTGCAAAATACAATGAACCAATGACAAACAAAAACAAAATAATAGATAGGGTGAGAGGAAATCATTAAGAAGAAGAGATGGGAAAAGAAGTGGGACATCTGATTGACAAAAATATATTACCAACATGTATGAAAAAGTCAAAAAAAATAAAAAAGATGCGCGCATTGTGTTTTCAATTATAACTCACAGCTTACTTATGTGTACAACAAATCGTCAAACATTTTTTGTTCGTTGAAAACCTATGAGACATCCAGACTCCACCCTGTATGTGCTCGTTTGGAATCTCTAGACGTCAACAGTGAATTTACATATCTAGCTTGATGCCCGGTGATGCCACTAGTATTACCAAGAGAACAGCCCTGTAAAATGGCCTACATATGCACTGATGAAAATATTCCAAACATTTTATTCAAATAAAATACCGAGCTGCCATTTGCTGAGGGGCACACTTGGCATTGTGTTTAAGAAGCAGCTCTGCCCTTCTCTTTCTAAAAGAGTCCATTTTCTTTAAGCTTAGCACTTGCATTCTGTAAATAAAACTGAGATATAAGCACTGACTGCATTCCTGGCAATTCTTGAGGCTCACCAAGGTCAATTTCTTCTGCTGTATCACTTAAAATACAATTCCATTTACAATTGCCTGGCGTGGATGACTGCACTTTTTTATGTATGTAATACATTTTGTCACTGCGAAATAAGAAGCTATGAAAATAAGGTTGATAAACCAGTAAAGAAGTTTTGCCTTAAATGGTCACAACCTGCCACGTGCTGATAAGGAAAAATGCTGTGGGACAATGACAAAAAAAACTTAAAACCATCAACTCCATGTCAGCGCGTAGCACGGAAACAAATAGAATTTCTGACAATTGAGAACAAATGCTACAAACCGAAGCCCATAACTGAAGCTCTTTCAATCTTACAACTTTGAAAGACAATTTATGACTACAAAGGACTCTAGGTAACTCCACTGATCTTGTGTGGTGTCTTCCCTTTGACTTTCTTTTGGTTGGGTGAAATTAAATTTGTCTTCAGTGACATTTTTTTTTCAGTTCTCTATGGTGTGTGTCAAATTGTCTCTAGTATAAAATATTCTAAAAAAATAAAATAAAAACCAAGAGAGAGCAATGGAATGCTAATAGTGAAGAACTTTGCTGAGGGGTTTGTTGAGTAACGTAAGTGATTTTGGCATGTTTCAGTTGAGCCTTTCTGTCTATACTAGAGACTGGAACTAAAAACCAAACAAACTTAGAGTAATAAGTGTTGTGAAAAAGTTAATTATTAATTTTTCATATCCCATGAAAGGTAGGTAGTCTTAGACATGCAGACTTATATTGATACTAAAATGGATTAGGCCAAAGATTTTGGTGCTGTTTTTAGGTTTCAGCCAATGGCAGAAGGAACAGATCAACTGATTTTAAGGTGGTCTGCAAAATAACCATAATTTAAAATACTGGAAACATACTGTGGAGTTGTGATACTTCATGGTATCTTTGTAAATACACTTTATAAAAAAGCAATCTATATGGATCACATACAGGCCATGCAGCATAGCCTCCCTGCTTTTAGAGTACAAAGGAAAGGTACGCACCACCATTCTTAATGTATAGATAAAGTTACTTAGATGCTGTGCTTTTTTTCTTCTCATAGGATATGAGATGCACAATCAAACAGAAATAGGCTATACATTTTATATAATATTAAATGTAGGTTGGACAAACTTAAAAATGACACTGTAATTTTTGAGGTAAATGATTTATGCTTGAGGTAAATGCAGAAAGAAAAAATTAATCTGAATGTCCTTTCAATCAATTTTTTCTCCAGACAAGTGGTCATTGATGTTTTCAGTATCAATGTGTGTTTGGACAGAATTATCTTGTTAGTAAAACTAACTTAATGGAAATAAATTGAATATGTGTTATTTTAGTACTGATGACCTGGAAGGTAACACCATCTGAAATCATAGATAGTATAATATAATTCAGTTGATGTGCTAGAGTAGGTTAGAAACACCTGGTTTAATTTAAATGCAAAAGTGATCTGGCAGACAAAAGAAACATTTATACAGCTCCACATATGTGGGACATCAAGAGCGAGATGAATCAGCCATTGTTATTTTTCTAAATATCTGTGAAAGGTTGGGTAAACATTGACTTTGTGAAATAGAAACGATGAATTGATTTTAATGCATTTTTATTTTACAATGTATCTTTCATACTTGTTCTAAATTGCAAACTAATGTTTTTTTCACCTAAATAGTCATTGTATTGAATTAGTTCAGTGATGAGGTGAGTTTCCTCAATGACTTGGATTGGGAAGTTTAAAATTCGAAGAAAAAACATTGCTGGGAAGAAATTTTCTTTTTTGCTGCTCTGGTACCTCTTTTGTATGATGTCTTGCAGAAGCCACAGAGCAAAACATCAGCCTATAGTCAATGAAGACTGAAAAAAAGATAAGCATAGTTACTTTTTTAAATATTAATGTCATGAGTCTATAAGAGAGCAGTGGGACTGAGAAACATGTAGATAACCATGTAAGTAAAGATAAAATATTTCAATTAGCAGGAGCAAGCAAACACTTGGCTCACAGGAGAAAGAAATCTTTCCTGACTCAGCATAAAAGTAACAGAAGGTCAAGTAAAATAAAAATAATATTAGTATACTAAATTATTGTCCAAAGTTCCCCACACAAAGATAATCAAATTTATGTGAATGAAGAAGAGATAGAAATAGTGTCACCATCTTGATGCTACACAGATATGGTTGTTTCTTATACAGAGAGGGTCATTTAGCCAGGACATTGTATGATATATTTGGTTTTTGCTATTTATGAATTAACAAAAATCTCATTTGACTATTTAATAATTACATACTTGGGATATTTTCCTGAGATGGAATGCATTATAATCATCTCATACTCCTTTAAAACATTTTAACGTGGTAAAATGAAAATACGTAGGTACAAATAATTTTCTTTAAAATGAAAACTATTATTGCACATTACTTAATTTAATTCCCAGAACTGATTACAGCATTTCTTCATTCATCAACCATAGGTTTAATGGGTGTAATTTTACTTAGAAAGAAATAGTGCTAAAGTAAGAGAAGGTAAAACATTGACTTAAGGGACTTTTCTAGAAATAATTTTGAGTACTAATTAAACTATATTGCAGTTAATGCTTTCTGAAAAAAAGCATGGGAAAGAAGTGCTTATATTTTGAAATAAAATTTAAATATTGTTTATATAAACCATTATAAACACACAATTATTTCTCTAACAATATGTAAGGGTTATAAAATAGGTAATATTTGTGTTGTGCTAAATTTAAATGTAGGTGAAAAATATGGGTTAAAGTACAGATTTTTTAATTTACTAAGTTAATGTAGGTATATAAATGCTCATGTTATTCTTATGGAATTTACCTTATTTGAAACTTCTCAAAATGAATGCTTAAAGATGTGATATGAGAGAAACAGAAATGATGCACAGAGCCCAGTTGAGGCTGAAAACCTGTAGTTGGTACTCTTCAAAATGAAGAGATTTAATCTCGATCCACTAAAGAGTACATACAATTTACTGCATTCATTTCAGGATTAACAAAACAGTAGATGTCCCTTAAAGTTTTGAGTGGACTTTTAGTTGATAAAAAGGCCTAGAGACAACTATAAGAGAAGACTGGTGACTCAAATGTGACATTTCGATATCTAAAGAGCAGGTAGAAAATTACAACCAGCATATATAGTCAGAAAGGTTAGAGGAAAAATAGAGAAGACTTCAATACAAACAAAATCACAGAGTTGTGCAAGAAGATTGCAATGTTTATTGCAGATGCTACAGAAACCTTAAGGTAAAAAATATCCCTCTGAATTTCAGACAGTGGGAGGGAGTGCCATTCCTGGAGCAACAAGAGGTCAAAGTTAGAATGGAGACATGCTGAAACCCAGAAAGCACAGGGCATGGAAGCATGGAGAAAGAGCATAGTGCTCAGGGTGATCTTTGGGGTACAGTAGATACCTACCCTCCAGGGAACCAGGAGCAGAGTGGACACCAGCAGGAACATCAGGAAATGCAAGAAGAGGGCCAGTTTCCCTGCTAGATAAGAGGAATAGGTCTGCCTTGTTAAGTGGCAAGAGATGTGCCTCCAAGTTTGTTGTCATTCTGATTTTTACAGTGTTAAGATTCACTCCACACAGAACTAACCATTCTGAAGGCACAAGCAGGTGGCTTTGTTACAGTTCTATGACATAGCAAAAAATTTCACTGTTACTGTGTGTCTAGAAATATAATCAAATTATAAAATTCAAACAGTTACTGAAATGATGCTAATGCTAGCCAACTGCTGCTTTTAATGTGGTCCAGGATATCCAATGAGCGGCACCTCCATCTTGTAGCAAACCCCCAATTTTTCAGGAAGCACAAAAATGACTGCTCCACTCAAGCAAGGCTATGGTGAAGATGAGTTTTCTATAAAAGTATTGTATCCTTGTATTTATATATAGTAAATAAAGTTACTCCCCTACACTCCTTTGTCTTTCTCTCCCCTCTTCTCACTTATCTATAATAAAGCAAACATATCTTTCAAAGGAAATTGTAAATAGTCTGCATTTAAATGAGCAATTTTGATGTGGGTCTGTTGGTCTACACTTGTAATCATAGAACTCAGGAGGCTGAAACAGGGGTAATGATGACAGTCTGAGGCCAGTTCACAATGTATAGCTAGAATATGATCAAGCAAGACTATTGCCAAACTCTGTCTCAGTAAGCAAAACAGAGAGTGTGAGTACTTTAAATAGTGACAAGAAATTTCTCTAACTTTCAATTAAAATTGACAGTAATTTTTAAATATTAATTTATTTTATTATTGTGACTATGTGTTCATCTATGTGAGTTTATGTGTTCCCAAATGCACACGAACTTTTGGGGGCCAGAAGAAGATGATGTCACATTCTATGGACATGGAATCACAGGAGGTTGTGAATGAAGTGTGGGTGCTGGGATCCAAACATTAACAACAGCTAGTACTTTGAAACATTCGGCCCGCCCTCGAGACACACAAAATTTAAATTTTTTAAAAAACAAAATGTAATCTTCAGGAAAGATTTTAGTGAGAAGAAAAAAAAAACAGTGAAAAGGAAAATCTTTCATCCATGACCAATAAGAGCCACTTAATCCTGTTTGAATGTTTTAAGAGAAAACATGGGGTGGGGGGGGGAAGAACCAAAAATCAACAAAACAAAACAAAAGCTATGGAAAAGAGAGAAAGGACAAGGGAGGACTGTGAATCAGAACATACCCAGACACGCGGAGTGCAGCCGCTGCTAGGAGACCTGATTGACTATGTAAACTCTTTTCTGTTATTCAAATTTATGAGAACTTAGCTCAGGAAGTTCTTAGGAAGAGCAGACTACAGATGAAATAGAACTATAAAACTGGGCTCTAAGTCCAAACTAAGGAGTAAAAGGAAGATTCCTAGGAGAACAAAGGTTGATGAAAGCAGACATGTTGAGGCCAAGAAATCTGCAGCCAGCGGTGGTTTTTGTTCAGGTCGAGGCTTGAAAGGTTGAGGATTCACTTTCTAAACCACACTAAAGGGAATGAAGTTGATGCAGGCTCCTGCATGTGAGCAACTGGGCTATCTAATCTTGTCTGAGAATATATATGAATATTTTCACTTGGAGATTCTTCATTTATTCAAAAGAGAACAGGAAATTCTACATACAAAGAGATGCAACATTGAATGTCCATTTTGTGTGTAAAGGTATAAGGCAAGAGAACAGAAGCAAGTTGTGAAAGGACATCAAAGTTTTAGGACCCCACCAACACGTACACAGGTAAATTTCATATTTGCAATGTCTGCCTAACAGATCTGCTGAACTCACTTCACCCATGCGACCATGCCACAAAGAAGGAAACTGATGTAAAATTCCCCTCTCTATGTATTAAATATGTTTTACTACCATTGGTTAGTAAAAAAAAAAAGTTGACTTGGTCTATGGTATGGCTAAATAGAGCAAGGCAGGAAAACTAAACTGAATGCAGAGAGAAAGAAGGCAGAGGCAGGGAAACACCTTGTATCTACTGAAGGAGAAGCAATGCTGGAACCTTACCAGTAGGTCACAGCCTCGTGGTAATACATAAACTCATAAAAAATGGATTAATTTACGATGTAAGAGTTCGTTAATAAGAAGCCTGAGCTAATAGACCAAACAGTGTTGTGGAAGGTCCCTCTCTGTCTATGTGTTGCTTTCATTGGTTAATAAAGGAACAGCTTTGGGCCTATAGCAGCGCTATAGGGGAACAGAACTAGGCGGGGAAAACTAAACAGAATGCTGAGAAGAGGCAGAGAGAAATGCCACTGAGCCGGCAGAGACAGATGCTGGGAATTTTACCCAATATGCCACAGCCACATGGCGATATATAGATTAATAGAAATGGGTTAAAGTAATATAAGAGTCAGCCAATAAGAAGCTAGAGCTAATGGGCCAAGCAGTGTTTTAATTAATACAGTTTGTGTGTGATTATTTCGGGGCTGAGCAGCTGGGAACAAACAAGCGGCTCCTTCCTCCAACACAGTGTTGTAATTAATAAAGTTTCCATGAGATTATTTGGGTCTGTGTGGCTGGAAATAAAAAGGCAGTCTCTGCTTATGAGAAACAAAGAAAAAAAACTGCAGAGATTTAAAACGCTTTACCAGAAATTATTATAATAGTGATTCCAAGAGGTTAGCTAGTTGCAAATAAGCATGATTGGTGTTAACATTTATAAGAGAAGGGTGGGAGTTGTGTATGACTGTAGAGCATTTGCATGAGGCCCTGAATTCAATTTTTTAGACTGCGGGTGGGGAGGAAGATGATTGAGTGAATAAGAGCAGTTCCCATGCTTCTGGTTTCTAGAGAAGCAAGTTTAGTTCCAGCACTCATATCAGGCTGCTTGCAACAATCTGTATCTCCACCTCCAGGGCCCTCTCCTGTCCTCCACAGTTCTACAGGCACACACGTGGCATACATTCACCTAACATTCACCTATAGATACTTATGTATAATTAATCTACAAGAGGAATGATCCAAGAATCTCCTTCCAAATAGTTTAGCTAAAAGTTATAAACTGATGTGGAAACTTACAAATGATGTATTAGTTGAAGATATTCATAAATTATAAGAAACAAACTGAAAATACCCTCATATGATCACTAAGCATAGTTATCTGCTGGTAAAATGTCTGTATCATGTCTGTTTGGAGACCCAGAGAAGCAAGGATGTCAGGATGTATCACAGTTCAAGAGCAGAAGAATATGAGCTAAGAAGTTCTAACATGGTATCAAAAGGAAATGAATTCTTCCTCCATCTTGGGTCCATATGGGCTTCTGTTGAACAGTGTGGGAGAGGACCATCCAGCTCCCTCCAGTCACCAATTCAAATGACCAAATATTTCATGACCAAATATTCAGAGCTCACCCAGAAATTTTCGACAATATTAGAACCCTGTGACACCCTCACGAAGAAACACAGAATTAAAATTGTAGTAAAGGTATAGGCCTGGAAGATTAAAAACACACTAACAGAGACCCAGTGAAAATAGACATGTACTCAGGGAAACTATTTAGCGTGGCACACAGATTAAGAGATTAGCAGGGAGGGGTCCAGCAATCTGCTGGTCATCTACAGTGTTTGGTGACTTTGAGATGGTCATGTGTTCATGTTACTACTGATTAATCTTGTGCTTAAGAAAGTTTATGGCCATAAAGTAGTAAAAGCTATTAGTTACAAATACAATATATTGCAAGAATAATATTCAAAATCGTAAATAGGGGAAGATAACCTGACATTTTCCATTAACTTTAAAGAAGTAACAAATGGATCGAATGCATAAAGTAAAACAATTAGAAATTTAGAATACAAATGACACGGTTGAATTAAGTCAGATATACACCTACATGTTGAATACAGGAAATTTATTTTTGATGAAATAAATCATTTTCTTGAAAATAATAATAACATAAAGCATAATGATGAGGTTTAATATTTAAAATATGAAAAAGGATCAACAAAAATGTTTATATCTATATAAATAAATCTTAAATAAAGGTAATCTTAAATAAATTGTAATAAAATTACCCTATTACAGATTAAGGTGATTAGTCAACAATTGCCATATTTTGCATTCTATTTTGTTATAAACATCATAGTCAATAGTTTGGAAAGGAACTGGTTTATTTGACTTACATGGCCCTATTCCAGTCTATCGTTGGCAGAAGTCTGAACAGGAACTCAAGCAGTAACTTGGAGGCAGGAACTGAAGCAGAGGCCATGGAAGAGTTCTGTTTATTGGCTTCCCTCATGGCTTGCTCAGTCTGCTTTGTTATACCTCTCAGGACAGTTTGCTCATAGGTGGTACCTCCCACAGTGAACTGGGCCCTCTGATATCAATCATCAATTAAGAAAACGTCCAAAGGTTTGAAGTGAGGCCAATCCGATGGAGGTATTTTCTCAATTGAGGTTTTCTCTTCCCAGATGGCTCTAGCTTGTGTCAAGTTGACAAAAGTTAATCAGCACATTGAAAAATCAAAAAAATATTCAGAGCCAGTCATTGTCATCCCTTGCATAATAATCTTTGGGAATAATAGAAAAATTAAACCATATTTAAACCAGAAAAAGATTTGCTTAATGCTCAAAGAGGAAGACTTTTGACAAAGAATGTATACCTACAGAGAGAATAGGTGGGAGGAGCTAAGAAAAGGAGGTGGAGAAAAATTGGTGCAATGTTCGCTAAGTGGTGAGCTAAAATGGAGCCAAAGGCAGAACTCACTCAGTTACTATATGTTTTATATGTCCCTATTCCATATATAAAATGGATGGAAAAGATTTAATCAAAGCTTGTGACTTGCATCAAAAATTCACAGAACTATGGAAGGGATGTTATAAAAGAAAAATTTAATTTCAGCTTAGGATCTGTAGAGCAACAGAAAACAAAACATTGCAGTTTAAAAACAAAATAAATGATTACTAAGGATAAATGCTTTCCAAGAATAAAAACTGTTTATTTCCCAGTTGGTTTTTGGTGAGTCCACATTTAAGGCCTGGGCCTCATGCCTAGCAGTAGATGGCCTATTCGAAACAAACTCAGCGATATTCTTGGAGGTTTTTTTTGTCTCACTCAACTTCCCCTCCACTGGTATTTTGCTTATAAATTATGGCCTCTCATTTTGTTTTTATGGGATTTTTCTGTGTGTAAATGAGTGTTTTCCTGCATCCATATACGTCTGTTGCGTTTTAACTTGGGATCTTTTTCTTTACTTGTTTGTTTTGTCCTAGTCTGGTTTACTAGTTTCTTTTTTTTTCTTTTTATTATTGTTTTTAGATGCATTCTAGTGAGAGAGAAAGAGAAAGATAGGTGTGTATTGGAGTGTGTGGCAAAGGAGGAGGATCTGGGAGGAGTGGGGGGAGGGGAAACCATAATAGAATATATTGTATGAAAAAAATCGATTTTTAAGAGAAAGGATAAAAAAGTAAAAGGCATCATTGCCTGGCAGGAGTTACCAACAAAAAGAATGGAATGCTCCATCCTTGGAGAATGTAATTACACACACACACACTTAGATAAAAGGACTTCAAAAGAGGATGAGTACTGGGAGCATCAGAAGCAGGCTCTGCAGCACACTGTACAGAATGAATTGTTCCACACCCTGCAGAGGTAACACCTTTTGAATTACTTCATCTTCTTCCATATGAGTGAGTTCTGTTCCAGCCTCTGATGCTGTTTCTTTCAAACCTCTCTCTTCTCGACTCATTCCTTGACAAGCATGAATCGCTCAGGACTTCACTGAACACTAAATTGAGGCTGTATACAGAGAGCTGAACTTTGCAAAAAAATCTTTCCAGTCAAGGACTTGCAAATCCAGCCCCTAGTTTTCCCTAAAGCATATACTCAGTTTCCTCACTTCAGTGCGATTTTAGGGTACTGTGCCACAATTCGAGACTTTTCCTCAAGGCAGAGCTGAGGCTGGGTGTTGTGGAAACTCCTCTTTGTTTCCCTTCTAGTGGTGTTGCTATATTTGTTGTCTCATATTCAGTGTGGGAAACCATTTTCCTTTTTGCTCTTAGGCTATTTCAAGTGACTTTATAAATCTGTTTCCTGTTATTACATTTACCAGAGCTTTTATTTGATTGAGAATCTCTTATACATGCATGCACCCACACACGTTCATACACATACAAACACACACGTGTATACACTTTGCTTCTGTAACACAATTTTTCTGTACTCTTTTTCCTGTAGCGTCTCTTACTCTCTAAACCCCCACACTCCCACCACATGTCCTACCACATCTGGTAACAATTTCCTATAGCAGAAAAGTCTTGATTTATGTATTGCAGTATCCAGGACATATTTTTTTTTCCTGAGTGTCTTTATCAGCTTTCCTTATCTTTTCACCTACTCTCAGAATTCTTGTTTCCTGATTTGTATACATAAAACACATTAAAAACTTTCTTTTTGAATGTTGTGTGTTTAGGACATTTTACTTACCTTTATTTAAACATCTGGATTCTTTTGGTGTTTTTCTTGGAATACATTTATAATTCATATATAGTTTCGTTTCCCTTCTCCCTAGCCATGCCTCATATCTTTCTGGAATTTTTAAGTGTTTTATGTCAAATGCACCCACTGGTTGACTTACGCAATTTACTTCAGTAATTAGCATTCATTCTCAGGATGAAACGCTTTATTTTGTGAAGGAATACATCTTGATATTCTGATAGTTTCTGAAATAGTAATTCTTTATGTAGGGATTCCGCTTAAAGTTAACTATATTGTCATTAATTCAACTCTTATGAAGAAATTCCCCAGAGTAACTGGTCATTCTCAACTATATATATTTAGTTTTTTTGTCAGTGACACCCAATATTTTAATTAGGGAATTTCTGCCTTTTAGGAAAAGAAAACATGCCTTTTGATTGTTGATTATGGAAAACATCCCAGCTCTGACTGCTTTCTTGTTGAACCTTTGGTGGTCTATTTCAATACATTTTTTTTAAATTTTGAGACTCATTAGGTTCAATTAAAAAAATGTACTGCATTTCCTTATATTTTTTATGTCATGTTGACTTGCTTGCTTTTTAGAGTTTGAGTGTAATTTTAAAATGCACAAATTTTGATTTATTTTAGTGTATTTTATTAATAAAATGCAAAAGCTAAGAGAGAAGATAAAAATCTCGTGGAACTATATCAATAATCATCACAGCAATGCAAATATATAAATGAGTCTAATGAAGGAAATATATTATGCAACAGAAAAAAACTTCCATAGTCATTGAAGATAGAAATAGAATAATGTTAAGTTGTTTAAGTCACGTGCTGTGGATAATAAAACTCAGCTATCGGGGGCTGAAGAGATAGCTCAGAGGTTAAGAGCACTGGTTGTTCTTCCAGAGGCCCTGAGTTCAATTCCCAGCAACCACATGGTGGCTCACAACCATCTGTAAAGAAATCTGGTGCCCTCTACTGGCCTGCAGGCACACATGCAGACAAAACACTATAAACAAAATAAACAAATAAACCTTAAAAAAAAAACTCAGCTCTATAGAATTGCTAATTCTAGCCCAGAAAATCAATTCATCTCCTGCATTTCATACAATTTGCTCAATAGTTTCCCAGACAAGGAAAGCCAAAAATTATTAGAGAAAAAGTAAAATAAATAAAGCTTATCAGTATACTTTAAACTGATATAATTTCTTTTTTATTTTATTTTTGTATAATTCTAATGATAATATGTTTTGTTTAATTATTTGCCTAATTCTAATAATAAATTAGAAGTAAAACGTTATTAATGCAGGAATTGTAATGAAATAAGATCATTAATATGCTTTAAGAACAGTGCTGATTTTATTGAGGTAAAAATGATAGCGATTATAAAGACATCCAAGCAAATTTCCCTTTCCATTAAAAATAACTTTATTAATAGTATTCTGCTCTTAAAAACAAATAATGTAAATGCTGTGCTTAAGCGGCATCAAAGATGAATAATTTTCTTACAGTTAATTAGACTTTCTTCCTCATCTTCCATTCCTCATTTCTTCCCTTTTGGACTCTTGTTCCTCTCTCTCACTTTTACTTTCTGTTAATCTTCTCCTATGCATCTCACCGCCTGTTTTTCTTCCTTCTCTGATTGTCATTTGCCTCCTTCACCGTCTATTATTCTCTCTTCTCTCTTCCTTTTCTGAAATCAGTGTGCACATTTCTATCATATATAGTAGAATTAATCAGTGGCTCTTATTTGTGTGTTATAAAGTGATCCACATTTTATAAGCAGAAGAGAATAGAATGTTTATACTGCTTTACTATTGGCCCCTAACTTTCTGCTTTCATTTTGGTGGACAGCGTGGCTTGAGCCTGTGAAGAGTATTTATGACGAGGAACAGCTGGTGCTGGTAAATGATAGAGTCCTTTTGCGGTCCTTACACTGTGCACTTTTCATAATTGCATGGTTCAAGTTTTAATTCAGTTTTTCAGCCTTTCCAAAATGTAACAGCAATTACCAGATGACCAGGCATGAAAAATCTATGACAAGTAATCAATTATGAATTCTACTATAAATACTGCAAAGGCTGCTTGCTTCTCTAAAAGGAGGCAGAAAATAAAATGCTCAATAAGAAGATTAGCTCAAAACAGTGCAGAGAGAAATATAGCGAATTGGAATTTCTCTAGATGTTTTTAGAAATTTTATTTGAGGACGAGTGCTGTGAATATCAGTGATGAATGGGCAGAGGATTCCTGTGAGAAATTAAGTGATTGACTATGTGAGCTGCAAGTGGAGTTCAATGATCAGATACACTCCAGGAACCCCGTGATCTGAACAGGTGAGCGTGGCTGCTCTGTAGCCAATGAGAATAGACAAGATGAACTGATGGTAATAATATTTCACTATCTACAAGGCACATGATAGCAACGTGACAAGAATAATATTTAGGTGTTACTCTGATTGCTCTTTCATTAGGTGAGATATTCTCGTAGATAGCAAAATGAAAAGAATAGTCATAAGTATTTGCTGGTGTTTTCCAAAATCTTGGTCGAGGATCTGTGGAAGAACGATTCTTCATGGGTTCTTGGTGAACTTGCACAGGTTATGAAGGTCTTATGGACAAGATAATCGAACCACACTTACTCTCTGATGGGATGCTTTTTGATGTTCTTGAGTGCACATGTGTAGAACATATACTAGGAGGTTTGATAAGTTTCCCTCGTGGCTTCTCTGAGAGCTGATTCTGACCGTTTCACATGACTTGCTGGGTTCTGATGCTGAATTAAGATTCTGAGAAGAGCATGTTTGGAAAACAAAAACAAACAAACAAAAAGCTTATTAGGCTGCTAACTGAGGGACTATCAGAGGTGATACATGAAACCTATGATAACACAATGAGCACAGATGGAATGATACAGCTGAATGACAAACGTTCTACTAGAAGAACCTGAGCCTATCATAGTCATCCCCGTATGCTTGTACATCCATGAGGATCACATATCATGGACACACTCACTTATAATGCTTGATTGTATAATGCCAATGTTATAAAAACAAAATAAAACATAGGATACTACAGCACAATAGATTCTAACGTGCGGTGGGGATGTTGCCATTACTTTAGAAGGTGATGGTCTTGTTTTAGACTGATGTATTAATGGCATCCCCAATGCAGGTTACATGCCACGATGTTTAATTTTCTTATGTTTTCATATCCAGTGGCTACTTAGATGCCTATTTGAATTTAGCTCTGGAGTGTCTTGGTGAACATTTTCATGCATTGGAAAAGAAGGTCACTTTATGAATACAAACGGTACCATTAATTATGTTGGGGTCCTGAGTAGAAGAAAATAATAAGGATGAAGATGTTGCCTCTTTCTGAGCTGAGCCATCTATTGGTGCCTGTCATTAGTCACCAATACTTCTTGAACATCTGTCCTTGGATAGGAACATACATTATACATAGCATGTATACATGCCATTTTTAACACACTCAATTTAAATCTATAATATGAATCTACTCAATTTATAAACTACTTTCTGTATACATATGCTCCTAAAAAATTTAGTATGAGTTGGCATATCTGGGTGCAACAAATTTGTTTGGAAAATCAATGCAAAATTTCATAGAAAAGTCGAAATGTTTAAGGGATGTATATTTTACTTTGCAAAAATGACTAAAAATAACACCTGAAGCAAAAAGCTGATTTATTAAATTCAATTCTAGACACTGGTGTCAGTTTGGAGGCAGCTATGGTGTTTACTGTGAAGAATTATTCCTGTTTCTGGGGTGTCCGTGTGTTTAGCAGTAGATTTTAAGGTATGTGTTAAGTGAGCAGTTGGAAGGAATGAGTTTGTGGAGATGCAGCTGATAGTGTTGTAATGTGGTTGGCATTGGTGATGTACTACGTCAATTATTTTATTGCTTGTTACTTTAAAAACAAATCACGGCTACGTATGGTGGCACATACCATTAAATACAGCACTTGGAAACCAGAGTCAGGCAGATATTTTGAGCTCAAGGCCAGCCTCATTCTACATAGTGAGTTCCAGGACGTTCAGAGCCACATAGTGAGACCCTGCATCATTAAACCTAAAACCAAAAACCAAAGCAAACAAAAACCCAACCCAAATCAATCAAAAAGGCCAAAACAAACAATACCCCCCAAATCTAATTATTCAATTTATGTTTTTGGTGGTATTATCTGTCAATCTTCAGTCCTTATACGTTTTTCTTCTTTAACCGCCATTTCTTGAGCACACCTGCAACGATGAAAAAGGAAGAGAGAGTGAGAGAGAACTGCTGATTATCACCTGTGTTCACATTGATAGCACCTCAAGGCAGAAGGGATTTGGTTCCCACTCAGGCTCGAGACAGCAACAGAACACATTGATTGGATGAGTCTAAGAGAGACCTCTACTGGACACCTTTGTAAGGCTGCTTAGGACAATTCTGTCTGGAATTGAAATGTACTATCAAGAGAAAAGAAAGATGTGCCCACAGATCAGGAACTATTTCCAGAATCAATTCAATAAAATAATCTTGATAATTAGATTAGTATCTCCGAGTTTAAAGAGACAGTGCTTTAAACTGTTTTAGAATGTTTCTTACTCAGTGTTTCTCTTTTACATGCTACTAATGGACTAGTAAAGCCATATATAATTCTAAAACAATAATAAAAAGTGGCATAAATTAATATAGTATATAAATTTTATTTGAAAGTCAAAATATTAAATAATTCCAAGTAACAGAAAATATAAAGTGTTATCTTTAAATATTAATAATAAAATTTTATGCTGCCACTCTTTTACATAATGTTTTGGTAACATTCAATTCATATATTCCTACCAATAGTAGCAAAATGACCATAATCATAATTACAAAAGCCATGTTTTTATAGTCACCATTTCCAAAGATGCCAATAATAAAATATAATTTAGTAGTAACTTCCATTTTCTCACACATCACACTATACAGTAACAACTTTGAAAAACAGAAAGAAAATTAAACCCCAATCATAAAAAAATGAAGACACAAAGTCATCAAATACAAAGATAAAATCTGTGCACTTGGCAGAAAGTGAGTTTAGCCACTTGAAAATTCTTTCCTTCTATAACTTATATAAAAATAGTTATCGTATTTTTAGAAGTGGTTGATTCTTTCAACCAAGTGTGTTAAAGATAAAAGACTAGACTCTGTTACAGCAGATCATTTGGTGCAAGCAAGCAACTTATCTGGCTATTCTATCTAAGACTCTCTTCTGTTGGCAAAATTATTTTTAAGAATTGTGTCCTTTATAGTGCACATCCGCAGACCCTCCAACTTCCTGCATCAGCCTCAGCTTGAGTCAAATGCTTGGCACAGGGATCTTCAGTATTGCACATGAAGGACCCCTTGCTTTTCCTGACTCACAATTTTGTAATGAGTCCTTTGTACCTGAATAGACTAGGACTCACAAAACAATATCATATTTGAAAGAAAGAAACCAAGTAAGTTCAGGGTAGATAAGGAAGATTATTCCATTTAATTATTTTTAATATCTTTTTCTATTTTCATTCATTAAAATTAAGCTTATTTTAAAAACATATCTATCTTGTGTTATTTAAGTGAGATTTTTTCAAATAAGTAATTCTAGGTATAAATACACACTAATCATCATTTTCATCTACATAAGAGTTTTAGATTCTGAAATAATACATGATTTTTTAAGTTTAATTTATATTAATTTTGTTTGCTTGCTTCATACACTGTTGGTGATCTGCTGTAGCTTGAAATTTTATTTGAATGTTGTTTTCTAAACATTTAAATAGCATCTGTCACCACAGTGCAAACATGTCAAAGTTAGTTTAATATCAGGGTTAAATCCTAGCAACTAATCTTTAACTACAATTTGATTCTTCTCAAATATGAATCAGATTATTGATGTCTAATTACTCCCTGTTGACATCTGACTTTTCATCCTCTTATATAGTAGCATGAAGCCTTCCTGACAGCACAGACAGGCAATGCTTAAAAAACTCATGCTATATTTCCCCAATATATCTAACCTTGCTTATCTGCTTCATAAAACAATACAATAAATAATTTACATGTTATGAAATATACACATATTACTTAATTAATTGAGCATAAAAAGACTGTTGCTTTTCTACTTATATCTCCATTATTTAACTTGTTTAAAATGTTGGTTTAATGCTGTATGAGCAAAAACAACAGACTTGACAAGCAAGGAAGCCAATGCAGTGGATTCTGTTTGCCAACCCTCCTGCATTTGACTGTTGATCAGGATCTAGTCCACTCAGTTTGAACATGCCGTTTTCTAAGGACAGCATTCTAATGTTTTCCTAGGCACTGCGCCCCCGTGTCTGTGCTCTGTGCGCTAGCACCCAGTTTGCGAGCTTTGGGCAAGGGGGCTGGAGGTTAAAATACACAGACACACACAGACAGAGAGACAGCGACACGGGTCATCCTTGAATTCCCCAAGAATGTCCCCTTTATTGTGTTCAGGGGCAGATTATATAGAGATAGCCACGCCCCAGCTAAACCCACCAGAAACCATTCTCCTGCCATCAGGAACTCTTGAAGGTCTCGTGCTCAGAGCAGCTGTAGGCACTCAGATCAGGGGATTACAAGAAATTCAGGATCTGGGGTCTCACTGCTCCCATCAATGTTCTCTTGTTCCCCTTGCTTCTGCTGCAAGGACTGTTTTCATACAACAAAATCATCAGTGTTTGGATTAAGGACACCAACCATCCTTCATGCTCAATGACTCTGTCTTCTGGTAAGTGCCTGGAGGCTGTGCTACTATTATCTTCATTTTTGCTCTCCCACATTTTGCTACTAAATTAACTTAGCTACATGCTTCTCTACTTTTAATTCCCATATAAAAATAGAGATATGATTACAGAAAAATATTAATCTATTCTACTGCACCTTCATGGTCCTCAGACCCAACTACAATTTCAAAATTATCCCATTTGTGTATGCACTGTGTTTAATCTTTGTTATTAGTCAAGCTTACTGCTATATTTAAGTTTATTTATTTTCTATTTTTCTTCTATCACAATTATCTAATCATATTGAAAACCCTAAATATTCTCTCCCTTTAAATTTTCTGTAGAATGAAATCAGGATCCCACACAGTCTACAGAAGTTCTCCCACACTGAGCTATAACTCTAGTCCCTGTGAGCACATAAGATGATTTTGTACATAAAACACCCAAAAATTCCATGGAAACACTAGTAGAACTAATAACCAATTTGTTAAAAAGATATAGGAAAATATACTATCAATATTCTCATTAGTAACTTTTCTATGCATCTGAATTTGTTCATAAACTGTGAAAGCAATCCTATTCTCAGGAGATACAAAATAATAAATACCTAGGAAAAATTATGCTACAAAAGTAAAATTCCTGTATAAAAAAACACTAAAATATTTGACTACCTCCCATATTCATAGGTAGGAAGAGTTAATATTGTCAAAATCCTGAGACTACACAAAACTATCTAGAGATTTAATGAAATCACCATCAAACACTGGTAGAACTGAAATCTTCAGGACATTAGCAGGAGGTACAGAGGAAACACTATAAGATATTGAGCAAAGGCTTGTTTTCTGGATAATATAGCAAATACCAGAAGGCAAAAGCAATAATAACCAAAAGGAGCAGAACAGAAGTTTTCAAAATACCAGATTGGAAGATGTAATGTACAGGTTACCATAGAGCAATATTGGATAAAAACAAAGATATGAACAAATAAAACATGACCAAGAGCCTAAGATGAAGCAGACAACCACAGTCAAAAGTTTCCTAACAAAATGTCAGTCACACGCACACTGTAGAAAGAACACTTATCCAAAATTTGGTGGATAGAGAACTGGACATTCAAATGCAGAAAATTCATACTTGACCCATAACTCTCACTTTTTAAAAAAAAGTCCATCTAATGTCTAAATGTAACTCCTGAATTATGAAACTGTAAAAAGAAAACACACAGGATGCTCTTTAAGATATTAGTGAAGAAAACTGATTTCTAGATAAGAACCCAAGCAGTACAGGAAAAGAATGAAATATTGAGAAATTGGATTAAATTCAATTAGGAAGCTTATACAGTGCAAAGTAAACAATCAATACTGAGGAGATAACTTACAGGACATGAATAAACAATTGTCATTATTCTTCTGAAAGGGTGATAATACACCAATTACATTTTTAAAAATAAAAATGTAATAAAAACAATCAAGCCAATTAAAAATGGGCAAATGATCTGACCAGGCGCTTCTCAAATGAAGAAATGAAAATGGTCAACAAGCAATAGATTATATACCACTTTTTATATTTACACACACATATATAAAGTATACATATATATAAATATATGTTTGTACATATAAACTTTATATATATGTAAACACACAAATATATATATGTTTCCTGCATACTGTTGAAACCTGATTGGTTATTCAATACCAAGTGGCCAACCTTGAAACCATATACACACAAACAAAAAAATAAAAAAATGGACTCAGCTGGTTGAATCCATACATACTTTTTTCTGTGTGTATGTACCTCTGTGTGTAAAGCATTAATAAAGATAAGAATGATGTGGCTGCTTTAATGTAATTGGCTCCCATAATCTCACAAAGAATGGTACTATTAAGAAGTGTGGCTTTGTTGGGGTGGGTATGGCCTTGTTGGAGGAAGTATCTAACTGTGGGTGTGGGCTTTGGGGTTTCCTATGATTTGGACATGACCCAGTGTTTCAGTTGAATTTCTGTTGCCTACAAGATGTGGCTCTCTCAGTTCCAACACCATATCTGCCTGTGTGTTGCCATGTTCCCCTTCATGATGATAATAGATCTGACTCAAACTGTAAGGAATGCACCCAATTAAATATTTTCTTGATAAGAGTTGCCACAGTCATGGTGTCTCTTCACAGCAATGTAAACCCTAACTAAGACAGAAGTTGGTCCCAAGGTATTTCTGTGATAGGCCTGACCATGTGTCTGTTTGGAAGAATTTAGACTTTGGTACTTTGTGTTTATAAACCAGTGGAATACTTTAGGCCCTGACAAATGGGTCATATTAGTAGAGGTATGGAAGACAGAGGTGCTAAGGGTTATTTGATATATGGGGAAGTGAGTACTCAAGAGGTTTCAGAATAGAATTTTAGTATGTTGCCTAGAGATTGCTCTTGTGATATTTTGGTGAAGAATGTAGCTGCCTTTTGCTCTTGTCTAAAGAATCTGGCTGAGGCTAAAGTGAAGAGTTTTGAATTAGTTCTGTTGACAGAAGAAATCTCAAAACAGCTCAGTATAGACTCTGTCCTGTAGATATTAGTGATAACTCGGATGAAAATTTACAATAAAAAGGAGCAAGCTGAGAAAGGAAAATATTTAAGGAGAAAAAGAGCAGCAGAAAGTGAATGGAGCTAAATTCCATGTTCAAGAAGACAAATGGATTAAGAAATTGAGTAAAGGGAGTGGTGAACTCAGGGTAAGACCCACCCAGCTATATTGCTAATTTATGAAGAGGAATTAGAAAAAAGCAGGGTATGGTGGTATACACTTCTTTTTAAAATTTACCTGTTTTTTATAATTTATTTTATTTTATTTATTTTAAAAAAGCAAACAATGCTGGGCAATGGTGGTGCATGCCTTTAATCCCAGCACTCAGGAGGCAGAGGCAGGTGGATCTCTGTGAGTTTGAGGCCAGCCTGGTCTGCAATTGCTAGTTCCAGGACTGGCTCCAAAAGCAACACAGAGAAACCCTGTCTCAAAAAAAAATCAAACAAAGTATCTTTTTCCATTTAAATACTAATCCCAGTTCTCCCTCCCTCCCCTCCTTCCCTTCCCAACACCTAGCCCTCCACCCCACCCACCCATCCACTCCTTAGAGAGGGTAAGGCACATTGCTTTGGGGAAGTCCAAGGCTTTCCCTACTATATCTAGGCTGAGCAAGGTATCAATCTAAGAATAATGGGCTCCCAAAAAACCACTACAAGCAGTAGAGATAAATTCTGGTGCCACTGCCAGTGGTCCCATAGTCTGCCCCAGTCATACACCTGTCACCCACATTCAGATGGTCTAGTTTGGTCCAATGCTGGTTCCTTCCCTGTCTGACTGGAGTTGGTGAGCTCCCATTAGCTCAGGTAAACTGTTTCAGTGAATGTCCCCATATGGTCTCAACCTCTTTGTTAATATTCTCACTCCTCCCACTCTTCAACTGAACTTTGGGAGCTCAGCCCAGTGCTCTGCTACAGTTCTCTCTGCCTCTGTTTCCATCAGTTGCTGGATGAAGGTTCTATGGTGATATTTAAGATATTCATCACTCTGACCACAGGGCAAGTCCAGATTGGGCATCCTGGCCTGTATTGCTTAGGGTCTTAGGTGGGGTCAACCTTGTGAATTCCTGGGAATTTCTTTAGTGCTAGGTTTATTGCTAGACCCATAATGGCTTCCTCAATCAAAATATCTCTTTCCTTGCTCTCATCTCTGTGCTATCCATAAAACCAGCCCTATAGAAAGTACTAGAAGGAAAATTCCAATCCAAGGAAGCTAACTGTACTCACAAAAACATAGGTAACACAACCTCACACCAGCAAACTCCAAAGAAGGGAAACACGCAAACACCACCACTGAAAAATAACAGGAATTAACTAACCATCAGATGTCTTTTAATATCTCTTAATATCAATGGACTCATCCACCTATAAAAAGAAACAGGCTAAGAGAATAGATACGAAAGCAGTATCCATCCTTCTGTCTCTGGCAGCTCCATAGCTTCTCCTGACTCTGCCTTCTTTCTCCCAGCATACAGATTAGTTTTCCCCACCTACCTCTATTCTACTCTGTGCAGGCCCAAGACAGTTCTTTATTAATCGATGATAATCACAGCACACAGAGGGGAATCCTGTTGGAGAAGGGAACAACTTATTGGTTCTCCGATGCCCGGCTAGCTTAGACCCTAAATAATTACACAGAAACTGTTTTAATTAAATCACTGCTTAGCCCACTAGCTCAACTTCTTATTGGCTAACTTTTACATCTGAATTTAACACATTTCTATTAATCTGTATATGACCACATGGCTGTGGCTAACCAGCTAAAGTTCCCAGCACCTATCTCCTGACTAAGTTCCCAGCATCTATCTCCAGTGACTCCATGGATACTCTGGCTCTGCCCTTCTTTCTCTCAGCATTCAGACTAGCTTTCCCTGCCTACCTAAGGTCTGCCTTGCTATAGGTTCAAAGCAGCTTTTTTATTCATTAATGGTAATCACAGCACACAGAGGGGACTCCCACATCAGAATCCCACATCAAAGGCTGGTGGATCTCTGGAATTGAGTTTGGTTGGGTCTTTAGAGCAAGTTTCAGGAAAACCATACTTAGGCAGTAAAGGTAACAATCAAAAGCAGAGCCCAGGCTGTTAGGTATACCTGTGGCTTACAGAGGTGAAAGCCATCCATAGCCCAGCTTGGGTGCTCAAGACCTAAACTAGTATAAAGACATCAGCAGTACAGCAAAAGAGACAATATATTTATTTTCTCAGCGATTAATCCAAGGAACTTGATTTTCTTATTGGAAAATGCTGTACAAACTAAAATTTGAAAGACAGGAATACTGCTTTGAATGCCAATATTTATTTTGTTTTTACTCACATAAATTTCTTGAGTTCTAGTCAAATTCCTATTTTAAATAGTTGTTCCATCTTGTTACCATGCATTATATATATATATATATATATATATATATATATATATATCACAGATTATAAGTTTTTAACCCTTTACCTGCTTAATATTATCTGTACTGTTTTGAATTTGGAGGTATTACAAAAAAAGCCGGTGTGAACATTTAGCTCCCTAAAAATTCTGTTTCATGCAACTTAGATTGAACTAGAAAAATTTTTTCTAGGCTAGATGGATCACTCAACATTTCATTTCAAATAGCAATGTGTTAGGTGTTGAGCTTCTCTGTGTCCTTGTCAGTATTTGATACAATTATCAATTTTCAATGCCTTTTGATGGATGGATAATAGATAAAGAAGGAAGGGAGAGAATGAAGGTGCCTTTTAAGAATGCATCAGTGCTTCTGATTAATTTCCTAAGTTCAATACGCCAAAATTTGCAGAAACAGTGCACAGTAGAATCAACAACTCATTAATATCTTCTCCTTTTCCTTCTTTTTGAATCTCAGTTCATAGCTAACTGTTTCTTTAAAGATTCCTCTGGTCGCCGGGCGGTGGTGGCACATGCCTTTAATCCCAGCACTCGGGAGGCAGAGGCAGGTGGATCTCTGTGAGTTCGAGGCCAGCCTGGTCTAGAAGAGCTAGTTCCAGGACAGGAACCAAAAAGCTACGGAGAAACCCTGTCTCGAAAATCAAAAAAAAAAAATTCCTCTGGTCTTACTGGCTAGATTAAGTCACATATTGACAGGTTTTTACCAACTCCCTCTTCATATATCCCAGACAGCTAACATTTTGTAATAATATTACTATGTGTTTAATTAGTAAGCATCATTTATCATCAGTTTGAGTAAAGCTCCATGATGACAAAGAAGTTATTTATTTTGTCTCTAACACCCTTCTTTAATTCTGTCATAAAGATATTAAATAAATATTTTTAAAATATTATATAAATATGTTATTACAAGATAATCCATCTTTCAAATAAGAACCTTCATCTTAAATTTCCACATTCCTGTTTATAAAATAGGCAATTGATTAAGATCAATTCCATGACTTTGAGGCGTAGGAGTTTTAAATGTCACAGCTATGAAAAGAAGACATTTTAATGTCAAACTCCATATACTTAGAGATATAATTTTTAACGTTATTAATAAAATATATTACCTAAATATAGCTGTAATATCAAGGTTAAGCATACTTCTCCTTTTACAGAAAATCATTGCTTTCATCCTCCATGGACAAACACTCTCAGACACCTTTATTAATTTAAATTCTCTTTTGACGAGACATTACACTTTAAGTATCATTGGAAATAATTTGTGATTATATCTTGATAATCATTAGAAGTTAAGACTGGAGACACAAATGTTAGTATACTATTTCCCAATAAATATTTGTCTGTGTTAAAATAAGACTGGAATCTACTAAGCACAATTCTTCTGAATTTTATTGTTACCAGTTTGTTCTTTTGTTTTGGTATCCCCGAAAAACTGGGATCAATACAAATTAAGCTCAATTTATTTATTGAAAACAATTTTATGTATCTGCCACGTTGCCATGCGCTGACAAAGCGTTGCCATCAGCCTGAGGGAGGGGGGACTTCGTTCTCAAATAATTTCTTGTTGTGGGGGCGGGGGAGGAGGCTGGGGCCTCCGGAGCCATTGGCTGCGGTGACGGTGACGTCATGCCTGCGTGCTTCCGCTTCGCCCTCGCAGAGCCTTGGCGTCCAGGCCCCGTGGAGCTCGCCAGAGCTGGAGTCGTCTTGGCCTCTTCGCCTCTCTGAGCAGTGTCCCTGGGACCAGGTCAGAAACATGAGTGGCAACAACTTAAGGGGGAACGACGAGTTTGATGAGCAGTTGCGAATGCACGAATTGTATGGAGACCCCAAGGACGGTAACACCCAGAATGACCCCTCTGGAGAAACCGATTCTTTGGGACAACCGCCCGCTGACACTCCCTATGAGTGGGACCTTGATAAGAAGGCTTGGTTTCCTAAGATCACCGAAGATTTCATTGCTACGTATCAGGCTAATTACGGCTTTTCTAGTGACGGTGCATCTAGTTCCACCGCAAATGTCCAGGACACCAACATGAAGACTGTAGAAGAACCGCAAAGAGAAATCCCGGAAGCCGCTGACTCCAAAAAGAGGGGAGAAAAGAGAAAGGCCGATTCAGGATGGTTCCATGTTGAAGAAGACAGAAATACAAATGTGTATGTGTCAGGTCTGCCTCCAGACATCACAGTGGATGAATTCATACAGCTTATGTCCAAATTTGGCATTATTATGAGAGATCCTCAGACAGAAGAATTTAAGGTCAAGCTTTACAAAGATAATCAAGGCAATCTTAAAGGAGATGGGCTTTGCTGCTATCTAAAGAAAGAATCTGTGGAACTTGCACTAAAACTTTTGGATGAAGATGAAATTAGAGGCTACAAATTGCATGTCGAGGTGGCAAAGTTCCAGCTGAAGGGCGAGTATGATGCCTCAAAAAAGAAGAAGAAGTGTAAAGATTACAAGAAGAAACTGTCTCTGCAACAGAAGCAGTTGGATTGGAGGCCTGAGAGGAGAGCTGGACCATCCCGGATGCGACATGAGCAAGTTGTCATCATCAAAAATATGTTTCACCCCACAGATTTTGAGGATGATCCATTGGTGCTGAATGAGATCAGAGAAGACCTTCGAGCAGAATGTTCCAAGTTTGGACAGATTAGGAAGCTCCTTCTGTTTGATAGGCACCCAGATGGTGTGGCCTCTGTGTCCTTCCGGGAACCAGAGGAGGCTGATTATTGCATTCAGACTCTTGATGGAAGGTGGTTTGGTGGCCGTCAAATCACTGCTCAAGCCTGGGATGGGACTACAGATTACCAGGTAGAGGAGACGTCAAGAGAAAGAGAGGAAAGGGTGAGAGGCTGGGAGGCATTCCTCAATGCCCCTGAGGCCAACAGAGGCCTCCAGCGCATGGATTCCATCAGTGCTTCAGAAAAGGCAGGGCCTTCCAGAGGAAGGCATTTTCCAAAGCATCTGAGCATGTCTAACACAGGTGCTCAGGAAGCTATAACTGGAATGGCATTTGGAGAAACTATCGATGAAAATAAGTTTAAAAAGGCAGAAGATGGAGGAAAAATTGAAGGAAATGCTTTTGAAAAGGATGCTGATGAAGATGATCCTGAGAGAGAGCGTGAAGAGGGCTGCACCAAGAGAGAGAGTGAAGAAGCCCTCCCTGAGAGCGAGCTTGAAGAAGGTAATCCTAAAAAGGAGTCTCAAGAGTGTGGTCCTGAAAAAGAATCTAAGAAGAAAGGCAAAGATAATTATGAAAAGAATGGCCTTGCCAAAGTGTCTGACGACAGTGACCACAGCAGAGAGTCTGAAGGGGCAGACAGCCTCAAGAAAGAGTCAGAAGATGATGACTCAGCATCTGAGGAAGACTGCTTAGAGAAGCAGTCTGAAGATGGCTTTGACGCAGACTTAGAAGAAAATGGTGTTAAAAAAGCTTTCAACCGGGATGCCTCCGACAAGGAGTCCCCTGAAAACACCGAGAATGGATCAGAAGACAATGACAGTGACAAATCAGAATTTGAAGAAGGCTCTGAGAGAGAGTTTGATGAAGTCTTGGATGAAAAGGAGGAGAAAGCAGTTGTGTATGAAAGGGTTTTTGAGGATGAGTCTGACGAGAATGATGATGACTTAGAAGCAGACGAGGGGTGTGGGGATGCTGATGACAAAGAGGAAGAAGATGACGCAGATGAGAAGCTCTTCGATGACTCTGATGAAAAGGAAGAGGAAGAAGATACGAATGTAAAGAAAGATGAAGATACCAATGACAAGCTATTTGAAGATGCTTCCAGTGAGAAGTTTTTTGAGGAGGAAGAAGGTCTTAATGAGAAATTGTTTGGTGATTCTGATGAGAGAGGGACTGCGGGGAATGTGAAGGAAGACGGGTCCCAGTCCACAGACAGCAGCTTTGCCGTAAGTAGTGATGATGATGATGATGATGATGATGACATGGAATCCTTTCCACTTGCTTTTTAGGGAAGCCCTGTGTCTCTATCTGCCTGTGCTTCAGGGTCAGTAGTAATGCATAGCAGTACGATGCCATCAGACTAACATCTCGAAGGTTTCTGTTCTCAATGGTACCATTGCATTTAAATATGTTTATTGGTTCTTCAGTTAAAACTTCATAGTTACAATGCAGGTAAACTGGATACCTGTTTTCTGTTGGATTTGTTAAATGTATGCAAAAAATATTTTTAAAGTATCCTGATTGGAATTTGTGATATTCAGAAATAAAAATGAATTGATAATATGCAGAAAAAAACAATTTTATGCACAAATTTATCTTCAAATTTATGGATAGGCCAATACAAATTAAATTATGAGACATGGTCCAGGACAGGCAGTGAATTAAACCTACTGTACTTGAATGTGTTTAGTGACAGATAAATCATCCAACATAAACCGTTACTGAACAGCATCCTATAGATAGGAAAGAAAACTAATAATAAAAAGGTTTACAAAGTAATGGTTCCTGATAAAGTTCTTTCAAATAAATATAGACTATCCTTCAAATTAATTGTATTTACAATGAAGCAATTTTCAATTAATTTTGTCACTGGTTATTCATAAGGAGTAATAGAGCATGATTATATGCTTAAAAATTAGCTTTACTGTTTTTAATTACGCATTTGTAAATGTGTCTGTGTATAAACACATGAGTACAGCTGCCCAAGGAGGCCGGGGCACTGGATACTCTTAGAGGTGGAGTCACAGAAGATTGTGATCCACTTGATATTGTTGCTCATAATCAAACTCAGGTCCTCGGCAAGTGCAGTACCAACATGTACAGGCTATCTTCTAAGCCCCCAAATTTCATTTTTATGCATAGAAAAAACACAAATGAACTTAAAAAATTCAACGATTTAATGTCATAACTGGTAATGCAGATCAGATTTCTATATATCTAAGTAGATGGCACTTTAGGCTTCTTGTTCTTATTCTATTCGAGTTGGAGTGCTTTGAATGTGGCCTATCTTCTTTACTTTTATTTTATTTTTATTTTTTTATTTTTTTTTTGGTTTTTCGAGACAGGGTTTCTCTGTAGTTTTGGAGCCTGTCCTGGAACTAGCTCTTGTAGACAAGGCTGGTCTCGACCTCACAGAGATCTGCCTGCCTCTGCCTCCCAAGTGCTGGGATTAAAGGCGTGTGCTGTCGCCACCCGGCTTTACTTTTAATCATATATTGGAAAGGTACTCGCGTACAAGCTGCGTGCTTTGTTATATTTAACTTATATTCCTCAGTAATTATACTGTTCATATACACAGCCTGATAGAAGCATGCCTCCCAGTCTCTGATTCTTCTGGGATGATAATGGTGTATAGGTTGACAAGACAACTTTGTGGGTTAAATGTTGTAATCATGTACAATAGAACTTCTAAAGTACCAATGATTATATTACTAATGTCATATAATTATTAGCTGTTGCTTATTGTTCTTATGAATTAAAGTATTAAGACAACTTTAAGAAAACTGTAAATATAATATTGGTAGGATTTCCTATGAGTTATGAAATGTGTTCTGGATTTTCTTCTAGTATAAGATCAACCAATACAGTAATATTTACAGTTGCAAGATTTACTATGTCAAAAATAAATATAAATTTCAAATACTGATATTTTAAAGTAATTTATTTTGTGAACATTTAATAGATGTGTAATATTCTCTATGTTTTGTCCTATCTCTCTATCAGTATTGTTTGAGGTGAAAGTTTGGAGTTTAATGAATTAAGATGAAGTTTGGAGTTCCAACCAAGGACCATGTTAAAGCAGAACTGCAGAGGGCATCAGGATCGAAGCTTCCTTCTCAACCCAATCAAATCATTATCCCAGTTCACCAGTCAAGCCAAGGCATTTTCTATCAGATCATACTGCTTTTCTCCAAGTGTCTCAGGAGTGAATAAACTTCAGAACAGAACGGCAAGTCTATTATGTCTGTATTTATTGGTGTTTGTGTGGAAATTGGAATCTGGGAAATCTCAATTTCCATTAAAGATAACATATGAATTACAATATAATCATCTTGGTATTGCTTTCCATACAAAGCAACATTTAAACTTAGCAACTGATATCTTTCAATTTTTTAAAAAAAAATGAGTCGTATTGTGGATTGGCACAAGGATTTATACCCTAAATGTTAAATGCTAGGATGCTCAGGGTTTTATTAGCAACACCAAGATTAGAGACTTGGGAAAGAGTGGTGTTAGGATGTAGGGGTAAATGACTCTCTTTGAGTAAGAACTCTGTGAGTGTTTCCCATTGATTAAGCTTTGACTCTGCATAACTGTTATTCTGGTTTACATTTTGTTGCTGATAAAACACCCTGATGAGAAGTGACGTAGGGAAGAAATGTTTATTTTAGTTTCTGTTTCCAGAGGGAGAATTCATCATTTTGGAAGACACATGGCAAAAGAATGCCATAATAGGAAGTTGAGAGACAGACATCCTCCAGTAAGGCTCCACTTCTTAAATATTCCATTCTCTCTTCAAATAGCATCACAAACCAGGACCAATTGCTTTAGCACAAGAGCCTATGGGGAGCAGCTGTAGATCAAACTACCACAGTAATCCTTATTCTCCATGATTCAGTTTATATTGCAATGCCAGATTAAATGAGTATTGTTTTCTGAAGTAATAAAATATGCTTTTCTTCCAAGATTATACTCACTGACATTACCTAAAGAAGCAGAGATTTAACAATGTTCAACAATGGTTAAAATTAGTATAACCTTATTCAAGAAACTAGTAAACAAGAAATAGAAACTAAAACTTTGGATCTTATATATTGTGCACATGTATTTGCGGTATTAACATTAGAGAAATCTGTGGGTTGCAGAACCCCTTCAGCATTGGTATCTTCCAAGATGGAATACTGCATTGGATAAAGAACACACGTTTAGAATCTCTCTTGCGAATTTAAAACTCTCATTGAAGGAAATGGGACACTGAAGCAGAATAGAGAATGAAGAATGAGAACGTATGGTCTGAAATTGGTGTTAGCTTCATTAAATATACATGGGCTACTAATCTCTTTTTAAATGAGGCGTGAACATGCATCTGAGTGACATAAAACTAATTTACACAGAATGCAGGCCCTTAGAATTGATTTTATCCTTGAAGCATGTGCTAGTACAGAACAAAATTATATGAGTGACACACAGGACTTCAATACATATATATATATATATATAGTATATATATTTAAACACAGATAATAAGAGAACAAGAATGAGAGAGAGACAGATAGGGAGAGGGACAGAGAAACTTAAATAGCTCTTCAATGCTATGTTCGAAAGAATGATGCTAAGACAATTACCATGAATATGAGAGTAAAAATATGGTTAATAGGTCAAAACATTTCAGTGTTTTTAGTGTTTTTCTCCGTTCAAAGAATTCATTGGAACTTGATCAGAGAAAGGGTTAAAACTCCTTTCTTCTGGGCATGGCATGTTTAATGGAAGATACTCTGCTGTACCAGTGCCAAAAACAATAAGTGGAGAAGGCTGGGCTTTTGCCCAGTTTTTCCAATTTTAACAACCTTGCGGAAATATATTCTATTTTTTTTTCAATTTTCTCCTGGGGTATTTTTACTAACTATGCATCTTACTAAGCTTTCTTAGGAAGGGGAAGCAATACCATAGGCATTGGATGTCTGTCCCTTACCACTGTCTTTCACTCCACCATAACGGACTTCCCATTTTCTTATCAAAATTTTAGTAGATGTTGAAATCATATTTATTGAAAATAAAGAAAAAAAGAAAAAAAATCAGTGTGGTGAAGAAAAACTAAGTCAAAGTATCTAAAACAATGCTCAAATATTAGAATCTGTGGCATCATTAGGATTACAACATATAAGTAGTGCAAAGAACAGAGTAACATAGGTAGAAAAGAAGCATCAGTAACAACTCCATTAAATAAAGTACACATGATGAATTGTTACATAGCATTGTCTTGATTCATAGATAGAGAAGGTATAAAGAGATGAATGAAAAATCAACATGGTTACCCAAACACTGGGCCTAATATACAGTAGATATAAAGTCTTGTATTGAAGACATATCATTAAAACTACTTATGAGACAAAAGCTTGGTCATAGAGACAGATGCGAAGGTGACTGTCTCTTTAAATATTCCTTACATCAGTATATGCATTATGATTACAGTAAAAAACACAAAAGATAACTTTCATAAACTAGTTCAAGATTTTTAAAAATTAAATTTTAATTATTATTTTACGAGTATGGATGTTTTGCCTGCATGTTTGTCTGAACACCGTGTGCATACTTGGAGGCTGTGGACTGGAAGAGAGAATTAAATTCCATGGAATTGGTGTTACAGATCATTGTAAGTCACCATGTGAGTTCTGCGAATTTAACCTGGGAACCATGGATGACTAAGCAGTGCTTTTGCCTGCTAAGCCAAGTCTTTCTCCCCCCAAAAGTTTTATATTATGTATGTATGTGCATGTGTGTATGTTTGTGTGTGTGTGTTTTGCCTGCAAAGGCTACAAGAGAGCCTCAAATTTCGTGAAACGGGAGTTACAGTCTCCAGAAAGCTGCCATTTGAGTGCTGGGAATCAAACCTGGGTCTTTTAGAAGAGCAGCTTGTATCCTTAGCCATAACGACATATCTCCAGTTCCAAAAGAGTGGTAGCTATTCAACATATGATGGAAAATCTTACTTCTAAGATGTTATGATGCATGTTGTTCTGCATAGACGGAATTTGATAGATTCAGGAAAAGTAAATGTCATGGCAGTAAAATAATGAAAACATCAAATTCCCATCATCAAAGTTAGTAAAATAAATAATATTATTATTACAAAGCACAAATTGAGAGAAAGAAAACCTCCCATTCAGAGGCTTTCTGATGAAAGAAAAACAAGCATCCAGAATGAGCAAGATAATACTTTTGGGAGAAATGGAAAAAGTAAGTATATATATTTGTATTTCCACAAATCAAGCCAAGAGTGAAGAACCTAAAAGCATGAATGATGGCAACTGCTGAGGGAACAAGGTAAAGCAACTGTAGAGTAGTGAGATGCTTTAAGATTTCCCAATGCTTGTAATTTATTGCATTTAAACATGATGTGAATGTGATACATATTATTATTGGATGAAAATATTGAAAAATTTAAGATATTTATGAGCCAAATATACTCTGCCTGCAAGATCCACATGGAAGTGCATTCAAATTCTATCTCAAAATGTCCTATGTTATAAATGGGATATATCAAAATGAAATCAATGGAGTTGTGCAAGAACAGGATTAAGATGGACTAAAAGAAATTCCCTTGTGGCTCGGGGCCTGCCACTCATGCATGAGGTCTGAGGTTCAATCCCCAGTATTTCAAATACTATAATTACTCATAATAATAGATAAACAAGTGATTTAAAATGAAATCATTTACCCGAGGTAGCTTTGACACGATAAAGGAGCATGCTGTATCTGGAGATGTTATTTCTAAATATCCTTTTAGATCTATAAATAGATGTGAAAATTCCCATTGGAAACTGTGAAATTGTCAAAAAATTAATAGAAAAAGAAAAAATGATTTACAAATGGCCAAAACATAATGAAAGAGACTTCTGTCATCTAGTGGTGTTATCAAGTAATACATATTATATATATATATATATATATATATATATATATATATATAT
>JABTXL010012463.1:7880439-7926192 GCA_025134845.1 Neodon shergylaensis
TATATATATATATATATATATATATATATATATATATATATGCATATATATGTCAGATATTGAGAGAGAAGCCATGTTTGGTATTTATCTGGATTATTACTTTCTGTTCCTAATGTTGCAAAAATTGTTTTGAACATCACACTAATTAATATGAATTGTTTATAAATAGCCAACTGAAAACCCTCGGCTGATGCTTTTGCTGTCTGTCTTACTCAGAGTTGGGGACACAAAGCAGAGCCATTCCCTATGTTACTGCATTCAAGACTGAGAGAAGATAAGAGAGGCCACACTGGTTTGCTTTCTTTCCTTTAATCTCTCTGGAAGTAGAAACCAGAATATAAAGTTCTACCTGAGGCAGAAAGGAACAAGTGAAATAAATTGAATCTTAACACTGCCATAAGCAGGAACAATCACCTGTCAAGCATCCTTTATGCTTGTTTATGGATCATATTTGTTTGTAATTTTGTGATACAGTGGGGTTGCTGCGGGTTGCTCTTGGGGCTTCGTGGAGGCTAGTTTCATTTTTCTATTTCCCCCTCACCTGTGGAAAATATTTGCTTGAGAAATAATTATTGTCTGGAAGTACCAGAAGAAATGGAAAGGGGTTTGTGTAGAATGGGTAAAGCAGGACCATGAATAATGATGAAAGATTTTATTTCTTTCCTAAGTCATTCAACCGCTTTTACTGGAAGAAAAACAAATGGAATGTCTATAGCAAAACTTTACTCTTGAGTAATAAATGTAGTAGGTTTGTTTGAAGTATCTTTTGCTTCATCTCAATAGATGTCAATCATGGCCTGGAGAAAAGATAAAGTATGTTTCCAGTCAAAATAGAATCAATATTGTGTAAAGTGAAACAGTAAGCAACAAGTCCTCACAAATCCAAACATAGTCTAGCATCAATCTGAGCAATTGCATTCCTGTCTAGAATACTGCCTAGGTACTTCTTTGACAGAAGCATCAAGTATTCCATCATGTACTTTTGTTTGACGACTACTGAGTCAAACTGAGTTGTTTGACTTTCGTTGCTTTCAAACTTCTGTTGGATGGATTCTTTCCTTTCATACTTTAGCACTCTGTTTTCATATCAATTGTTAAACATGGAACAAACCCATTACACTAACAGCAAACTATGTAAATCAGTATCAAATTATATTTAATTGAAGTTATTTATGTATTGTTCATGTGTGTGGACGTATACATGCCAGGGAAAATATGAGGTCAGGGATCAATTTATGGAAGTCAATTATCCCTTGTGACTATAATTCACAACAGGTAGTATCTTTTTCTACTTAGCCATCTCATTGACATAGTATGAAACTAATCTGACTTGCTCTGATTTACTCTCTAAGTCCAGCCTCCTGCCATGCCATTGTCCTACACTGTTTAAATAATTTCAATAATACTATCTTCTAATACTCTATCCTTTCGTAATATTTGTCTATCTCAATTACAACACAATCCCCACAAACGAAAGACATTTGCTCATTTTGTTCTAAGATGTATTTCAAGAGTCTGAAGCAAATCCCTGGTAGGCAGTCAGCAAATGTGTTTAAGAGAATAAATCTGCGAGTTCGAGGCCAGCCTGGTCTAGAAGAGCTAGTTCCAGGACAGGAACCAAAAAGCTACAGAGAAACCCTGTCTCGAAAATCCAAAAAAAAAAAAAGAGAGAATAAATCATTTGATGTATCACTGCTGATTAAGCATGCATTTGTGTACCATTTAATTCTATGAAGAGGAAGATATGCTAGGTAAGAATCTTAACCAGTGCTCTTGGCTTCAAAACATATTATTGATTAGGATGGGAAGTAAAATACAGATGATTCATAAAATATGCAAATGTGTTGAGAGTTTACAGATCGGTCAAACTTGGCAAGTGGGTGATAAAAGTGGAGACAGAGAATTATGTAAAGCTAGTCCTTAAAAACTGAAGGTTTTCACTCTGTTTCATCACTCTTTTCAATATTAAAATCCTAAACTTTTGTGGTGGGCTCAGTATTAGCGTTAATTTTCCAGGCACAGAAAATGGCTCGTGCGTGGTCCTTTGTTTGGTTAAACAGGGAAACAGGGCAATGAATAGGAATGAACCAAGGACAGCCAAATCTGCGACAACAGTGTGTTGAACAGTGTCTTAGACTGTGGGTTGTCAGAAAGCCCTGCTGCTTATGGTTGTAGTCCATGATGTTTAGACAGGTCTTTTAGCTTGGTGCAAAATGGAAGATTCCCTTCCCCAATGGGGGCTTCTTACTCCCTACCTGATCTTCTGCTTGGATGCCTGATTTATCTTAAGTGTGACCTTTGATACAGTACCCTGCAAATGTTCTCCCCCTGCCACCATATGATAATTACGTGTTGTGCTTCTGTCTGTGTGATAGAACCCTGCTGCCAAATGCAAACGAAGCATACTATGAGCATCCATTAGGTGATGTCCCAATTACTGTCCCCATCCTATATACTTCCCTCACTCTGGAGTAAAGCTGAGCTGTCTCACTGAAGCTGACTCGTGCAATACACACAATCATACAGAGTCCTACATGCAACTTCTGCTCCCTTTGTCCCCAAGTACTGGTGGCCAATGGACGACAAGGAAAAAGGAGACTTCACAGTGGGTGAGACCCCATATGGAGTCATATAATTGAGTATGGTTTGTTTTTAAAAAAATTAGCAAAAAATATAAGGTTTTTGAAATCACAATGACCTTAAACTAATTAAAGATAAAATGTACAACGAATCAAAGTATTTGTTGCAAAGCTCACATGTGTTTCATTCCCATCTTCCCTGCAGGCTTAGTTCCAAACACACAGCGCACTTGCTTGCATTGTACATGACGTTAGTGAGTATGACTTGAAACACTTCAGTTCAGATTTGAATTGCTTATATATTACAAACTGCAGTTTCACCATGCATACTATGTTTTCTGCTTTTATGAAAAGATAATTATGGAAAATGAAAACCTTTAATGCTTTCTTTTTGACATTTTTGCATTCAAGAATAAAATTAGCCTATCTATGAATTTTATTATTAGAAAAAAATTGTTTTAAATTTTAGTCTTCCTGTTACTGATTTGAATTCTACAGGAAATTATTTTTTAAAGATTTATTTATTTATTATGTATGCAGTATTCTGTCTGGATGTATGCCTGTAGGCCAGAGAAGGTACCAGGTCTCATCATGGATGGTTGCGAGCTGGGAATTGAACTAAGGACCTCTGGAAGTATAGCTAGAGCTCTTAACCTCTGAGCCATCTCTCCAGCCCCTGAAGGAAATTATTAAGTAAATTGTGGTATGGGGTTAGGATTTAACTTCAGACACATTCTGGAATAGCCCTAAATATCAGCTTGCTATTTGGTCCCAGTCATTTATGTGAAGTGTCGTTCTCAGTATTGACTATTATAAAATCAAAATATTCAACCCTAAAAGATGCAGAGAATACAATTTGCAGCAGAAATTATTCAGTGGTTTAATTCTTCAGGCAAAAATAAACAAGTATTTCAAATATATTGACATATATACTTGCTTTCATCTGCATTGCACACATTGACCTGGAACTTTCTCTGTAGACCAGGCTAGCCTTGAACTCAAAGCGATCTGCCTGCCTCTGCCTCCTGAAAGTGTGTGCTGGGATTAAAGGAGTGTATCACTACCACCAGGGTTGCCTTTATCTTTAATAGTTAATTTAAGTTCAATATATATCAAATAATCATTAAAAAATCTTTGTTCTTAATAACCATTAATTGTTTGATTTACATACCTATTTTAATAGCCATATTCCTAGGGTTGTGTATCAACTTCTTAGACAAAAAGGCTAACTAGAAAAGCCTGTTGACTAGGAGATGATGTCAGAAGAGTAAGAGCTTTCACCTTTTACCTGGGTGAAATACAGAGACTCAAAAGTGGTTTTGGCAAGTAGTAGATTTTTGTAAAAAAGGCATCTGAATGTACCAAGAACTAGTGATGTCAGAGGTAGAAGCAGAAACTCTAAGAGGAGCCTGTTTGGAGGAATAATGTGATATAAAGTCAAAAGGGGGGCCATAAATGTAGTGAGCACTGATAGGCAGCTTGGCAGTGGGTTTGGAGGACAATATGAGGTTACTTTAAGATGTGGCAATAATGAGCGTTCTTAGGCACAAACTGCTTTTTATAGGTGTAGCTTTTATATAGTCATATGTTGTGCCAATGCTGTTTACTCAACATATATACATCTCGGTACATTGTCTTTTTAAAAAAAATGTAAGTGTGTTAGTCAGTGTTCTATTGCTGTGAAGAGGCACCGTGACAACAGCAACTCTAATAGAAAGAAAACATTTAGTTGGAGCTTGCTTAAAGTTTCAGAGGTTTACTCCATTATCCCCAAGGCAGGGAGCCTGGTGCCTCATAGCTTTGAGTTCTACATCAGGATCTGAAGGCAACAGAAAGAGAGAGTGAGAGAGCGCCATTGAGCTTGACTTGAATTCATAAAACCTCATAGCCCACCCTCAGTGATACACTTCCTTCAACAAGGCTACACCTGCTCCAACAGGGACACATCCCCCATTCCCTCTCATTTGGTACCAGTCCCTAATGATCAAGAATTCTAATATATGAGCCAATGGGGGTCATTCCTACTCATACCACGACAGTAAGGGATAACATAAAAGAGCAAGACATGCTTATATTCTATGGTAGGGAAGAAAATTTAACTCCTTGATGCTGGCAGTTTTTCTGCTACATGCTTTCTTTAATTTCTGATTCTTCAGTAAGGGTTCTTTAAAATGCACCATAGTAGTAAATAAGAATTTTAAATATTAAAATCACATTTCTCATTGACTATGGAAATTTCAAAAATTTTTTTTTGTCAGTGTGATACCTTTAAGTTATAATAACCATATTAGCCTTCTGGTAAAAAGTTAGGTGTCTTAAAACGTAGTATAACAAATGAATCAGACACACATTGGTAACGCCTTTGTTAGCTCAGAAAATATATGCAGTGCTTCTATGCCTGAGAACCCCTTTATTCTTTTTATGATTTATCATGAAAATGTGAGTTGACAGTTTTATGTACAGAATGCAAATCTGGCTCACTTTATCAATCTCATGAATATGTGAGCATGGTAATTCATGTTGCCTGTGGAATGGCCTTTAGACATTGTTTCAGTGCTATGTAATTTAATGTTGGATGTTGGGAAGGATACATTTCACAGCTTGTATTTATTAAAGTAGGAAACTATGAAAGTTTACTAGATGATTGTCTTTCTATAATATTCTGATACATGACAAAAACCAACAGGTAAAATGTACTTGTGTGTGTGTGTGTGTGTGTGTGTACACATGCATAATATCCTTATAAATGTAATTTTTTCTTGGAAATTCAAAACCATTGGTGAAGCAAGAGAATCACTAGGGAAGGGTAATTTTATAAAATGAAGGCATACATTTTCATAAAGATGCAGAAACTATCTGAATTATGGTAATTATAATCACTAAGTGAGTCTTAGCTTTCTAATATAATTATGAGAGAAAATAAAACTTTATAATCTGATTATTTTTCCTACACTAAACTACCATATCAGCTAGAATTTGTTATGGAGAGGAAACACTCCCATCTCATGGTCACTGATATATTTTAAGGACCAGATCTTGTATTTTTTTAGTTAGAGAACATCTCTGAACCCAATATCCAAGCTTTTTTAGTCCTTTGTGGGGAAAATTGCTCTAATTCTGAAGCTTCAGATTCTTCAGATGTGAGTTATACTCATGTTTATTATTTCCTAATGTCAACCCATTGAATAACTGAGGAAGGGAGGCAACTGGTAACTCTTGAATGGACAGAATTTTCTTTGTTAAACATCATCATATGAATAAGCCATGAGGAGCAAGTCACTAAGAAGTACTCCTCCATGGCCATCAGCTCCTGCCACCAGGTTCCTGCCCTGATGGGATTTCAGTTCTGACTTCCCTCCATGATGATCAGTGTTATGGGATGTGTAAGCCAAACAAACCCTTTCCTCCCTAATTAGCTTTTGTCATGGTGTGTCATCACTGCATTAGTAACACTAACTACGACAGAGATCTCTAAGTTCCAACTGAAAATAATGAAGAATCCTCTGAGAAATAGCTGGAGTAGCATGTAAATCCTAAAATACAATGAAAAGCTATAACAGCCTTATGGCATGAAATCTGTATGAGAAGAGAATACTCAGTGTCAAGCTGAAGAGTGTAATGGTGGGTTTCTTCATTCGATAGGAGTTAGTAGTGTAATATGGTTTCCCTGCTTTGTCCTGTGGTGAGGAAGTACCCTTCCCAAACTCAAGCTAACATGAGTGGCTTTCAAATGACCCGAGATGCCATTCAAGTCTGAAGTCTGAGTCCAAGGCAGTAGTTGGCATCCTTTGAAAAGCATGAATAGGTGGATGTTGTGGAATAATCCTCTTGTACACTGTAAATATTTGTCACTCAAATTGGCTCAATAAAAAGGCCAATTGGCCAATAGCCAGGCAGGAAATATAGGAGTGGTGACCAAACTAAGGACAATAGGAAAGAGAAGCAAGAGATGCTGGCTAGATGCAGAAAGAGAAAGATGGTCATGCCTACTGAGAGAAGGTACTGCCACATGGCAGAACATAAATAAGTAATATGGGTTAACTTATATAGTTAATAACAAGCCTAGCTATTGGTCAAACATTTATAAGTAATATTAAGGCTCTGTGTGGTAATTTAGGAAGTGACCACTGGGTATTTGGGACCTAATGGCTCAGACGGAGGAAACTTCTACCTACAGATGGGCTGTTAGGCAAGAGTAAGCTTCATCTTTACTTGATTTTAGGCACAGATACAGATTTATTTTCTTTGCTACAGGGCATTAGAAAGGATATCAACAGGGTAACCATATGTAAGGGACATCACATGAGCCAGGAGTGGAGCATCTTCAACCAAGGAGACTGGAAGTCTAGAATGGCCCTTAAGATCAGGGCATGGTTCTGACATACAAAACCACATGGGAGACTAAGAACCAAGTTCACATGGGAAGCTCCGTTAGCTACCTGATTCTCAAAAAGCATCATAAAAGAGGGGACATTTTCATATTCTTAAACATGTATTTGTAATGGCTAGATTGCTGCCTTCCAAGACAAGAGAGACCTTTCCTGTGCTACCCTTTCCCCCCATCTTTAATTCCAAACAAGAAAACTCTCCTCAGTACACAATAAGGGCAAATAATCAAAACAGTGAGAGTCCACACACATGCTGGGGTAAGACCTATTTTCCTCCTCTCCTTCACTCCCGTGTGGCTCACTGTCTTCTCGGTTGCTTTCATTTCTTAATTCCTTTATTTAAGTCTATATTAAATAATCATTACAAAATTTACAACTCTGCTTCACTATTTAAAAAAAATTAAGACAGGGAGATGAGTTGTCTTCTCTCTTTCAGATACGTGTTAGTAGAGAAGCCACAGAGGTGAAAGAAAGGCAAAATATATGATGCTATATAGGAATTTGTGTTATCTAAAGGAACCTGAAATCCACAATTCTTCCCGAGAATTAAGTTAGAAGAGAAAAATAGTCGGCATGAGGCACCAGAAAGGAAACAGTGATGAGCGATTAGATTCCCCTGACTGCACTCTACCATATACAATTATCCAATAGACAATTTTATAAATTTCATTAAGATCTTAATTGGAATATAATTGATTCTATTGGGAACATTGTTGATTAAATTAGCTTTTTTACTTTTTATAAAATTAGAGATCAGTGTGCTCAGTAAGAATAATTTAGCAAATGAATCTCAATGATGTCACTGTGAATAACTGTGAATGGCTTAGCAATGCACATTCCGCCTAGTGCATCCTTTTCCATCTGTGAGCAGTGTACCAGCTCTACATCGTGGACATGAATCCTCCACAGAAGCAACAGGAAATGGATCTTGTCCTGCTGGACGTACTATCCATTCCTTTCTCCTCTCTTCGAGGAAGTTAATATTCTGCTTAATGCTGCTCATTACTGTGTGGATCTCAGCTCTCCTTTGAGTGTCGTTGAATATCTGGCACCTCGGTTTATAAATGAGTTAAGAAAAGGATATGCCATGTATAAACTTTAGAAATGTTTTGTTATCTCGAAAGTCTAGCGTTCTAGTAAGATGCCCACTGGGCTCCACAGAATAACACTTACTAAGGGAATTATTTCATTCCACTAGTCTGCTCATTCTCTCCTGGCCTCCACAGATACTTATATGGCTCAAGAATTTCACTGTCTTTGCTTCTCTTCTTGTTTACTCTATTGACTTTGTGCTTTTTTGGTGTCTGTTTTTCTTATTTTGTGCATATTCTCACATGACAGTGGGAACTGAGAAATTGGTTTCTTTATTTGCTAATTATCATAGATCAGTAGTTCTTTTTGTTGTTTGTTTTATTACTTTATAAATAATACCAATCAAAATTCCCACTTCCTCCTCTCCTTCCACTTCTCTCCTCTTCCCCCTCCCCCTCCCCCCACTCTTCTCCAGTCCTAAGAAAGGGCAAGGCACCCTGCCCTGTGGGAAGCCCAAGGCCCTATCCCCTACATCTAGGCTTAGGAAGGTATGCATCCAAAGAGACTAGGATCCCAAAAGCCAGTAAATGCACTAGAGACAAATCCCAGTGCCATTATCATTGGCCACACAGTCTGCCCCAACTGTCAATTACATTCAGAGGGTCGAATTTGATCCTATGCTTGTTCATTCCCAGTCCAGCTGGAGCTAGTGAGCTCCTATTATCTCAGGCATACTGTCTCAGTGGGTGAACCAACCCCTCGTGGTCCTGAAGAAAAACATATATAGATCCTCCTGGAAATTGGAAGCAGACAAGATAGCAAGGCAAAAGTTGGGAGCATGAGGGAGGCGAGAAGTGGTGGGTAGAGGGAACGGGAGAGAGGGAGAAAGAGGAAAGAAAGGGAGGGTTGGGGAGACCTCGGGGCAGTGGTATGGTTGAGATGGAGGAAGAATGGATATGGGAGCAGGGAAGTAGATATCTTAATTAAGGAAGCCATTTTGGGGTTGTCAAGAGGCTTGGCTCTGGAGGGGTTTCCAGGAGTCCACGGGGATGACCCGAGGTAGGACACTGGGCAGTGGAGGAGAGGGTACCTGAACTGGCCTCGCCTTGTAGTAAGACTGATAACTATCTTGCATATCACCATAGAACCTTCTTCCAGCAATGGGTGGAGACAGAGACAGATCCACATCGGAGCACTGGACTAAGCTCCCAAGATCCAGTTGAAGAGCAGAAGGAGGGAGAATATGAGCAAGGAAGTCAGATCAGTAGTTTTTAAGCTTTCTAATTCTGCAACCATTTAATGCAGTTTCTAAGATGGAATGACCCCCCAACCATAAAATTATTTTTGTTGCTACTTCATAACTGTAATTTTGCTACTGTTATGAATAATAATGTATTTTTGGAGACAGAGGTTTGCCAAAGGGGCCACGATCCACAGGTTGAAAAACCACTGCTGTAGATGAATCAGACTCTGTCTTCTGTTGCATTGGAGTTGAGAACAAAGAAAGCTTGTTATTCTTTATGATGATTGTTAGGAAAGACTGATGTCAAATAAATTATACGCATGTGTTCACAACAGAGAAAGGTGATTGTTATGATCTATGTGTCTGTTTACTCTATTTTTTTAGTAAGGCATTTTCTTTTTTTTAATTGATTTTTATTGAGCTCTACATTTTTATCTGCTCCCCTCCCAGTCTCTCCCCTCCTTTTTAGCCCTTTGCCAAGGTCCCATGCTCCCAATTTACTCAGGAGATCTTGTCTTTTTCTACTTCCCATGTAGATTAGATCTATGTATGTCTCTCTTATGGTCCTCATTGTTGTCTAGGTTCTCTGAGATTGTGGTTTATAGGCTGGCTTTCTTTGCTTTATGTTTAAAAACCACCTATGAGCCGGGCGGTGGTGGCACAAGCCTTTAATCCCAGCACTCGGGAGGCAGAGGCAGGTGGATCTCTGTGAGTTTGAGGCCAGCCTGGTCTACAAGAGTTAGTTCCAGGACAGGAACCAAAAGCTACAAGAGCTAGTTCCAGGACAGGAACCAAAAGCTGTGGAGACACCCTGTCTCGAAAAATCCAAAAAAAAAAAAAACACCCATGAGTGAGTACATGTGATAATTATCTTTCTGTGTCTGAGTTGCCTCACTTAAAATAATGCTTTCTATGTCCATCCATTTTCCTGCAAAATTCAAGATGTCATTATTTTTTTGTTCTGTGTGGTACTCAATTGTGTAAATGTACCACATTTTCCTTATTCATTCTTTGGTCGAAGGGCATTTAGATTGTTTCCAGGTTCTGGCTATGACAAAATGATGTTATGAATATAGTTGAGCACATGTCCTTGTGGCATGATTGAGCACCCTTTGGATATATACACAGAAGTGGTATTACTGAGTCTGTTTACTCTTGACTTGTGGCTTAAACTATATACATTAGAGCTATAAGTGTTCAATATAATGCTTTTCATATGTCTTTAATCTAGAAAAGTGTTTATACTTCATAGTGAGAAGCTGAAGATTTTATTGCTTTTGTGAATATTATTGTCCTGCATTGCAAAGCCTCATAAATTACAGAAGATCTGTTTCAATTGACAAAGATAGATTTCATAAAACAGATATAGATTCAAGTTGAATATTTCCTTATTTCAGGAAATTAAAATACTAATACTTTTCATACCACAATTACAAAGAAACCTCTTAAAGAAAATAACTCTTAAACACTCGTGTAAGTAGATTAATATAATTAGTATAACATTTGATAGACAAATCTGATTGAGTGATGTATTTTAAATGTTAATGATGTCTTATTAGTGTTAAATCTAATGAATCCTATATCTTATTCTAATTGGATATATTTTCGAAAACTTGCTAAATTTTATTGCTTAAATGGAATAAATGATTATTTATTTCTAGTGTTTAAACTTAAGAAAAATGTAAACTTGATCTCCTAATTTATCATAACTGTGAAGAACCCGGAGACTTATCTAGAGAACCATTCATAACATCTAAATTGACTCATCTGGCTTCCTAGCTGTCCACACTCCAGCAAGCCCCTCCCCTCAGCTGGCATTGTTTGGTACAGGTTTCAGAATCGTTTGCTTTCTCGTCTGATCCAGGAAGTTGTATTCATTTTTATGTTGCTTTCCATTTCTTTTAAAAAATAAAAATAGAATGCTGATAGAGTGGACTTTCTTACCTGCTTCAGCGATCTGAAGAATTGCCCGTGGTGCTGAGTTCTAAGAAAAACACATTGAATGTCTGCTATGAAAGTTTCTTTGTTTTGCTGTTTCTGTTGTTGTTTCTTTATTTTTTTTTCTTTTGACCTAAATTGCTTTGCCATTGCATTGTGGTGATTTCAAAGTTTCTTTGAAATATAACTCTAGGTTTTCAAGAACTGCTTCTGTGACAAAAAAATAAAGCATTATTTCTCCATGTCTCCAAAATCTATTACAAAGTGTCCACTTGCCTTCAGATGAACGCCACTTTTGCCATTCTGCTATCCAAATAATTTCCAAAAGGAAAAAAACAAAAACAAAAAACTTTCCATGAAGTCACCGTTGTTTGAAATTGTTTAAATTTGAACATACTCTCTTGGGAGCAACCCCAGTACTCCAGTTCATTTCTGTGTGCTCACGACAGCAGAACATCCTCTTGAGTAGGTAATTGCATGGCTTTTGCTCTGATCCCTGACTGAGGCTTACTTTGAAAAGTTGTAAATGTTCCCTAAATATGCATACTGTCTTAGCCTCTTTGAGAACAGAGAGACTGTGTTTCTCTTGCCTCTTTAACTCCATGTGTAGTTTGCTACTATTCCAGGTCTTGTTATAAAGGACACCTTGTAAGTATTCCTATGCTCAATTCTTTTCAATCACAAGTCTTCCAGACCTTGGACAGAGATGTGTATTAGAAAGTTCAACTGTACTTCGTCTTCTCATTTTGTTCATGGCCTCATGATTCTTGAATCATGTTTTTTCTCTGCTGCCAATGTTTGCGTGTTTAAGTGTTTGCTATATAATTGTCACTATATTTAACAATACTGAAGTCTGTTGCAAGGGGGAGGACCCACTTCTTGTTTCTGGCCACCCCCTAGCTTAGCCCCAAAATAACCACACAGAAACTGTATTAATTAAATTGCTGCTTGGCCCATTAGCTCTATTTTCTTATTGGCTATTTCTTACATCTTAATTTAACCCATCTCTATTAACCTGTGTATTGCCACATGGCAGTGGCTTACTGGGTAAAATTCCAAGCATCTGTCTCTTGCGGATACATGACTTTTCTCTGACTCTGCTTTCTTCCTCCCAGAATTCAGTTCTATCTTCTCCATCTACCTAAGTTCTGCCCTATCAGGCCAAAGCAGTTTCTTTATTAATTAACCAATACAAACAAGACAGAGAGGGGACTCCCACATCAGAAATCTGTGCTGTTTTACCCTCTACTTGCCCCTTTATACCACTGAAGTAAACAATTACTTTAAACAATTAACTTAGTCTAATCCTACATTTTGTTGTTACCCTGAGGAAGCAATTATATAATAATATCTCCAAATGTATAGGTAAATTCTTCCAGAATACTATCCAGCACATTTTGGGTTTATAAGCTTAGCTATAAAATAATAAAATAAAATTAAAAAATGATGGAACATCATTCTTTGCTCCTAATCTCCAGATGCAGGGTCTCAAACATCATATGGGATGCTTTGACTCAGCTCCACCTACCTCCACATGTTTCTGTCAACATAAAGATGTAAGGATTGTTTTTGCAATAAAGATTTCAAAACTTACTTTCTTTGCAAAAGGATATTGTATTCATGTATACCTCCCGATACTTATTAGACAAATGGAACAGAATCTTAATTTTTATGAAGCATAATCCTGGAATTTCTTGTGCATATGTTATCCCTTCTTTCTGCTATCTGAGTTCTAATTTATTATTCAACTTTAAGACTCTCCAGTTTCCAATGCTTTGTTATAGAGTTCTATAAAACACCTTATTCTTACTGACGTCACATTTGCTTGACTTAATTTTATTCTAGATGTCTCGCCAGCAATATGATAGATTACCACGACAATTCTTGAATTCTCTCTATATGCCAGAGAGTAAAGTAATTATTTAAATCAGATATTAGAATTGGTTGGAGAACTCTACCAACCACAGAGATCAATCTGAGGTCTAAATTCCTCATGGTGTAATGAAGGGGTATGGCATGATTTTAGTTTTTACAATTGTATTGTGTGTGTGTGTGTGCTCATGTACATCACCGATACATGTAGACATTAGGTGGCATCTAGGAAGAGTTGGTTCTTTCTTTCCACCTTATGGTTTTAGGGACTAAATCTCTGGTTTAGCAACAATCACCTATATCCCTGAGCCATTTCCTCTGCCTGACCCCTTACTAAATGATTCCTTCCCCATATTCTTTGTGCTTTCATGTCCTCATGCTTTTGAAATTAAGAAAGCATTAACACTGCAGAAAGACCTTTAAGTATATGCTAGTACACATATTAAATATATAACTGTATTTACAATAGTACACTCTCTGCTGTCCTGGATATATTTTCTTAATCTGAAAGGCTCAGTACCTGAGCTAGCATGCTGTGTTAATACCTCGTTTTAATCAAAGATCTAGTCATGCAGTGTCCAACATGTGCAGGTCATCTTTATTTGCACTGTCACTTATGCAACACCAACTGGTTTATTTCATATTTACTTCAGCTCATACATCTAACAACACATTTATCAGACCCAAGACATGGAGGCTCCTAAAGAGTCAGCATACTACAAGTCAGGAGCTGGTGAGGGAAATTCTAATTATTTTTGACACAAGGCATTCTCAGCACAACTTCTGATAAAATAAAGGAAGTTAGTTTTCTCCAAGAAACTGAAAGATGATATACAAGGTGCCTTCATGTTTCCAAGGAACCAGAGTTCAATTAAAAGCATGTGACCCTTTCTGACAGACAGCAATTATTATGAAATTACTTTCCATCTGCCATCCAAATAGAAAAATAAACATAAACATTTTCAAAACCAAAAGAGAAAATGTAACAAATATATAAAAGAATAACTGAATGGAAGTGTAAACATAACTTCATGAAAAAGACCTTTTCTTTGTCTACATAGTTTGGAATACAAAGATAAGTTGCAGCAGGACTGCCACGTTTAAATGTGATCTGAAAACTCAAAATGGAATTTTGAATTTATTGTTTATTTGAAAATCCTCTATAGAAATTTTAGTGATTTCATATTGTTCTCACATGTGTATATAAAGCGGAGAGTTATTCCCAAAAGATTGCAATTGTGAATTATTTTGAATTGTTTACAAATTTTCACTTAAGGGGAAATATAAATAAAAATCATACTTAAGATTTTGAGTTCTTGGAGTTGAAAGTTTTAGAATATTTGCTGCTCTTGTAGAGAATCAGAGCTCAGTACCCAGCACCTACATCAGGAATCCCTCAAGGACCTTTGACTTCAGCTCCAGAGACTCAAGATACTCTTCTGGCTTCTACAGGCACTGCATACTGTGACTAACACATAGAGACAATCACACATATTCAAAATAGAAAAAAATAATTTAAACTGCTTTATTCTTCCATTTTTTTCTGAAATACAGTGTGCTTCATCCAGCTTAGAGTACAATGGTATCATATTGTACTGTTCAAATTTAATCACATAAAAATTTGATTAAATTAGCGTAAAAATTAAAAGTGTGTAGCTCTCTTATTTGTATCACGAAACAACCAATTATTTCATTTATAAAGACAAAATGGTTTACTGCTATACAGACATTCTTATGTTGCAAATATACAAAGGGCAAATTCTCATACATATTAACTTGACACAAAGTCCTGTGTCAACAGATTTTCACTGTCACCTGCATTCCCTTCTGTAACCTGTGTGTGATTCCTTAACTAAGTGTGATTCTTATCCATGTTTCTCTTCAAATAAATACTTATTTGTCAGCAATTCAAGCTAACCCACAATTTTACTACATTTAGGAAATAAATAGTAGAATACAACCATTGATTATTTTTTTAGTGAGAGTCAAGAAATAAAAATACCAGAGAGGTGGTGGACATGCAGGAGACACTAGTTAACGACTCTCTGAATAAACTAGAAAATACAAATTTTTCTTCACTGTTCTGTTATCTTTTCATGAAATCACACAGTAGCTAATGTGGAGGTTCTGACTAAATCAATAGCTGGCATTGGCAGCACACTGAGTGGTATCTATTTTAAAATAATAGTACTTTTGTGAGAACAGATATTCATTTAAAGCTTTAATTTATTATTTGATTTGAACATTAAATTCTAGTTTTATATGTCACGATTTCCCTCAGACAGAAGCCTAACCCATAATAAGTATCAAAATCTGTGATAAAATTCTGGTCTGATATGAATTTCAACCGAAGAAGAAAAGTATTCGGGCAAGCTGTTCTTCAAGGCACTGAAATTTAATGATATAATTTAAGTGTTATAACATTTTGAAAGGACATTAGAGGTCAAAGTGAAACTCCCTCATTTTCAGATGAAGAGACAGTAGAACAATACATTTCAATAATTTGTTCAAGGTCATTTTAGTTTTTATTGGATATAGATTGCACATTTTATTCGGTTCCCAAAGTTTCATATGAATAGTGATATTTTTCAAAAGATTTCCAGTCTTGTATAAGATTATTTATCATTTAAGTGAGAGGCATGCAACGTTATCCCACTAAAAATTAAATAATGTGGCAATTAAGAGGCACAGCTGAGAGATGAAAGGTTCCTGACTCTTCCCTTCTCAAACTTCACAACTTGGGTGATGTGATTTCTTGTGACACCTTATGAATATGTGTGTATTACACTGCACTGGCAAGATCGCTGATCTAAACCATCTGTAAGCACATTAATGAAAGACAGAGAGAGAAAATGAAGAGGGGGTTAAGCACGCTCAGAATTACAACCGTTGGCATGGAGTCAACCTGTAAAAGAAATTGGCATCAAATCTGAAGACCTGAGTTCAAGGACCAGTCCTGCATAATGAGAGGCAAGTTGTTTCTGACCTCCAAACTCATGATATGGCATGTGCACATGCACACACATGCTTGCACACATACAGACATGCAAACGTGCACAAACACATGTTCATATGTACACATGTATACACACGGATGTACAAGCATGTACACACAGATAAACTCATGCATAAATAGACACAAACACACATGCACATACACAAGCAAAATAAATAGCAAAGAAACAAAGAAATAAATGTAACTTCAAATACTTATCAGTTGCTGAGCTGCAATGGTCTCATGTAGGTGACTATGAAATCAAGAATCAAGTCCTTCCCACAGTTGCTACCCACCATTATGGGAATTAATCAGAATGGCCATCTAACACCTAAGAAAGATGTGGTGACTATGTAATTAATTAGGTGATTCCTGAGGAATTTTGTGGGAATCCTTTTGATTATTTTAATAGAAGAAGTGAGGAATTTGAACAGAGGTCTGAAAATTCAGAGATTGGTAGGCTGTGGGGCGAGTTGCTATACACAGAAGGGTCTTTTCAAGGGTTCCTAACAGTTGAGTCTGACTTTTGTTTCACTGTCTTAACAAGTTTAATAATAGTGCCAGGCTAATAGAGATCATTGGTCAGACATCAAGAAGATGAAAATTCTATCCACCAATGCATCCCAGGAAGAAGTGACCTGATTACATTTGAGCAGGCACAGAAGGATAAATGGCACAAGGCAGGAAAAGCAAACTGTTAGGGTAAATGAAATTCAGTGCATGTAGGCATAATTTTGTCATTGTGATAAAAGCAAGACCATTCCCATTATTTCTCTTGCACATTGCCCATTTACACTCATCCTATGCCTTTTTAGAAAAGTACCAAAGGGATTCTGACCTGAAGTTTGTATCTTTCCATTACTCTCTCAGAAGGCTCCGTGTATGGAGAATGACTATATCACGTCAGCCACACTGTGGAAGCTCTACTAATGTTTCTTAACAGCACAGGTTTGGGCAGTAGATAGAGAACTTTCCATTACTATATTTCTTTATCAAAGTCATCTTTCAAACCGGTCTTGCTGAACATAGTGGACAAGGAGGACTACTGAGACCTCAAGAACAATGGCAATGGGTTTTTGTTCCTACTGCACCTATTGGCTTTGTGGGAGCCTAGGCAGTTTGGATGATCACCTTACTAGACCTGGATGGAGGTGGGTGGACCTTGGACTTACCACAGGGCAGGCAACCCTGACTGCTCTTTGGGCTTACGAGGGACGGGGGACTTGATTGGGGGAGGGGGAGGAAGGGGGGAGGCGGAGGTGGGGAAGAGACAGAAATCTTTAATAAAAATAAAAATAAAAAAAATTTAAATATTGGAAAAAAAAAACTTCAAGAGTGGAATGTTTTGATATTGCCCTTTGGGATCTGTAAACAAAGAGAGCTTATCCCTTCTGAAGGAGCACTCATTCCTGGAGAATACAGCAGCCTGGGGAAGAGAGAACACAAACTTCTTGTGTGTTTAAAGCACAGGGTCTCTACAGAGTAAGCATTGACTACTAGGTTTAGATACAAACTGAAAAGATTTTTCCTATTCTTATTTCTTATGACTTACTTATAAAATACATAAAAAACCAACATATCCTTCATATGTGTGTATGTAGATTTGTATATAGAGTCCTTAATTATCCTAAGACATTCTCACTTCTTGGCTATGTATAACAGATATCTGGAGAAGAGGATATCAGTCTTGATAGAGGATCTTGATTCCTCTCTGTACCATGTTCCACGTTTTACTGCTCTCTTTGTTTAGTTAGTACAGGATCCTCTGAAGCACATTTTTACTGTCAGCTAAGATATTACCTTACAGGTGTATCCCTCCTTGCATATGAAGGCATTTGTTCTTCTTTTAATCTTTATTATTTTTTGTAGACTTTAGGATTCTCAAAGTGCCTTTGTTGAAATTGTATGTTGATTACAATGAGAGATCGGATTTGAAGATCATGCTATAGTCCATTTTTCTGAGAAAATGAAGCATACAGCTTTGTGAGCTTTCAAAACATGAGATGTGGTGCTCCCTGAATGATGTGTGGTGCTCCCTGACACTTCAGGCCACCTCCTCAATTCTACAACTTCCAAAATTCTTCTAACAATTGAGAGAAGAGAAAGGAGAGAAAGCGAGAGAGAGAGTTATAGCCAGGTCTACTATTTAATGCAAATCACTTGTTCATAGGTGTTGGGACCAATTAAGTCCTGGCCTTCAGCTGCACTTCCCTGTCTAGAGCCTTCTAATTGAAGTTACTAGAAGCTGTGCCTAGCTTAGAGGATCAGAGGATGGGATTTTCACCTGTTGGCCATTGACTGCAGGGTATTTAAGCCTTCATGGTGCTATTAAAGAAGGGGCTTTTGGTACCAGTGTTGGAAGGTCTGTCTCTGCATGCGTATTCTCAACCTCCAGTCCCTCGCCCGAAGCTCGCGAACTGGGTTCTAGCACATAGAGAGCAGACCGGGGCCGCGGTGCATGGCACATAGGCAGATATAAAATATGAAGACAGATTACCAGTTTCACCAGTGAATTCAATAAACAGGCATTCTCTAGCATCAAATGACACATGATTGTGTCATTGCTTTACTAATTAAGAGATGAATAATATATTATATGGTTATTTTTAAAACTAATTTTATTCACCTGAATGAAGAATATAATCTTAAAAAGATTAGAAAAATAATTTACTTGAAAGTATGTCTATATAGAACAGAGCTATATGATTGAGCGATATGAGGAAAACAGCACTTTAATTTTCATCAATTTACTTTTCATTTCTTTTTCTTTTATTTTTGGGTAGTAACATAACCACACCATTTTATTTCCATTACTCCTTGCATACCTGCCCATATACCTCTTCTTGCTCTCTCTCAAATTCATAGCCTTTGACATTAATTGTTGTTACATGCTTATATGGATATGCATGTACATATTTATTCCTAAGTTGTTATTCTTCAGTCTATATGGTGTTATATGAATGTATCTTTTCAGAGTTAAACATTTAGTACTGAAAAGCCATTTGGTGTGCTTTTCCTAAATGAAGATCATTTCACCTGCTCTGAGCATTAACATAGTTGTTTACATTACCTTGTGTCTGCTTGAGTCCTCTAGACACACCCTCCACTTGGTCCACTTTGCTATATCTACTGCTGTAGTCCCTATTCAGCTCATGTTAAGGCAATTATGTTGGAGAGGCTTTGTTAATGCTGCTTCTGGGGTTCGTAGGAGACTCAGTCTCACAGAAAATGCCTTGTACCTCTGTATCTTACCAATTTTGGCTCCCTTTTCTGCAATGATCCCTGAACTTAAAGAGTAAGAATTATTTTGTAAATGTATTCACTGGGACTGGGCTCCACAGCTTTGCATTTGTGTTAATTGTGATTCTCTATAACGGTCTCTGTCTGCTGAAGACAGAAGTTTCACTGATGAGAGTTAAGGACTACAGCATCTGTGGAATATAGTTATGTGTTACATATTAGTAAAGCAGTAGTTGTAGGTTCTCTTCTACTTTCATAGTACCATGAAGTGTTCTACTTAAAGTAATACTATGAGTAAACTCAACTAACCATTAATAGGAGGATAATGCTGTTTTAACTAGCCTAAACATTCAGCATCACTGAGGGAGAACATGAGCAAGGAAGTCAGGACCATGAGGGTGCACCCACCCACTGTGACAGTGGAACTGAGCTATTGGGAGCTCACCAAGGCCAGCGGGACTGGGACTGAATAAGCATGGGATGAAACGGGACTCTCTGAACGAACGTGGCAGACAATGAAGGCTGATGAGAAGCCAAGGACAATGGCACTAGGTTTCGATCCTAATACATGAACTGGCTTTGTGGGAGCCTAGCCTGTTTGGATGCTCACCTTCCTGGTCCTGGATAGAAGTGGGAGGACCTTGGACTTCCTGCAGTGCAGGGAATCTGGAACTGCTCTTCATTCTAGAGAGGGAGGGGGGAATGTAGTGGGGGGAAGGTAAGAGGGGTGGGGGAGTAAGGGGAGGGGGCGATGTGTGCGAGGAGGGGGACGGAAATGGGAAATGGGGAGGAGGCGGAAAAAAATAATAAAATAAAATTTATTCTTCAAAAAAAAAAAGAAACCATCTCAAAAAATCAAAACAAACAAAACAAAAAGGGAATCTCACTACCTATACCATGTCCTTGACGACCAACCACAAATGATATATGGCAGGTAGTGATATTTATTCTAAACAAGTCAATATAAGAATTTAATGGTTATCTTTGTTAGAAACAGATAAGAAAATAAATACCCTTTGCTCCTAAAAAAAAAAAGAATACAGACAACATTCCCATTTTGACTAAAGTAATGAAGACTATAAATATAAGAAATATGGAGGTGGTTTTACCATAGCCAAGGTCTGTGTTGATGTCTGTGACCCATGTTGACACCAAAGGCCACAAAGATGCTTGGGATCTGGTCCCCCACCTGTGGCCATGCTAATGTTTAAGGACTTTTCCACCACCAGAGCAATGCTGAGCTGAGTGGCCTATACTGCTACCTGGGGCCATGATGACAACTGGGCATTGTCTGTACCTGAGGGCAATGTCCATGTCTGTGGTATTAATGCAAAGAGGTTTTCCACTAAAGGCCATGAAGATGCCCCGAGTCTGGGCTTCCACTTGAGGCTGACCCCAGGTTGGTATCTGAAGGTCAGGCTGCAGCAGGGGCCATATAGATCTAAGTGACCTGCTGTGTCATCTGGGGCCATGGTGACCAAGCCTGAGGTGAAGCCAAGGGCCATATCTGGGTCTGTGCCCCTACTGCAGCCAGGGTCTGCATTGATGTCTGTGGGTCTTGTTATCACTGAAGGCTGTACAGATGTCTGGAGTCTGAGCTGTCACACAGGGCAATGTTGGTATCACATGCTTCTCAAGATAATAACAACAAAATAGTAAAAAGTCCAGGGAATGAACACTGAAAAAGATTTGGGGAACACATTTCATTCTCTCAGTATATGAACCATTATGTCTTGTTTATTGTTTTTATTGAGCTATTCATTTTTCTTTACTTCCCTCCCTTCCTTTCCCTCTCCTTCTACTCTCTCCTGTGACACCCATACTCCCAATTTACTCAGGAGATCTTGTCTTTCTCTACTTTCCATGTAGATTAGATCCATGTGTGTCTTTCTCAGAGTCTTCAACTGAAGAATGGATAAGGAAAATGTGATACATTTACACAATGGAGTACTACACAGAAGTAAAAAAAATGTGATCTTTAAATTTCCAGGCAAATGGATGGTTCTAAAAAAAATATTGATTGAGGTAATCCAAACCCAGAAAGCAAATATAATATATACTCACACCTAAGTGGCTTTTAGACACAAAGCAAAGAAAAACCAGCCTAAGGCCACAACCCCAGAAAAACTCGACAACAATGAATCATTACATCTGGTTGTCAATAATTTATAGGTAACATGTTGAAGGTGCAAGCCCTTTATGAATATTGCCTTCAATGTCTAACCTCCATTTTTCCGGTGCAGTATTCAGGTGTATTCTTTTTTACTTGCGTGAAAAATCAAGACGATACCGCTTGAGGAAGAGATTTTGGTTGAGTAACTGTGTCTTACAAAGCTAATGTCACACTCTTCGCTAACTGCAACCGGCACAACACCTTTTCTGCTTTGAATTATCTAGAATATTTGCCAGGTAGTTCAAGTTTGTCAAAAGCCATTTGCTTAGCGAGCCACTTTGAACCTTATAAAATGATGCCATTTCTTCTATTGTCAGACATCTTATTTTCACAGGCTGTATTTTTTTCATTTCATTTTATTTTATTTTATCTTATTTTCCTAAAAGGTCTGCAAGGTTGAAATTCTCTCTGTCATTGATTTTGACAAGCACAGGACATTTGGCAGTGCCATGTTTCCCCTCTGAAGGTTTGTAATATACAACAAACTTATATAGTTTTTTTTCCCATGTCACCTCATATCTGAAATCTTTCCTGATGTTATTAGGCATCATTATCCATCTCAAATTCTTGGCTCCTGTGTGCCCTAATAATTCAGATGTTGGAGATCACTCTTCTTGCAGCTGTGTGTATTAAAAAGAAGAAACAATTATTTATCAAAATGCCTCACATCTCTTGCCATTGGTGAAATTTTACTATTTAGTTAGCAGTGAACGAAGTTGAATGGGAAAGAAGCCCAAGTGTTTATATAACATAGTCCACTCCTATACCAGTGTGCACAAAAATGATACATTATCTAACTCAGAAGGCTTTCTTTAAAAGAAAATATCAACTATGAAAACACATAGTTTAGTTCTAGCATTTTTTTCACGTCATCTGAGAGGGATAACGATTCTGAACCTGTAATAATATTTCAGAAATGAAAAGATGAAGGTTTCACTTCACAGTTTTAGAAATAGTTTCTCAGGAATCTACCGTGCACACACTTAACAAGTTTTTTGCCGTTATTCTTTCTAACCAGGTGTTGGTGGAGAATGTCTTCACAGAATGTCCTCTGGGCAGGAAGTCTCTGAGCAACATCTTTTTCCTTTTACAATGAAATGCATCTGAAGTGAGAGTGATATCAGGAGAATAAGGAGCATGTTTTGAGTAAATTTGCTGCGGCCATTAAAGATGCTACACTGCTGTGGTCCTCTACCTTCTTAATGCTTCAGCCTTTAATACAGTTCCTCATGCTGTGGTGATCCTCAACCATAAAATTATTCTCATTGCTACTTTATAACTGCAGTTTTGCTACTGTCATAAATCTCAATGTAAATATCGGTGTTTTCTGTTTATCTTTGGCAACAACCAGGGAAGGGTCTGTCGAATTGGGGGTCTTGATCAACAGGTTGAGAACCTCTGCACTATCTAGTGTTAGCTGCTTGTGAATCCTAAGATTTCTTAACAGGGTAAGACTCAAAAGGAGAAAAAAAATGGGTGCTTCCTAACTACTCTAGTTAGGGCATTGGCTTTCAAATATGTGTGTCTTAGTCACCAGGACTGATAAGTGACATGTTCTGATCATTACTGCCAACATTAGCAGTAATTAATTAGGTGGGTTTGTCTCCCTCGAACAGGCCTTTTCTGAGGAGGCTGCATTTATTTTTCCAAGCTGATAAGGAAGAGAAGGTTCTTTTTGGTTAAGTCAGGATCGTGTGACCTGATGCCCGATACATTTTCCGTGTCTGGGAAGTTCAAGAAGGATGGGGTGAGAAGTGAGAGGCAGAAATCTGCAGAGGGTACCTACCAGGTTTCACTTATAAATCTTTGAAAGGAAACAAAAAAGCAAATGAAAACACAAACACAATCAGAACTCTGCAAAACCACAGTGTTTAGCCTCTCGTCACCCAAGTGTGAGCCTCCAAGTTGGTATTAATATGTTACAATATCAAAAGAAAATTAAAAGCCCTGCCTAATTTTGGAAGTGAAGACTTGGGATTTACTAACTTGAAAATGGCGCATCATCATTTTCTCCCTCAGAAAAGCTTCCTTAATTTATCTTCCTGTCCTAACAGAATCTTAGACCAACTGCATTCGTCCTTAGCACCTACCAGAAAAGTGGACAGGAAGAATGTGGTTTTGTGTGTGTGTGTATGTGTGTGTAACATAAGCCTACATAAGGTTACTTTTGTGCTCCCTATGAGTAATGGGGAAAGCAGTTAATTTGAACACAACATCTGACATTTAAGAGACAGAACATGTGACTAGAGGCAGATCTCTATGAAAATAAAAGCTGATAAGTGATCGCATTACTTCATACTACACAACCATATGCCTATGCTTTTAACAATTTTTAAATAAGTGACTTACACGCTTTTCCCCAGCTTCGCATTGTTAGTTGATAGTCTTGATCACAGAGTTGCTTTACCATGGGACTGCTGTGTCTGGTTGCAACAGTTCTACTAGTTAGGAAGAGGGAATAAATATGATCGATTCTCTTTTGTTACAGTCAATCAAAATAGTGAAAATCATAATCCCAACGACTTTAGAAATATGTATTGGAGTAAGAAATGTAGAAATCCTAAATTTGCATTAACAATAGTCAATATAATTATGTTTGACCTTGTATTACTTAAACATTGTACCATAGAGCTTTCATGTTTTTCTCCCTTCAGTTTTCCACTCTGATTAAAAACATAATTTTCTAAGAATTCCTGTTTCCACAAAGCTTGCCCAGTAGTTACTAAGGTTACCTTATACTCTGTTCAGTGTATTCAAGGACTAGAAGTCTTTGGCCCTGAGTTCATAAAGGTCTGAGAACAATTTTGGTAAAAGCACATAAGAGGACTGCTACAGTGACCATTAAGGCTTCCTGGAAGACTGATAGTGAAGATCAAGCTCCCAATTTCTAGAAATGCAGTCAGCTTCCTGGGGACAAATGGATCTCCAGTGGAAAATTCCAACTGTCAATGAGGAAAGTGAGGCAGGGAGGTGAATAAAATAACGTGAAGTTCATATAGGATTGTCAAGAAGAAATATATTACATTTGTATGGCCCTCGGGTTAAGGGGCTTGTTTTTCTGTAATTTTTTTTTTTTAAAAAATCACTGTTGATCTCTGTGGAATTCTTGTTATGATCTCAGGATTTTAAATAATACAGTATCAATATTAGTGACTGCATGCTACCAATTATAGAAATTTACATGGCTCTCTGGATATAACAAATAATTTTTGCATATTGAATAAGCAGAAAATATAGAAAATAATTATTAAAATATTTTTTAGATAACAGCATCACAGAATAATAATTTCAACATGTGATGAATTTCTAGTAAAGTATAGTGTAACAGGTGCCTGTTAATCTTAACATTTATGAACAAAAATGGAGAATTTATTTAAGTTCAGTCCAGTTTTGTTTACATGGCAATGCTCAGGATCAAGCCCCAGCAACCCTTATACAGCACAAAAGAGGGCATGCATATAATCCTAAAACCCAGGATATGGGGGCAGCAGGATCAAAAGTTAAATATCATCCTCAGCTGCATAACAAGTTTGAGGCCAGGTTGGGTTAATTGAAACACTGTCTTACTAAAAACATGTTAAGCATAAAACCAAATTGCATGTGGAGTTTTATCTGAAGAATATGCATGTATCAATTTCTTAGGAAGAAAATAACTTACAGAAATTTTGCTAATAAGAATATTTAAGAAGTCCAAGACTAATCTGTCTTCTGTAACAGAAACAAAAAAACTCACTGGGGTTTGTGTACAGAGGGCACTGCAGGTAAGCCTTGGTAACAATTTTTAATTTCATAAGAATATTGCATGAGTGTTTATTTTTTGTTCTACCATCTTGTTTGTGATAACTTTCATATGAAATATATATATAGTGTTGCAATTTTGTGGCCAATTCTCTCCTTGAGTGTTAGGAAACCCTGGAGACAGCACCTGGCTCCCAAAACTTACAGATTTAATTCCAGAGCATGCCACACAGAAAAGGGTGGCATTTTAGAGGAAAAATAGTAAGCTAGTAGGGAAACTAAGCGTGTTGTCATGTTGTCTTCAGTCAAATGTGTTTTCATCCCCCAAAACCACTTTTCTTTTACAAGTTTTCCAATCGATCATAACTTTCTTTTTTCCATATTTATTCTCAAATAGTCATTGCTATATTATATTTTAGATTCAGTTTTCATTTACTTTTCCTTTTATAGTTTTTTTTATGGGGATAGGCAGTAGGATCTGGCTATGTTGTATGCCACCATCTCTGGCCATCACTAGCTCATTCCTTTTCTGTTAAATCTCATCCTTCTAGACTTCTTCCTACCTTCTTGCTCTTTTCCTTTCCCTCTCTTCCTTTTGAAAAACAAATGTCACATGTTCTCTCACCTCTCAGGCTGCTAGCTCCAAGTCTTCTCTTTTGGAGAACTAGGAATACATCCTCGTGTCTCACAGGTGTTTGCAATTGAGTCATATTTTTAGCCCACAACATCCTTTTTCCTTTTTTACTTCAATGTGAACAATTTTGCAGTCTGCATTAATACTGTCCAAAAATCCTTTGATTATTAACAAATGACCAGAGAAACAGTGATAAACAAAAGAGGACACACACACACACACATTGTCAACAGACTGTGTGTGTTACCTGTTTGTTAGACCATGTTTTAATATCTTTTCGAGAATGGTGAAACGCTGATCTGATGTCAACAGCTCAATGCAACATCAGGCGATGAAAGGAGACAGAGACAGAGACCCACATTGGAGCACCGGACAGAAATCTCAAGGTCCAAATCAGGAGCAGAAGGAGAGAGAACATGAGCAAAGAACTCAGGACCGCGAGGAGTGCACCCACACAATGAGACAATGGGGATGTTCTATCGGGAACTCACCAAGGCCAGCTGGCCTGGATCTGAAAAAGCCTGGGATAAAACCGGACTAGCTGAACATAGTGGACCATGAGGACTACCGAGAACTCAAGAACAATGGCAATGGGTTTATGATCCTACTGCATGAACTGGCTTTGTGGGAACCTAGGCAATTTGGATGCTCACCTTACTAGACCTGGATGGAGGTGGGTGGTCCTTGGACTTCCCACAGGGCAGGGAACCCTGACTGCTCTTTGAGCTGACGAGGGAGGGGGACTTGATTGGGGGAGGGGGAGGGAAATGTGAGGCGGTGGCGGGGAAGAGTCAGAAATCTTTAATAAATAAATAAATAAATAAATAAATAAATAAATAAATAAATAAATAAAAGAAAACACAAAAATTTGAACAAATAATGAAAAAGCAATTAATGAAAACACATCCATTGCTGAAGTATTTTCATTATCTTAGTTATCTAATGAATAAAAATTAAAACAATAATCAAACTTATAGCATCTCTATGTATAGCTGTATATTTATATTATTTAATACATATTTGTAATACATAATTGATATATTGTAATATATTATATATTACAAATATACATATATAGCGATGTGGTAGGTTATATATATATATTTATATATATATAATAAAATGGATATGGGGACAAAGTCAGCTCTGTTTTGTCAGTGGCTTGATGAAGTGGCTGAGCACATTGGTTTCTAGATGAGGAAATATTCAGAAGAATACTGGTGCTTAGTCAAGTCACTTTCTCCTTTCTATTTTATTTAGTCAGAGACCCCACACCATAGAATGTTAAACTTCTCTGGAAATTGCCTCAATGACATAACTAGACATGTGTCCTGGATCACTCAAAATCTAGCTAGGCCATGAAGACTGACCATCACACTATAACATGTTAACAAAACTTATCACTGTTACTCTAAAAGATGTTAGAATATATAGAATGACCCTAGGAGAATGATTATGCAAGTTAAGGACATAAAATCCCTTTCTGTGCTATATGATCATGTGTGTGCTCACAGAAAGCTACCAGAGTGGTTGGCATTACTTTGTGTCGGAGAGTGCTTACTTTGGATTGGAGAGATGGCTCCAACCCAAAAGCCATTAAAAGTACTGGCTGCTCTTCCAGAGATCCTGAGTTCAATTCCCAGCAACCACATGGTAGCTAACAACCATCTGTAATGGGATCTGGTGCCCTCTGCAGGCACAGCATTGTATACACAGTAAATAAATCTTTTTTAAAAAAAAAAAAAGAAAGAAAAAAAGAAAGAAAGAAAGAAAGAAAGAAAGAAAGAAAGAAAGAAAGAAGTGCTTACTTTGTGCTGGAACCTGAAATGAAGAGTTCCTCAGGATAATTCTTATTAAATCTTTGTAATAACCAAATGGTACAGGTACCAACCAATACTACCTGCAATGTGACAGATCAATGAGCTCAGAGAGACCAAGTTTATAGGTTGGTTTCCATGGGATCCAGAATGTGAATCACAGGTATCAGACTCCAGGCCTACATGCTGTCTGGAGGTCAACTGACACTCCAAATTATGATAAAAATGTAAGTGGAGATTGAAGTCACGCTCCTGCTCCAAATGGGAGGGCTAATACTGTCACTAACAGTATGCAAATTCCCTGTGGCTCATATAATCACCGTCCTTTGATTCATAAAGGTGATACTCATTAGAGCAACAGAAACCTTGACTATAAGAAACTTCTAAGGCATCTTGGGTTGCCTGACACTGGGAAAATGGGGCTTGTAGATGTTTCTTTCAATTTTGTACTTTCTCACCTCATTTTGCTAACTCTGTGTTCACCCTCGTCTCTTCTGTTTTTCTGCTGTATCCTTGTTTATGAATGCTGAGAATAATTTAGCTATGATTTCTTCCTTTCTTATGAGCATGTGACCTCAAAAATTTTGACCGAATAATCTTTTTTTAAAAAAATTATTATTTATTAAAGATTTCTGTCTCTTCCCCGCCACCGCCTCCCATTTCCCTCTCCCTCCCCCAATCAAGTCCCCCTCCCTCATCAGCCCAAAGAGCAATCAGGGTTCCCTGCTCTGTGGGAAGTCCAAGGACCACCCACCTCCATCCATGACCCAATAATCTTGAACGTATCTTCTAGATTCAAACCAGAGAGCTATGAATCGTGTAGGTAGGTATTTCAACTATCACACACTGTTGCTGTATGAGTTGTTGGATGTGGAGTGGAGCAGTTACACACTGCCAGTAACGTTTCACAAGAAAATATTCTGGGGATAAGTATTAGAACAGTTAGTGATGAACACCCTTTAATTATTTTTAACTACTGTAAGGGAAACATATGTTTATATTCCTCAGATCTCTACTATATATATATATATATATATATATATATATATATATATGTGTGTGTGTGTGTGTGTGTGTGTGTTTCTATATCAATGTATATGTGTGTATACACACATACATACATACATATGTTTTTTGTTTGTTTTTTTTTCGAGACAGGGTTTTTCTGTGGTTTTGGAGCCTGTCCTGGAACTAGCTCTTGTAGACCAGGCTGGTCTAAAACTCACAGATATTTAACCTGCCTCAGCCTCCCGAGTGCTGGGATTAAAGGCGTGCGCCACCATTGCCCGGCCCCCATATGTATTCCTGATAACACAAATACACCCTGTTCACTCTATTTAATGTTAATATATATTCTGAATTGACCATTTTTACTGGAAAATCAGTCCTCAGGGAGGACTGATTTTCCTGTTCTCAGTGTTCCTTATTTGTCTGTAATACTCTCCAGGGTTGAGGCTCCTGGGCTTCACACTGTCTGTATTAGCATGTTTATTGTTGTCTTTGTCTCATACACCTGACTACCTAAACATGAACAAGAGCAGGTCAACAACAGTCATCCTAACATGAATGTAGTGCTTGTGCTTTTAAGTCACCAAACACCTTAGAGAAGAAAGCAAAAGAAAAGTTTGCACAGGCACTCCTCCTTTGCTCAAGTTGTTCCGAATCCTGTGATGGACTGTGCGTATCTGGAAAAGTATGAAATATCAGCTCCTGGTGGATGAGCGTTTTATCACTGATTATTGATCTACTGATGCATTAAGTGCAAGGAGAAGTTTGCAGGAGCTTATACCTTATTTTTAAGATTCCAGGTGTTCTGTTCATCTGCATCTGAATATGACACCCACACAAGCGTATCGGTTGATTCTGCAGAGTAAATGAGGACCTGCACCTCTATCTGTTATAATTTCTTCTGAGATCAGTCCAACACAAGGCACATTATTTATTCAGGGTGACATTAGGATGCTCACTATTCGCAGGAATAGGCATATTGATGATGTTAATTCCAACACTTGCTGCAGAACACTTAAAATACAGAAGAGGACGACGTGACATTTCCTGTGCATTTTCCATTTCAATGTTTGATTATAGCTTTCTATTTGTGGCAAGTTACTTCTGCAAGATTTCCCAGAATTAATTTAAATTTTTAAATATTTTACTTCTCAATTTCTGCATAAGTAACCCAGCAGGCTTTGAGCATCACTTGCCTTTTATTGAAGTAGATAGCTATCATTGGAATACACATAAGGCCTCCAATTTTATTCTAAAGGTAAGCTAAAATAGGAAAGAATAGAGAAAGCACTGAGCAGCATCAGGAAAGTTATCATATTCATATAAATCTCCATGTGAAATACAGCTACGGAAGAAGCAGATGGGTCTTTTCACAGTGAGCTGAGCATTTTTATGGTCCACTGGAGCACACAAAGGTTGAATTAAGGAGGTTAGTCCCTAAAGCACGAGATTGTCTTCATTATGAAGAAGAAAGAATTGAAGGGTGAACCCAAGAGTTTGGTCATTCTGTTACACAAACAGCAGATACAAGAGTTATGTGGGACTGAGGTAAGTCCATTCTTTCATTGGTTCTTAGTTTCTGAGGTAAGTACTTGCTACTGGCAGCTTGAAGTTAATATCATTAAAACAATTAACTTGCAAGATCCAAGCTTTGAAATGTTTAATAATCACCCAAATATAAATATAAGACAGTTCCATATCTAAAGTAGTAATTTTCGACAAGACATATAATGACTGCTTAATAACTATTAATAATTAGCAAGTCGAATGTTATAAATGAATTTTAAACTACAGGAAAAAGAAATGTTCCTCAAATGTTTATAAAAAGATTGATGAAAGACAAGAGGGTTAAAAATTATCTGAGATCATATAAAGGAAACATAATATAAAATTTATCTATGCCCCATGGCAAATGTTAGCCAGTTTGCCAAATACAATCACAAAAGTAGTAATTTAGGGGCTAAGAAAACAGCTGAGTGGTAAAAGGGTCTGGTAAGAGTGAGTTCATACCTCCAGCACCCAAGTCAAAAGCTGGGAGTGGTCACTCACATCTATAAGGCCAGCTCTGAGGATAAAGGGCAGAAGAAGGTGGATAGCTGGGACTTGCTGGCCACCAGCCTAGCTGCAAAGAGGTGGGCTACACAATGGGCTGCATCACTTGCCTCCAGGCAAAAAACAACCCAGATAAATAGGGCAGAATATCCACCATTCTAGCCTTCCTGGGAAAGCACATGGGTGCATACATAACTACCCTCCAACACAGTTATATATACATGACTCTCCAGACACACAATCAAAGACTTTGTGTTTCAGAATAGAAATCTTATTGAGCAGTGGAATTACACTCTATCAAAACAAATAAATTCAATAACAAACTAAAACATATTCCACATAATTAAAGAACAAATGCTATACCGAGCATAGTGACAGAATCTTTTATTCCTTTTATGTATTTTTAAAATTTCGTTTTTAAGATTTGTTTCTCTACATAGATGGCTGTCCTTGAACTGAATATGTAATGCAGGCAGGCCTCAAACTCACAGAGATTCACCTGCATTCTCCATCCAAGTGTTGGGAGTAAAGGCTTGCACCTGATGCCCAGTGTGACAGAGTTTTTTTTTACCTCAACTTTGGAAAAGGGTGGAAGAAGCAGCAGCAGTAATGACCATATTCCCAGGCTTTAAGAAGGACAGACACACTGAACATTTAGAGTAATGGAGACTGAACTGCACACGGGATGTCAAATAGGAGATACAAACAGCCCCTCATCAGAAAAGCCTCTTTTTTCAGTAGATAGGGTCATTACACAGATTCACAATCGGTCAAATGAAGACAAAATGATCTTGTGGTTGTTAACCCATAATCTTCAAGAGAATGCCTACAACCGAGGCTTCTCAAGCTTAATGCTCAACAATACTCATGGCATCTTCGCCAGGGGCAGACTTTAGCTTGAAGAACCACTTCTTTTGTTCATCTGTACGGAGCAAGTTCTCAGTTACTCAATGTCATCAAGAGTGCTGCAATTCAGTTTCATCTAACTTCCATTTCTGAGTCTCATTCCTTTGTTTTCCCCATATCTACAGTTTGGCATCTATAATATTTGGCATCATTTTATTTGGACCTACCGCTAATATTGACTTTTCTTGTCTTCCTTTTATACATCACAAATCTAAACCTGTAAATTCTTTCCAGAATATTTTTTCTTTTCTTTTCTTAGATTTACCAGAGGAATCATTGTCTATGGACACTGGACCCATATGAAATACATTTTTTTTCAGTGAGAAGAATTACAAGGCAACATTACTCATTGATTAATAGGCTTCTGAATAAATGTGATAGGAAGCACAGAAATTGTTATTCATATACATCTCAGCAGAAATCTTGAGTGATCAAGTCCCCATTGTCAATGAGAAGTAAGAATTAAAGCAATTTTTCTTTTCTGAGCAGGAAACCTCAATCCTAGACCTTAAATATTCAGCAATCAATGTATAAACAGTGCATGGACAACCAGGCTTTCTGTGTTTATTTGTTGAGCACAGGCAGAGAGTACTTAATACAGTTCATTGATTTAGGATTTTGGAGTACAAAATGATAGTTAACATCAAGTCACCATGTGCATTAGTCACTCACAAAGGATTATCCTGGTTCTGTAAATTTGGGGGACAGACCTAGACTTCTTGCTAGACACAAAAGTCTTACATGTGATATTCTTCTAACAGTCTACTCTCTCGGTGACTTTGAAATCTGTTGTTGACAGTGGTCACCTTTATCACTATCTCAATTTGGTCTTTTAGTTAACTTGCTGGAGATTTTATACTAGCATTTCTATGTTACCTTGAGTTTTATGTCACGGAGATGGCTTTGCTCATCAAACCCCATCCACGTATAACTTCAGATCACTGCCAAAGTTTCTTCTATATGTAATTGAATGTAGAATGTCTGGTTTGATTTTTCTAACATGGGATTCTAAATCTTTTCCAATGTTAATTAAGCATCGGATGCACATTCTTATATAATGCTTCCATTTTCACTAAAGTAGTAATTTTCATTTTCTTCAAGAACTTTGCCTTCACGTTCACGATTTGCTTGCCTGGCACTAAGAGGTCTGGGTCTCAGCCTCCGTTGGCCTTTAGCATTCCTTGATCAGAGCGTAGGCTCATGGATGTGATATGGGATTATTTATTGGCCTTATTTTTAATAATGGTGTATAGTAGGAGACAGGTGGGTCACACCAAAGTGTGAGAGATCAATGAGGTGGCTGGTACAGTGTTGTGAGTACCTACAACATCAAGTTTCCCATTCTACACGGGCAAAATAAAGGGTTGAAACTGCTACAATAGTAACAGGAAGGGCCAATGGGCACTGATTACCATAGCAAATATAGCAATCATAACAGAATTAGAAATATTTGAATAATTCCCAATATGTGACAAAGAGACATGAAATTAGTACATTCTGTTACTCAAAAAAAAATAAAATAAACAATCAAACAAGCAAGTAAATGATGTCAGTGGACTTAAGTGGCACAAGGTTGTCATGAACCTACAGTTTAAAAAATAAATTTAGTATTACAAAGTACAATAATGTGAAGTGCAGTAGCAAGTTGCATGCCTACCAGAGAGATATGACTAGATAAAAAAAAATAACATTTTATGCAGGTTCATTACAAATAACATTTAACAGTTTTCTTTTCTATACAGATTTCCAACACACTGCATATGCATTTTATCCTTTGTATAACAGCCACTCTAATGATTGAGGCTGCCCATATAATTGTGGGTTTTGTACTACTAACAAGTACACATAGTGACAGTTTTCATATATGTGTTGACTGAAACCTTTTCTGAAGTGAGGATACATAGGTCTTTGTCTGTTTTCTTCTTGGCTACATGTTTTCTTACCATTGAGTTGTTTGAGAGCCATATATATTTTGATCCTTAGCCCCTTATCAGAGATATGACGTGCAAAATTTCTCCTAATCTGTCAATTACCTATTTATTCAACTTGGTATGGCCAGTATCAGAATTCAGAGAATTATATAAAAAGGAAGTCTTAAATAGCACTAACTTGTTAATTTTGCAATACATTAATGTGCTTGCCAAGAAACTTGGTATAGACATAACTGTGTAGTCAGAGATGTAACAAATAAAGATTTAAGAAGGGTTCAGATTTAAAAACAATTATTTGAAAGAAATTACCCTTTGTTACTATCACATGATCATTTAAATAATTGACTATTATGCTTATTCAAAAATTTATTTTGTGTTGCCAGTATTTTGTGCTAGGTAAATATATTTTCTATAACATATTTTTACAAATTACACGTTTTAGAGAACATTTTGGAAGTTCTTACAGTGATTCACCTGTTACATATTTATATTTGTTCACATAAACCAAATTCTGTGTTAACGATAGAATTAATGCTTTATTTAAAAACAAACTAAAAACTAGATTGTGCTTTTTTAAATGTACATGAAGAATTGCACATAACACACCAGATCATTCCAAATATTGAAATGCATCTGAACAGTGGCATGCAGTAGTGTGCTTCTTGGTTGTCATAGCAACTGCATTCCAAATTATGGCATCAAATCTTCATTTTCTATAGTTTTTCAAAAGACAAGGATGTATAAAATATCAAGTTCTATAATTCTTTTTTTTATATCTGGTTCAGCAAATGTTAATAAATTCCACATGATGAAATACAGAAGAAATAAAGGGATATATATTATGGGTACTGGAAGTGTACAGTTTAGAACTGGAGTAAAAATGAAATGTATTCATTCATTCTTAACAGCTGAGAATTGAGAAAGTTGTATATTAGCTTTTACCAAATCATTCTTCTCTTCTGCTTACAACTTATTCTCTGGTCAAGAACTGGATAAAGTTTCTGAAGATGTGGCAGTTATGATCATGTGCCTTTATATCTTACCCTCCCTCATTTATGCCATAAATCACACAAGAACGTGGCTTCCACTAATTCGCATATTTACTTTTGATACTAAAATGCCTTATGTGCTAAAAATTCATTACGCATATACTGTTTTCTGTGGATTAATGGCTATCTCTGTACTGGAACAATGGGAAAGACAGGCCAGTATGTTGCTTATTGCAAATACCATACAAAAATGTAATGAATTTTTCAATTTTAGTGTATTTTTCACTTATAGCACAAAGTTTTTGTTATGGAATTAGGACATCTTTTTTTAGTACTGCATATTGAATGAATTCTAAGCAATTTCTTTACTACTCTGCAACACAACCAGACTTTTCAACTGTATTTTGAGGCAGGAGGACAGACTATTAATCTGTGATCCTACTGTCTCAACCACCTAAAAAATATAAATATAGACATGAGGCACCATATCCTTTGTGAAATTCTAATTATACTAACAAAATATCTAAGAAAATAAGCTTTGAAAAAAAGCTAAAAACAGATTTCCTTTGATTCAAATTATCTGTTTGCTGTGTAGGTAAAGACACATGTTGTCATGAGGGAAGGACAGAGGTGAATGTGTATAATTCTCAAGAGAATTTATTGCATTTGGTCTCTGTGGTGATTTTTTTTTTGCCCTGATGAACAATAAAACTCTATCTTGCATGAATTTGTAGATAATTCCATAAAACTAGGTACCATGTTGTAAATTTGTAAAAAGAAAATCACAGCATGTGAGTTAATAGAGATTACGATCCAATAGATGCTAACATAGCTTTGTTATTCATGACTATTTTCTTCAGAAATAGTATACTATAGTATACCAATATATATACAGGTAATTAGAAGATAAATTTTGTACATCAAAATTGGCCTTTTCTAGAAAAAAAATTCTACGAATATTTCAGGCAATGCAGGGCAGAAAGTGGCAGCATCAATTTCCTCTTCAGTAAGAAAGTGGAATCCAGCATGCCACAGCATGCAGTGGTATGCTGACAGAGACAGCCTCCTCTTCTATTTGTGACTGTGCACAGCTCGGGAATGAACCATTTGAGCTTAAGTTATTGGTTCTCTCGCTTTTCTTATTTTGCTGAACTCACTATTTAAAAAAATTTCAAATCAATAAGCTATTCAAGCAAACTCTGCAGATAGGATTTTTTATTCTTAAGTCTATTTGACATGTGGTGGGTTTTAGTGGGAATCTAATCAGAGGAGAGGCCCGTTTCTAAGCAGGGAGCTTCAGGCTAAGATTTCTTTTGCAAGTCAGCCTAGAAAATATTCTCCTAAAATATGATTCTGTTATAAACAGTGGAAAAATGAAGTTAGGGTCAATATTCTAATTAACTGTGACTCTGTGGGTATGTGAATGCATGCCTTTACCCAACAAAACACAGTATCAAGCTAATCTTGATCATATATATTAAAACTCAGAAGTATCTTATGAGTGGTAAATATAGTAGTAAAACTCATCCTATAATGCCTAGACTGGAGCAAGCATTTAATAATTATTATTCTTGGATTTCTTCCATCTCCCCCATCTGTTCTCAGAGCATTGACTTTGGACTTTCCTGACATTTATAGAGTTATCAGGATAGCAAGAAAAGGATTGGAAGAAAAGATGATTTGCATGAAGAGGTAAAATTGCTCTGAACAATCATGTCAGGAAGGTTATAAATACGGCAATAGAACAAGTGTGCTGGTCGTTTAGGAGCAACTACACAAATTAATAATGATTCAAGCAAACAGAAGACTGGGGAGGGTGATTGTTTCTTCTGTAGATATTCGGCTAAAGCAGCTGCCCTTTGGTTTATGTAATTTTATCATTATTCTGTGACCGCTTTCAGTCTGAATTATTCATTCATCATAAGCTAGCGGTAAAGACAAGTCTTTCTTCAGTTAACATCTCTCAGACATAAGGTCGTTTAAATGACCCATAAAGTTTTTCTTTTCCTCCCCCTTTATTTTTTAAATTTTCCTTCTTTCTCCAGGTTATGGTTTGAATACTTGTTGTTCTTGGGCAGACCACGTCTTGCGAGTCTTGAATCTCAACTTTCAGGAATGCTGTATACACACTAATTCAATAGAGTTGTCTCAGAGTCATGTCCTGAGTGGCCACTAATTTATTTTCTCAGCTCCCTGCTCATCTGGAGAGAGTGTCAGTGAAAGACCTGTAATGAAAATAACAGCAGCATTGTTGGCTTGTGCTGTGAAAGTTACTCCAGATGGCAAAATTTTTCTGAAAAGTGTCTTTGCGCATATGATTAACTTCCCGGGTTATGGATTCATATGGGAAGTCCAGGAATAATGGCGTGCTAATGTAATATTTTGATTTATATCAAGAAAATTTATATTGTTACCTATAGAAACTCGATTTTCATATTTAATATTTTGTATGTGTGTATATAAATTTATGGATGTTAATCCTCCCTGGCATATATGTGAATGAGCAGGGGAATGCTGGATGACAAGCATGGATATCATTCCTCAAGAACTGGTAACAAATACGATTTTGTAATATAAAATTTTCTTAGACCAATGAAGGCTGGGAAGGGAGACTCAGAAATTTGCTTTCCTCTACCTCCTCATCTTGGGATAACAGGTACATATTAACATGTCTGACTTTTCTTTTTATGCAGGTGCTGGAATTTTAAAGAGTTCCTCATATTTGAGCAGCAAGGGTGGTAATGGGTGGTGTTAGCCTTCCCAAGCCTGGGTCATCAAGCTCCACTATGATAGGGAGAGTTATGGGAGGAGCCAGCTCAGCATGGCCCTTGTACTTCGACAATGGTTCATCATATACTTCCACATATGACTTGCATGGCCTCTGTGCTAACACAGGAAACGGACACCAATATGGATCCTAGCTTGCAAAAGGACCACAGACTGGATCATGGCCATCAGCATCAACTTGAATCCAGATGTTACCATACTCTGGATGGCAGTGCAAGCCTCTCAGATGAGCATGGGTCCATTAGTAGCAAAGTCCCCAGACTCCACTGAACTCAAGTGACATCTCATACCGTGGGCAATCACATCGCCTTTGATGGTAACAGGAGCTATGAAAATCAACACAGATTCTGGCTATGGCAGGAACACATATTTTAGTAATCTTTAAAGCAATACTATGTCCTTTGATTTTTTTGTTTGTTTAGTAACCATAGTTTACAAGATATTTGGATCAAACACATCCTTCTTGTTGAATGAGTTAATTGTACAGTCAAAGCTTCAAAACATTGATGATACACATTAAGAAATAGAAAATGCAGGAAAAACATTTTATATTCCTGGATTAAGAAAAAAATTAAAGTTTCTCTAGTATGCATATTTCTCTTCAAATCCCTCATCAAAATGCCAATGTGCCGCACACCGCAGTCCCTGTCTGTGCTCTATGCGCTAGACCCCAGTTTGCGAGCTTTGGGCAAGGGGCTGGAGGTTGAGAATACACACGCAGAGACAGACCGACACGCAGACCTTTTAACACTGATACCAAAGCCCCTCTTTATTAGCACCATATAGGCTTAAATACACTGCAGTCAATGGCCAACAGGTGAAAATCCCATCCCCTGATCCTCTAAGCTAGGCACAGCTTCTAGTAACTTTAATTAGAAGGTTCTAGAAGGGAAGAGCAGCCGAAGGCCAGGACTCATTAATCACAACACCAATGGTTATCAAATTAAGAAAAAAACATCAAATTTTTCATGTAGCATAAAGATACCTCATGTAGTCAATGAAAGATTGAGAAAAAAAGATAGAAATAAATCATTTTAAGATCTTAAAATAGGTTATAAAGTCATGAAAACTATAATATCCAGCTACTGACAAAACAAACAAGCAAACAAAAATGACATACAGACTCAAGAAACAAAACAGAAATCTCAAAGCTAAAGAAGTAGGTATCCACTCAGGGGACTTCTGATACAAATTTCATGAATACACAGTAAGGAGAGAGAATATTCTCCTGCACAAATGGTGTGAAAACTGGTGATATCCATATTTTCAAAAGATTGAAATAAGAGCCAGATGGTGGTGGCACACACCTTTAATCCCAGCACTTGGGAGGCAGAGGCAGGTGAATCTCTGTGAGTTCAAGGCCAGCCTGATCTACAAGAGCTAGTTCCAGGAAAGCTCCAAAGCTACAGAGAAACTCTGTCTCGAAAAACAAACAAGCAAACAAACAAACAAACAAACAAGAATGAAATTAGACCCTCATATTATATCAAAGAGAAAACCCAGCCAACATGACATACACAGATGACGTATAAGTGTGAAAGTCCTAAGAAAAACAAGGGAAGTTTCTCAGCATTGATTTGTCCAATGAATACACCTGACACCCACAATCCAGCTAACATGCACAGAAACAGACAGCTATAATGATGCTAAAACAGAAAATCTCAGTACAAAGAGCTAGTATCTTGAAAAAGACATCATTGCAATAGAAATTTATGAGTAGTTTAGTCATATTTTGATATTCAAAGGATAGGAATAACTCCTACAACTCAATAGAATGAAACATCAATACCTTGACTGAAAATGAACAAATATATTTCTGAGAAGAAATGTAAATGAAAAATAGCTAATAGATGATTAGGAGCATTAATCAGAAAAATATAAATAAAATCCACATCCTACTATCACCTCACGGATGTCATTATTGCTAATAAAAAGATAAGGAGACAAAACAATAAAAGGAAAAAACCTGTTGGTAAAACTGAAGACATTTGAAGCCTTGTTCATTATTGGTGGAATACAGTAAATGCTACAGCGATAGTAGGGAACACTAATGGGAGCATCAACAAATTTAAAATAGAACTTTGGGGAAGTGTTTTCACTTCCAGATATAGATCCAGAAGACCTGAAATCAAAAATCTGAAAGAGATGCTGGATCTTGACAGTCATATACTTCACAAAAATTGTATGAAAATGTGAGTGATCATTTAAAAACAAACGAACTACAATTGTATAACATTACTTATTAGAGAAGAAAGAAGGGATAAGGAGGATATTCGGTGAGCAATGTTTTTTTTTCTATATATGCATGCAGACCTGAGTTCAAATCCCAAGAATCCATGAAAAGGCCTGCATAATTGACAAAAAGGTATGCCAATGGGAAATTGCAAAGCTACGTTACAAAACTCACTCACATGTGCTCTAGTAAATACTGTTATTCTGATGAAAAGATACTGGTTCTCCAACAAATGCTGCCACAGGCATCGCCATTTGCTTCTCATCTACTCCTGAAATTTTTTGGTATTTACACTTTATCTTATCAACTTTAAAATAGAAATAATTATCTCTGTTTCTCAAAGTAGGAAACATGCTTCCCAGAGGCCCAAAGGCATCTTGACAAAAATGAGAGAATCAGAATACAAGTTTTATTCTATGTGACATTATGCCAATTTCTCTCCATTGATCAGTCAACAACCCATCCATTCTTAGATCAACAGGGTGAGATTTTTAAATGCTTAAGTCAGTACATTTAATTCATTTATAGCATCCCCAAATTTATTGACATAAATTATCCATTTGTTATGTTCATGGAATAATAGGCTAAGAATTAAGTTAGAGAACATTCCTAGGGGATAGATCACTGAGGAATTTAGGTTTTATGTGGGAAAGTCCGGGAAGCTGAGGGCCTGAGTTCCCAAATATCTCACTAATTTGCCTTGTGGTTGATACTGGCTTATGATTAATAAAGATATTCAGCTTCTTCTTGGACCTTGAACATCTTTGCATTAAGTGGCTGCTTTTAAATGAAAGCATTATTTAAAAAAAAGTGATGTTTAACAGGACCTCTGGACTTCCAATGATTTGGTTTCTCAAGGTGCATTTATTTTATAGTCTATTCATTGACATAATCATAAATACACAGTTCAAGAGAAGAGGAAATAGACAGCACATTTTAAAATTGTTTCTAAATTGACATTTATTTACTTTGTGTGTAGAGAGAGTGAAGGTGTGGGAATGCAAGCCATGCTGGACCTGTTTGAGGTTGGAGGACACTTTGTGAAAGTAGGTTTTCTCCTTAATAGCACATGGGTCCCCTGCTTAAAACCAAGTCTGAACCGAACATTTTAAAGGGAAGTGCCAAGATTCTGAAACGACAAAACTAACCCTCACAAAGGCCTGTAATAAGTCCCATATATACTTCTACAAACAGTAATTATTTTAGGCAAATAAGTAATATGAACATATACACTGCAAATAAAATCTTTAGTGTTGTAAAAAGTATGAGAATTTCCCAAATCTAAAAAAAAAATTTAAGAACCTGAAAGACATTGTATAATATTTCACATCAAGTATGCCCACTAAACTCTAACAATGATGGAAACATTCATTTTGTCTCTTCTAAAGGTGACCTTCAATCATTCTTAACTACTGAATATTGAATTTGTCTAGAATAAATGGATAGTCATCTTTATACTTATCTACTTGTATTACATTTGTTTGTAATGCCCAATCATTTTACAATGTTTGTTTCTCATTTGGAAAGATGAAAGTATTAAATAAAGATCACATACACAAGGGATTACAACTTGTGTAGACTTAAAAAGAATATGTGAGGCCCACAGAAAGATTTCATTCTGCATATACTCATGCATGAAACGAGGCTTGCTCATACATGTGTATCTGCAGGTTCCTTCTTATATTTCTACTTTATTTGTTGAGATAGAATCTCTTACTACTGGTGTTTGCAATTGTAAAGAGACTGGCTGGCTAGCAAACATCCCCAAATACACCTATCTGGTCTTCTGTGCTGGTATAGGCACTACAAAGACACACACTCTTACCTGGATGTGCTGAAGATCCAAACGTGGGTGGAATGTTTGCACAGTGAATACTTTATCCACTGATCCACCTCCCTACTCTGCAAATGCATTTTCTATTACATTGAATTTCCAGTAATATGTTATACATATATAATTTGCTTTTATTTTGTACTGTATTTTAAAGACAGCCAGTTTCAATTCACATTTTAAAGACTTTTAATAAACTTATTTAAAACAAAATTAAAGACTTAAAATCACATCATTTTACTCCTTTATTTTCCTTTCTTGTATCCCTCCCATGCATTTCCCTCACTTCCTATTGAAACCACAGTTCCGTTGTTTTATATATATGTGTGTGTGTATACATATATGTAATGATATATGTATATGTAACATATGTGTACTATGTGTATGTTTAATCTTACCCCAATCCTTAGTCAATGAAAACATCTGTGAATAGGTTGCCCTGTTTAGGGGGAACTTCTTATCATCCATCCCTAATTTACTAACAAATCAACACCATTACAATTTCTCTAGATTGACAAAATGATGGTTTCAAGTAAGCTAATGTGACTTATGTTACAATCGTTGTGAATGATTCCTGTAAACTGATATACCTGGTAGACTAATTAGCATAAATGTTGACTGAAAGCAATAAATGAACAAGGAAGTTCCTCGCCTCCTTGCTCAGCATACTGGTTGTACTGGTCCTGGGCCAGAGGAAAGAACTCTTTCTCTATAGACTGTAGTGTAGCATCTGTATTATTCCTTGGCTTATTCTTCCTAGTATCAAGAAGTGTGCTGCCATTCCAGACTTTGCTCACATGTAGAATGTTATTCACAGCACAAGCGCTAGACCTTTCTTCTTTGTTCTTTTTAAACAACATTTTCCCATAATCCCTTAAAATGGCTCCTAGGACTCGAGTTGCGCTGACTCACAAGCTTGTGTTTAAACAGTTGGAGGCAAGGGAGATTAAATTATCATGCTTGGCTTAGTCTAATCAACCTTTGTCCCCAGGGGCTGGAAAAGGATCATAATTAACACGGCCACCCAAAATGTGAACAGAATGTGGATTTTGTTGGCAAATAAGAGGGAAGAAATGCATCCCACAGGACAGAAATGGGCCTCTCAAAATGCAGTGCTACCTAGTCACCCGGGGATGCTCTAAAACTCAGGTTCTCGTTTCATTATGCATGGCACACTGGTACTTTTAATGTGTGGGGCACATGGAAATAAAAAGGGAACAAACTGACAACTTATGTTTCTTATAAGTATAAGACAGTAATCTTATGATGACATTTCCTTATTTGTTTTATTGGTGATATTTTCAAGATACAAAAAGGGACCAAGGAGGTTATATGACAGGGTTATATTACAGGGTTTAGAGGGTGAGAAGGTAAGGGAAAGGGGAATAACATAATTACAATATAATTTCAAAATATATTCAAAAATATTTCAAATAATTAAAAATAAAAAAGTAGATCACATCTTTGAAACGAGTTTTGCGGTTAACATCCAGCCTCTATGTGCACACATGGGCAGGTTCATCCCCAACACACAAACACTAACATAAACATGTAACCATAATGAGGGAGAGAGAAAGAAGATTTTTCTGTGCTAATTAAAACAGACACCAACTCAAAAGAAAGCATATTTTCCAGTATATAGTATCACTTTATAACTATATGTAACATGTTCTAAGCATCAACACAGGTACACAACCTTACTTCCCAGTGAACAACGTAACAGAAAATATGTGGGAAGTACTGTGATATATAAATAAAACTGATTTATGAAGTTTGCATACCTTGATTATGAATTAAGATTGTTTTTCTATTTTTGCTCATCATGAGTATCTTAAAATTTACATATTTTAATTAATTTGTCTTCATACACTCAATAAGGTGCTGAATTTTCCACTTTACTCAAACTTTAGAAACTGACTTGCAAACTGAGTTGCTTTTGCTAAGGAACTACTTATTTTATAATTGTCTAGCAATTGTGACTTGTGACCCAAATATTTTCAGTGCCTCACTGAAACAGTTTTATGTAGATGCAAACACAGATCTTAGATTTTTTTTTGAAACTTGGTACAAGATCCATTTACTTCTAAACACGTTACCCACTAGATAACAAAAGGTATTTCTTTTTAATCCCTACACCCCCAAGACTTAGAACCCTGTGGTGTCATCTGGAAGTCCGCAGCCAGTATTTCTCTGTGAGCAGTCCTTAATGCAGTCCTGTTTAGGTTAATTGCACTCCCTAGAGCCTGTCTCAAAAGCCTCCTTCCTCTCCCTCTGCTGGCAGTCATCAGTACTGACAACCCTCTAATTTTACTCCAACCACTCTTTCTCAAAGTTCCGAAATTCAAAGTAGGAAATCTATGGCAAACTATTCTTCAAAGAGAAACTGTTTACCGTGTGTTTGGGGCTTCTAGCTTTGTTTCTTAGTCACGACTTCCAGATTTGTAATGTCTCCATTACAAATCTGGAAGTGTGATCCTCAGATGTTCAAGTGCAGGTGGAATGAATACAGGTGTCTGCACATACAACACACCAGCCCTTACTCATTTACTCGGTCAAGCGTTACAATCTAGTTAAGAACCTAAAAGAGTAATGAGAATCACCAATCGGAGATGCTTCCACCAAAAACTGTTGTACGTTAGTGTCTACACAGCTGAAATATTTTTCTGTTCTTTCTGTGAAACACTGAAAAACCTTGTTTGCTCCCTGGTATTACTTTGCAGTTGCCTCACTGATGGGATGCATATAGAAAAGCCTCCAAGCACACACTTGGACAGGTATTTGTGATGATTAATGGGGACTTTTGCAATGGATCTTACAAATGCAACTTTTGAAAATTTTGGCAGCCCTTATGTGGGCAGCATTCTGCATAGAAACAGGGTGGCTTTGCAGTACACACAGTTCTCTTTTTCCAGTGCTTATTAAGCAAGAAGCATAAAGCAAAATAATGCTTTTTCATTATCGTGATCTATGCTGCTGGGATGCTAAATTTCTAAATGAAGACTCAACACCAAAACCATACATCTCCTTATTAATGCCACATTTTATGGCACTCCTTTAATAATTATTTGAAGGAGGAAAATGAAACTGTCTTATAATTAAGTGTAAATATATTGGCGACAGTGTTATTTGGCTGCTACAACAATCTAACATGTTTTCCTTTCATACTCTTCACAATTTAATTCAAATTCTACCCAGTGTGTTACGAAACAGCCTTAAATTAAAATAACAATGGGAAACAATGAATATGTCTGTTGAACTGATGACTCCTAGGTCTTAAGCATCTTCATTCATAAAAGAAGAATAGTGGGCTCCTAAGTCTGAAACGGCTAACATTTGTGCATTTTCTTCTACCGCCTAGAGTGAGACTTTTGCAGACAGGTGGATTCCTTGCCAGTGTTTCTCCAACACTCTCCTGTCTTTGTAGTCAGGCTAAGTATGAACTGAAATCATGGGCACTACTTCCTGGTTACATCATCAATGAAACTCATGAGCCATTTCATTCTCTAGCTTCTCTTGGTGCTCTCTGGAAATTGAGAACATCAAAGTTCTTGAGATCCATAAGCTATAAGAACATGTTAGTCACCACATAGAGAAAGGCATGCATTGAACAGGAATGTTTGTAATAAGCTAGTTCATAAATTAAGATGACCTACAGTCATTCTGCTCATAATGTCACATCCATCAATGAAAGGTGAATTAATCTTGCATGACCAAGAAATTTCTATGGCCTACTGATATCGTAATTGTCATGAGGGTACCATGTATCGTTTGTATGATTTTGGTGGTTCTGGGGTAAAACACGGACTGTAGCACAATTCTTATGATAGTACACAAGGTCATTATTTACAAATTTATATGACAGTTTGTAGTTTTGTTAGTAGAAAATAGCGGATCATGGTAACAAATAAATCTAATGTGATTATGTATTTAGTAGATTTTAGTGAATACATATCACTTATTATTGTATATTAATCACTCATTATCAAGGTTTTCTATAATGTTTGTTATTTTATGTAAAATTTCTATATTTTTAGTAGTTTTTAAAAATATTTTGGAGGGTATCCCACCTATTAAAAGCTTATTGTAAAACAGCATGCCATGGTATTCTAGCAGAAGCATCACACGTCTTCTGTACCTTTCTCTTATTTTCTTTATTATTATTATTATTATTATTATTATTTTTACTTAAAAATTTCCACCTTTTGCCTTTCCCTCCCCTCTTCCCCTTCCCCCATCCCCTTCCCCCTCCCTCTGCAGTCCAAAGAGCAGTCAGGGTTCCCTGTCCTGTGGGAAGTCCAAGGTCCTCCCCTTCCTTCCTTCCTTCCTTCCTTCCTTCCTTCCTTCCTTCCTTCCTTCCTTCCTTCCTT
>JABTXL010012463.1:7926202-7960429 GCA_025134845.1 Neodon shergylaensis
CTTCCTTCCTTCCTTCCTTCCTTCCTTCCTTCCTTCCTTCCTTCCTTTTTTCTTTAAAAAATCCTGTAACTCCCTCGATTCAATTAGTGCTTTCCATATGTGTATGGATGTAGTTCGTCTCATGACACACTGGAAGACTGCCAGTGGTCACACCCTCAAAGAAAACAGACTTTCCATTTCCTAGCTGCCATCAACTGCTAATGTCTCCTTAACTGGTGGTGGAGATTATGGAGCCTGACCCTGATCCGTGCAGGATTCACAAAGAGGGTTGGAAGAGTAAGAGAGCCATAGGAATTCTGATATAAAAGTGAAATGGGCGAGACTGAGGTGAGAAAGCCCATCTGAAGGCTGGGGGCAGCTGGGTGGAGAGAGCAATGAGAAAGAAGGAGAAAATCTATGATGTATTTAAGAAAACATCACAGCTAGCTGCGTTATGGTGCTTGCTAACTTAAAAACCCGTGAACAAAATATAATAATGAGATACCTGCATGTAGTAACTTCCAATTCTGGATCTGAGGAGTCAGAGGCAGGTGTATCTTTTGTGTCCACAGCCCAGCTAGGCTAGTGTGCTAGAGAAGTTCCAGGCCATTAGAGATCCTCCTACAAAGAAGAAAGGCTCCTTATAAAGGAAGTATAAAATGGTTTTCAACTTACCAAGTGGCATGCAGAGTCAACACAACCACTTATTTGCCTTCTATCCAAAATCATGCATGATGCTCACCTCCCCAGACATAGGAAGTACAAACATTCTTACATACTGTGGATGATTACCAAACTGAGGGACAGATCTAAGTAGTTTTCATCTTTCTAGTGCTGTTAAGAAAAATTTAAACATGAAATGTTTCCAATGATGATCCCTTCACTAAAATGGTTTAAACTGCTTTTTGCAAAAACTGTTTTAATAAGCTTTTTATAACACCACACTTATCTGAAACTATTTAAGTATCTTCATCATCCTGTTGTTTTTGTTACAAATTTCCAGAATAACTATAAAAAATTTGCAAAGAAATTTGAAGTATTTATGAATTGGATTCAAATCTGAAATAATTTTTTTAGTTAAATTTGAGAGCCAGCTTTCCGTCAAAAAAATTCAGTGTATAATACTTCTGAATATCCCTTAAGATGGCCTCTGGCAGCATTAGATTCTGTCATTACTGATGTAACGGAGCCATCTAAGAGGAAGTGATGCACACTAAGCCTAATTTTCCTTTCTTTGACAATTTGGAAATATATGCAGTGTAAAGCAACAAATTATTTTCTAATAGCATTTATAATATTGTCCTTTAATACTTTAGAGAATGCAAGATCATAAAGCAAGAAAGAGTAATATTTTTTAAAAACACTCAATAATTACAAGTATGATTAGGGTAAATTTATTTGCCATTCCTGTCATAAAACTATAAATAATAATAAAAGAATTGAAAAAATGCAATTGAAATGTTTTTATTATGATAAATTTAAAATTATTTAAAAATCTCTAAACCTCAAATAAAATAATAAATGGCTAATACTGATGAGTCATGCCAGTGCTTAGAAATCTGCTAAAGATAATGAATTAGAAGTGTTTGTTGAAAGTACTTTACAGGCAAGGTAACTAGGATGTGGCAGAGATTGAGGGTAACAGAGAAAAGCAACATTGAACCTATAAATCTCCTCCCCCCTTCCAGATGTTTGCATTGCCCAGTATAAGATATGTACGGCAAACTCGTACACCTTCTTTCTATGCATTATTTATTTAGTTTGTTTATCTGGGGACCTGAACCACATCAGTCATCTTCAGAGAGTTCTTTTCTGTTGATTTTTCTTCACAATACTTGGGAAGGACTGTCAGTGTTACTAGCTAAAACACTTTAAAAATAGTAGGAGTAGCATTGGCGTGGAGGAATGTAGAATAATCAGAAGAAAGCACCAGCTTGTCTTTAATTATTTTGAATTCTATGAACAGAAAAAAAACATGCCAGTAAAAACTTTCTAGACTATCTATGTCTTGAAAGTTTAATATTTAGTTCTGTCATATAACTATTGATACTAAGAGAAAACACACAATGGACATGTGAATTGTGTTTGCATTGTGAGTGGAGCAGAAAGTCCTTTAAAAGAGTTTTCCCCGAGAGAGCCAGAGTACGGGTAGAGCCTCTGGACACCATACATAGGACTGGAAAAGAAGTTTAAATTCAAGAAAGATGTGATGTTTCACCCACCATGTGCTGTATTCCCAACTCAAAGGAAGTTGAGGTAGCAAGACAACTATGGTTCGAGGCCACCCTGGGAGTCAGTATGAGACTGTGCAAAAAAAAAAAATCAGACTTATATTTTATAGAGATTTTCCTGAATGTAAAATAGATTTTTTTAAAAAAAAGTATATCTTTTTTCTTTTCTGAATGTTTTTAATATCTCTGTTTTACATTACAATTCAATATGCATTCATTTATTTCCTTATTTAACAGTACACTGTATTATGAAGTCTTTCTTTTAAATAAATTGGGTTGGGCTAGATAGTATAAACTTAATATCTAGAAAATGCTGTCTGTTTCATTTAAGTTTAATCTACAGACAACAAAGAGCATAAACAGTGTTTTAAGATTAAATGTATTTAGCATTCACTTTTCAGTTTCACATAAAATTGTTGGAATGATGAAATAGTAGAGACCTCTCTAGAAACAGCTTCCAGCCACTTCTCCCTAAAGATGATTAAAGTTTTTACAGCTGTGTAGTAAAGTATACTATCTGACAAAAAGACATAGTTCCAACCAATCAACCAACAGACAAAGAAACAAAAATATCCAGGGAAGTCAATGTATTATAGATATATATTTATCTTTTTATAATGTTTAAATTTGTTGCAAAATGCTTACTGGAAAAGTGAGATTTTTCACAATCGGAATGACTGAAACCCCGTTTTAAGTCTTTTCCTATATGGGATGCACATAAAATAAAGAATAATATTGTTAGATTTGCAACGAGGGGAAGACGCTGTTCACATGAACCATTTCATTGTATCTGTCCTAATTAATCTACTGGAGAAGTCCATACTCAAGGAATTGTCAAGTGACAGTCATGCCAACGTCTGAACTAACTACTACAGCTTAAGATGAAAGATTGGCATTCTCTTTTTTGTTTGTTTGTTTGTTTGTTTCGAGACAGGGTTTCTCTGTGGCTTTGGAGCCTGTCCTGGAACTAGCTCTGTAGACCAGGCTAGTCTCGAACTCACAGAGATCTGCCTGCCTCTACCTCCCGAGTGCTGGGATTAAAGGCGTGCGCCACCATCGCCCGGCTTGTTTGTTTGTTTTTCTACCTAAAATTTATAGAGGACTAATTTTTTTTTTGTTTTTTTTTTTTTTATTGAGAAAAAGAAAAAAGTCTCCGCCTCCCCCCAGCCTCCCATTTCCCTCCCCCTCCTCCCACCCCTCTCCCCCTCCCCCCATTCCTCTCACCCTCCCTTTCCAGTCCAAAGATTAGTCAGGGTTCCCCTCCCTGTGGAAAGTCCAAGGTCCTCCCCCCTCCGTCCATGTCTAGGAAGGTGAACATCCAAACTGGCTAGGCTCCCACAAAGCCAGAACTTGAAGTAGGATCAAAACCCAGGGCCATTGTCCTTGGCTTCTCATCAGCCCCCATTGTTCGCCATGTTCAGAGAGTCCTGCTCTATCCCATGCTTCCTCCGTCACCGTCCAGCTGGCCCTGGCGAGCTCCCAATATATCAGCCACACAGTCTCAGTGGTTGGGTACACTCCTCGTGGTCCCGACTTCCCTGCTCATGTTCTCCCTCCTTCCGCTCCTCATTGGGAACTTGGGAGCTCAGTCCGGTGCTCCTGTGTGGGTCTCTGCGACTATCTCCATCCATCACCTAATGAAGGTTCTATGGTGATATGCAAGATAATCATCAGTATGGCTATAGGATAGAGTCATTTCAGGTTCCCTATCCTCAGCTGCCCAAGGAACTAACTGGGGACCTCGCCTTGGGCTCCTGGGAGCCACTCTAGGTTCAAGTCTCTTGCCAACCCCAAGGTGACTCCCTTAACTAAAAATTGTGCTTCCGTGCTCCCCCATCCAACCCTCCTCCATCCCAATCCTCCTGTCTCCCCAAGTTTCCCTCATCCTCCCCTTCTCACTTTTCTCTCCCCCTCCCCCGATACCCCCATCCCCCCCCCCAAGATCCCAAAATTTCTCCCCGGCAATTTTGTCTACTTCCCTTAGTCAAGAGAATAATTATATGTTTTTCCTTGGGTTCACCTTCTTATTTAGCTTCTTTAGGTTCACCAATTATATACTCTGTGACCATTATTTATGGCTAGAAACCAATTATGAGTGAGTACATCCCATGTTCATCTTTTTGGGTCTGGGATACCTCACTCAGGATAGTGTTTTCTATTTCCATCCATTTGCATGCAAAATTCGAGAAGTCATTGTTTTTTACCGCAGCGTAGTACTCTAATGTGTATATATTCCACACTTTCTTCATCCATTCTTCCATTGAAGGGCATCTAGGTTGTTTCCAGGTTCTGGCTATTACAAATAATGCTGCTATGAACATAGTTGAACAGATGCTTTTGTCATGTGATAGGGCTTCTCTTGGGTGTATTCCCAAGAGTGGTATTGCTGGGTCCAGGGGTAGGTTGATCCCGAATTTCCTGAGAAACCGAAACACTGATTTCCAAAGTGGTTGCACAAGAATGCATTCCCACCAGCAATGGATGAGGGTACCCCTTCCTCCACAGCCTCTCCAGCAAAGGATATCATTGGTGTTTTTGATTTTAGCCATTCTCACAGGTGTAAGATGATATCTCAAAGTTGTTTTGATTTGCATCTCCCTAATCACTAAGGAGGTTGAGCATGACCTTAAGTGTCTTTTGGCCATTTGAACTTCTTCTGTTGAGAATTCTCTGTTCAGTTCAGTGCCCCATTTTTTAATTGGGTTAATTAGCATTTTGAAGTCTAGTTTCTTGAGTTCTCTATAAATTTTGGAGATCAGGCCTTTGTCTGTTGCAGAGTTGGTGAAGATCTTCTCCCAGTCAGTAGGTTGTCTTTCTGTCTTAGTGACAGTGTCTTTTGCTTTACAGAAGCTTCTCAGTTTTAGTAGGTCCCATTTATTCAATGCTGCCTTTAATGTCTGTGCTGCTGGGGTTATACATAGAAAGCGATCTCCTGTGCCCATTTGTTGTAGGGTGGTTCCCACTTTCTCTTCTATCAGGTTCAGTGTGTTCGGACTGATATTGAGGTCTTTGATCCATTTGGACTTGAGTTTTGTGCAAGGTGATAGATATGGGTCTATTTTCAATCTTCTACAGGTTGATATCCAGTTGTGCCAGCACCATTTGTTGAAGATGCTTTCTTTCCTCCATTGTATACTTTTAGCTCCTTTATCGAAAATGAGGTGATCATAGGTTTGTGGGTTAAAATTTGGGTCTTCTATGCGATTCCATTGATCGACTTCTCTGTTTTTATGCCAGTACCACACTGTTTTCATTACTGTAGCTCTGTAATAGAGTTTGAAGTCAGGGATGGTAATGCCTCCAGAAGATCCTTTATTGTATAGGATTGTTTTAGCTACCCTGGGTTTTTTGTTTTTCCATATGAAGTTGATTATTGTCCTTTCAAGATCTGTGAAGAATTTTGCTGGGATCTTGATGGGGATTGCATTGAATCTATAAATTGCCTTTGGTAGAATTGCCATTTTTACTAAGTTGAACCTCCCAATCCAAGAGCAAGGGACGTCCTTCCATTTTCTGGTATTCTCTTCAATTTCTTTCTTCAATGCCTTAAAGTTCTTGTCAAATAGGTCTTTCACTTCCTTGGTTAGAGTTACCCCAAGATAGTTTATGCTGTTTGTGGCTATCGTGAAAGGTGAAGTTTCTCTAATTTCCCTCTCTGCTTCCATATCCTTCGTATATATGAGGGCAACTGATTTTTTGGAGTTGATCTTGTATCCTGCCACATTACTAAAGGTGTTTATCAGCTGTAGGAGTTCTTTGGTGGAGTTTTGGGGGTCACTTATGTACACTATCATATCATCTGCAAATAACGAAAGTTTAACTTCTTCTTTTCCAATTCGAATCCCCTTGATCCCCTTATGTTGTCTTATTGCTATTGCTAGAACTTCAAGCACTATATTGAAGAGATATGGCGAGAGTGGGCAGCCTTGTCGTGTTCCTGAGTTTAGTGGGATGGCTTTGAGTTTCTCTCCGTTTAATTTGATGTTAGCTGTCGGCTTGCTGTATATAGCTTTTATTATATTTAGGTATGACCCTTGTATCCCTAATCTCTCCAAGACTTTTATCATAAAGGGATGTTGAATTTTGTCAAATGCTTTTTCAGCATCTAATGAAATGATCATATGGTTTTTTTCTTTCAGTTTATTTATATGATGAATTACATTGATAGATTTTCGTATGTTGAACCAGCCCTGCATCTCTGGGATAAAGCCTACTTGATCATAGTGGATAATTTTTTTAATGTGTTCTTGGATTCGGTTTGCCAGTATTTTGTTGAGGATTTTTGCGTCAATGTTCATGAGTGAGATTGGCCTGTAATTCTCTTTCCTGGTAGGGTCTTTGTGTGGTTTTGGTATCAGAGTAACTGAAGCTTCATAAAAGGAATTTGGTAATGACTCTTCTGCTTCTATATTGTGAAATACATTAAGGAGTATAGGTATTAGGTCTTCCTGGAAGTTCTGGTAGAATTCCGCATTGAAGCCATCTGGTCCTGGGCTCTTTTTGGTAGGGAGGTTTCTGATAACAGATTCTAATTCTTCGCGACTAACAGGTCTATTTAGATTGTTCACCTGGTCCTGGTTTAACTTTGGTAAATGGTATTTATCTAAAAAAGTGTCCATTTCTTTTACATTTTCCAGTTTTGTGGCATACAGGCTTTTGTAGTAGGATCTAATGATTCTCTGAATTTCCTCTGTGTCTGTGGTTATGTCCCCCTTTTCATTTCTGATCTTATTAATTAGTATATTCTCTCTCTGCCGTTTAATTAGTTTGGATAGGGGTTTATCAATCTTGTTGATTTTCTCCAGGAACCAGCTTTTTGTTTCATTGATTCTTTGGATTGTTTTCTGCGTTTCTATTTTGTTGATTTCAGCCCTTAGTTTGATTATTTCCAGTCTTCTACTCCTCCTAGGTGAGTCTGCTTCTTTTTTTTCTAGAGCTTTCAGGTGGGCTGTTAAGTCTCCAATGTGTGCTTTCTCTGTTTTCCTTAAGTGGGCACTTAGTGCTATGAACTTTCCTCTCAGGACTGCTTTCATAGTGTCCCATAAGTTTGAGTATGTTGTTTCTTTATTTTCATTGAATTCAAGGAAGACTTTAATTTCTCCTTTATTTCTTCCTTGATCCAGGTGTGGTTCAATAGTTGACTGTTCAGTTTCCATGAGTTTGTAGGCTTTCTGAGGGTAGCATTGTTGTTGAACTCTAACTTTAATCCATGGTGATCTGATAAGACACATGTGGTTACCAATATTTTTTTGTATCTGTGGAAGTTTGCTTTGTTACCGAGTATGTGGTCAATTTTCGAGAAGGTTCCATGAGCTGCAGAGAAGAAGGTATATTCTTTCCTATTTGGGTGGAATATTCTATAGATGTCTGTTAAGTCCAATTGATTCATTACCTCCTTTAATTCTCTAATTTCTCTGTTAGGTTTCTGTCTGATTGACCTGTCCATTGGTGAGAGAGGAGTGTTGAAGTCTCCTACTATTAGTGTGTGCGGTTTGATGGCTGCTTTGAGTTTTAGTAATGTTTCTTTTACGTACGTGGGTGCTTTTAAATTAGGGGCATAGATATTTAGGATTGAGACTTCATCCTGTTGAATTGTTCCTGTTATGAGTATAAAATGTCCCTCTCCATCTCTTCTGATTGATTTAAGTTTGAAGTCAACTTTGTTAGAAATTAGTATGGCCACACCTGCTTGTTTCTTAGGTCCATTTGCTTGATAAGCCTTTTCCCAGCCCTTTACTCTGAGTAGGTGCCTGTCTTTGTGTTTGATATGTGTTTCTTGTAAACAGCAGAGTGTTGGATCCTGTTTTCGTATCCAATCTCTTAGCCTGTGCCTTTTTATAGGTGAGTTGAGCCCATTGACATTAAGTGATATTAATGACCAGTTGTTGTTAACTCCGGTCATTTTTTTAGTAGTAGAGTTTGTGTGTTTTCCTTCTTTGAGTTGTGCTGGTGAAGGGTCTCTAGATGTCTGAGTTATTGTGGTCATTGTTGGACTCCTTGGTTAGTGATTTTCCTTCTATTACTTTCTGTAGAGCTGGATTTGTGGCTACGTATTGTTTAAATTTGTTTTTATCCTGGAAAATTTTGTTTTCTCCATTTATAGTGAACGAAAGCTTAGCTGGGTATAGTAGTCTGGGCTTGCATCCGTGATCTCTTAGTTTTTGTAGTACATCTATCCAGGACCTTCTGGCTTTCATGGTTTCCATAGAGAAGTCCGGTGTAAGTCTGATAGGTTTGCCTTTATAAGTAACTTGGCCTTTTTCCTTTGCGGCTCTTAATATTCTTTCTTTATTCTGAATGCTTTGTGTTTTGATTATTATATGGCGAGGAGATGTTTTTTTTTGATCCAGCCTATTTGGTGTTCTGTATGCTTCTTGGACCCTCATAGGTACCTCCTTCTTTAGGTTGGGAAAGTTTTCTTCTATAATTTTATTAAATATATTTTCTGGACCGTTGAGTTGCACTTCTTCTCCTTCTTCTACTCCAATTATTCTTAGGTTTGGTCTTTTTATTGTGTCCCATATTTCCTGAATGTTTTGCGATGAGAACTTGTTGGACTTGCTGTTTTCTTTGATCAGTGCGTTTATTTTCTCTATGTTATCTTCAACATCTGAGATTCTTTCTTCTATCTCTTGTATTCTGCTGGATATGCTTGTTTCTGTAGTCTCTATTCGTTTACCTAAATTTTCCATGTCCAGCCGGCCCTCTGATTGTGTTTTCTTCTTTGCTTCCATTTCAATTTTCAAGTCTTGAACTGTTTCCATTATCTGTTTGATTGTTTTTCCTTGGTTTCCTAGGGTATCATTCACTGATTTATTCAATTCTTCAAACTTTCTGTTATACTTCTCATCCATTTCTACCAGGGCATTTTTTACATGCTGTTTAAGGGCGTCAATCACTTTCATAAAGTCAAATTTTTCTGCTTCTTCTTGGTTAAGGTATTCTTGTGCTCCTGATGTGAGGTCGCTGGGTTCTGGTGGTTTCATGTTGTTCTTCAGATTGCTGGGTGAATTCTTGCATTGGTGCCTGCCCATCTCTTCCTCCGAATGCTCCTCTATGGATCTTCTTTTACAGGATCAGGTCTCCTTGCCCACTGTTGTACCTTCCCAATGATGTCGCTCCCCAGTGATGGCTCTCCTAGTGCCCCAGTGATGACTCTCCTGGTGCCCGGATTGGTTCTCCGTGCTGCTTGGGTAGCTCGTAAACAAAGGGCCTGACTTGCTTGCTGCAGGCAGGCCGTCCAGATGGAACTTCTCAGCACCTAAACCTGGCCGCCTGGTGGCCCAAGCCTTAGTGTAGGAGCTTAAAATTGTTCTTGCGCATTGGTCCTAGCTTACACCAGGGCAGGGTTGGGGGGAGGGTGCTGGGGGGCTGAGTCGTGAGTAAGAAAGAAGGCCCTGCAGGAGGAGCAGGGGGAAGGGAGGTTGTGCTCTCCCCTGGGACAGACCGCCCCTGGATCACTCACACTCACCCGTCCAGAAGGAATTCCACAGGGCCGCAGCTCAGGGAACAAAAGGAAGAAATGGCAGGCAGGGCGGGGTCCAGGAGAGCACATGGGAGCCAGGAGCACCCAGGCTGGAGGTGCTTGGCTCGCTTACAACAGGGCAGGGTTGGGGGGAGGGTGCTGGGGGCCTGAGTGTGAGTAAGAAAGAAGGCCCTGCAGAAGGAGCAGGGGAATGGGGGTTGTGCTCTCCCCTGGGACAGACAGCCCCTGGATCACACACACTCACCCGTCCAGAAGGAATTCCACAGGGCCGCAGCTCAGGGGACAAAAGGAAGAAATGGCAGGCCTAGAGGACTAATTTTAATTTCAATATCAACATAAACACGTGCATATAATATAGACTAAGAAATGAAATTTGTTCATTTTATCAGTATTTGATTGTAATGAAATCACAGTCAAGATATTACAAATCTGGGTGGCAACTATCTGCCCCCGTTTTCCCACTCTGAGCTAAAGAAAATGTGGAACATCATCACAGGTATATTTATTTTCCACAAGGCATGCCTAACGATCAAGGAAGCTGAATCTTAACTACTTAACAGACAGCTACTTGCTCTTCAGGGCCCTGATTACCATCCAAGGTGTGACTGAAGATTTAATTCTCTGTGTCAACAGATGAGTAAGTAGAACATGCTCACCAGGGCTTATTTCTGACTTTCTCATTACCATATCTACCGGCGTGTATCAGAATATGCCACATTCTTCTCGAGAGTCACAGAAGTATTGTATGTAGATCAGATATCTCTCCTTGCTTCAAACAGGACTGTCAATAAAAACTGAGATAGGATTATTCTAGTTTCAATGGTCTTAACTTTCTTAAAAGAATGAAATAATCCATTGTCTAACTCTGAAGAGTAGCAAAAACTTATCTTTCTTTAAATGTTCAAGGTGAATAGCTTTTTTTTTTTTTTTTTTTTTTTTTTTTTAGAGATGAGACCAGTTAAATGCTTTTTCTTCCTATACACTTTGGGAATTTCAGAAGGAAGTCCTCCAAGATAAATGGAAATTTAATGTTGAATTTCTCATTTACAAGAGAAATTTTCATTTTTCAAAGCAAGGATATGAGCTATGAGTTGAATAATTTAATGTCTCTGATCACTTATGCAGATTTTTCCATTCTCTGAATTCCCTCACTTTGTGTTTTTTTATTGCTGTTATTTGAATTACCATGTCTTGAATACTTATCTTTACCTGTCTGTTTCCCCCCCCCCTTGGATTTCTTAACTATCTTTATGGGATTTGTTGATTTTCTCCAATTTTTTTAACTTGTCTTTTCCGTGATTTCTTTAAGGTAGTTTTTCATTTCTTCTTTAAGACCTCTACCTTCATCATGAATTTAGTTATTTTTTTATTTTATTTTATTTTTTTATTAAAAATTTCCTTCTCCTCCCCTCCTCCCTTTCCCTCCCCTCCAATGAATTTAATTTTAAGGTAATTTTATTTTGCTTCCATTGTGTTAGAATATTCAGGGATTTCTGTGGTAGAATGGCTGGCCACTGGTCATGGCATAGTGCCCTGGCTATTGTTTTTTGTGTTCTTATGCTTAAGTTTAGGTATCAGGATTTGGAGTGTTTGTAGGGTTAGGTACCAATTTCTGGATTTGTCCTTGTTGGAAGAGGGTTTGCATTTTTAGTTCTGTTTCTCCTATGGTCTTCTGGATCCCATGGCCTGTGGCTGAGCAGAGAGTCTCTGCCACATTGGAGTCTGTACTTCTTATGGCCTGGATGGCCTCTTGTCCAGTGGTGCTGGTGAGGGTTTGATGCCAAAGTTTGAAGCTGAAGTTCTGATTATGCATATGTATGACCTCTGATCTGGTTAGGGGTCCTCTTGGGGTCAGATGTATAAATGTTCTTTAATCCACATCCTGGCTTGCAAGAACTGGCCTTTTTTTTTTTTCTTAGCCATTCTGAGAGGTATAATATGGAACCTCAAAGTAGTTTTGGTTTCCATTTCTCTGTTGTCTAAGAACTTTGAGCGTTTATTTAAGCATTTCTCAGCCATTTGAGTTCCTTCTATTAAGAATTCTTAGTTTAGATATGCATCCCCATTGTTTAATTGGGCTATTTGTTTTCTTGATATCTTGTTTCTTGAGTTCTTTATATATTAGCTCCACTATCAGATATGTAGTTGATAAAAAAATCTTTCCCATTCTATAGGTTGCTGCTTTTTCCAAACAACGGTGTGCTTTAGCTCACAAAAAAATTCCTGATTTCATGAGGTCCTATTAGTTTACTGTTGATCTTAGTGTGTGTGCTAACAGTATTCTGTTTAGAAAGTCTTTTCCTATACTAATGAGTTCAAGACTATTCCCTACTGTCTCTTCTATTAGGTTCAGTGTATTTGTTTGCTTGATTGATTTTAGTTTTTCTCTCATATAATTCATCCTACCACAGTTTCCCCTCCCACCCCTCCTACAAGTCATCCCACCTTAGAGTAGACTTTTGTACAGGGTAATAAGTATGGAGCTACTTGTAGTTTTTCATATGCAGCCATCAGTTTGATCACCACCACCTTATGAAGATGCTGTCCATTTTCCAGTGTGTATTTCTGGTGTGTTTCTGTCTTCTTTATTTAAAAAAAAAACTATGTGTCCATAGGTATATGGGTTTATTTTAGGGTCTCAATTTAATTATGTTAGCCAATGTGTCTCTTTTCTTGTCAATACCATACCATGCTGTTTTTGTTACTATAGCCTTATAGTACAAGTTGAAATTAAGAGTGGTGATACCACCAGCATTTTTTATTATTATAGATTTTTTCAATTATCCATGTGTGTGTGTGTGCATGCGTGTGTATGTGTGTATTTGTTGGTTCCTTATAAAGTTGAAAATTGTGCTTTTAAGATATTTGGAAAATTGTGTTGTAATTTTTATGAGGGTTGTATTGACTCTATAGACTATTTTTGACCATTTGCACTATGTTAATCCTACTGATATATGATAGATAACCAGCCTCTGCTATTTACTTAGATTTCTTTCTTCAATGACTTGATGGTTTTATCATTCAAATACATGTCTATTACTTGCTTAGGAAGAGATACTTCAAGATATTATATATTATTTGAGACCATTATGAAAGGTGTTGTTTCCCTGATTTCTTTCTTAGTTTATTTTTCATTTGTGTATAGGGAGTCTACAGAATTTTGTCAGCTAATTTTGTACACATATATTTTGCTTAATGTCATTATTGCTCAGCAGTTGAAAGCATTGATTGCTCTTCTGTTTGATTTTCAGTGCCCACACAGTGGCTCACCATTTTCTGTAACATACCCATTATAAACTCTGCCAAAATATTTAAAGTGAATTTCATAGATGCTAATAATGAAGAGATTAACAGAGCCCACATGTTAACTGTCCAAAAACAAGAGTGCTTTTACCTTGTTATTAGCTAACAAATTTGCTAAATATTTTTGTTAATTCACTATTTGAAATTGGTATACCAGATATATATCATGACACGTTTTAACAAAGTGCATTTTGTATATTCTGCTACCCTTTCTTCTCCTCCACTTCCCTACACACTAGATTCTGCTAGTTAATCCCCATTTTTGTTTTGCTTTGTGTTACAAATCATTTTGAGTCTCCTCACCTTCCTTGGTACCACTTCTTACACTTTCGTGCTATTCTTCATAGTTTTAAGGCTCTGTAAATACCATTATACATATATGTATACATTACAAGCTATGGTCTGAATACAAGAAAATATTTTATTTTATTTTTCTGAGTTGGCTCACATCATTTAACATTACTCTTTCAAATGTCTATTTTCTGTAATTGCATTTCTCTGTACAATTGATGAATTCATGTTTAGTGCTGTACTATTCATAATAGCAACAAAATTGGAACCAGCTAGGTGTTCACCAACTGATGGAAAATGAGGTGTCATACATATAATTTCTAATCATGAGACACATGGAAATGTCTACCTACAGACATATAGAAAAATACTTGCAGAGAACACACACACACAATGAGAGAGAAAGAAATATAGCCTTCTATGTCCATGTACTGTGAAAGATAGCAACACATTTTAAAATAATATTTTTCTTAATACATAGGCTTACTAACATCAAAAGAATAATGATGTCAAATAGGAGGGCACTCTAAGTAGAAGCAGCAATAAGATGGTTTCTGTGAGTAGAGAGTGATGCTGATGGAGACTGAATACTAGAAGAAAAGATTCAGGAAAACCAGATGATGAGCTGTGTCTAGGTGTGGAAATATTATGTTGGATTAATAATTCATGGTGAATTGCAAGAGACAAGTTGAGAGGCTCTTCACTGAAAATGAAAATGGGAGATGTGATGACATAATACCTTGAAAGATTATATTTCTGTATGAACAAGAAGAAATTTATTTATATATTTATTTACATATTAAACTTTATAAGCATATGCTAACTTAAAGCATCATTTCATTCTGTGTGCAGACAAAACTGAGTTTTAGATTTATCCACCAATCTCTCTTTCTTTTTCTGACATACACAAACACACATACACAATTTTCTCTGCAATTTCAAAGTCTTTGTAACAAACTTCTAGGAAAAAATAATAAAAAATAGCTATCATCATCCAAAACGCATACCGTCCTAATTTCTTAGAGGTATTAAGGGAGTCTACTGCCACAGGTTTATCTGAAGATAATAACCATGGAAATTCTAGTGAGCAAAGGTATCTGAATAATAAAATATTATACGGAGCTTTCAAAATGAACCTTAAAATCAGTTATCAATGCAATTCCAGCAAAAAAAAAAGAGTAGACTTCTATCATAGAAGGCCATAGAAGATGGCTAGAGAAGCTAGAAGTTTAGAAAAAAAGGAAAAAAGGTAAGAAAAAAACCATATCAGCCCAAGAAGCTTAATGTGGTGATTTCTTGAAATTATTGTAAACCAGAAATGTTAAGAGGGTGTCATGTGAAATTCATCAGGGCCTGAATATAAGTAAGAACTGAGATGGAAAATACACTAGATGCATTCTATTATGGGATGTAATCATCTATTTAATCTCAACCCCACTGCCCCATTTGTTTATGTCGACAATCTGGAGGCAAACTCATTTAAATATGAAAGCACTTAGACATTTAAAAATATAATAAGAGTCATCTGCATTTTACGTTGCAAAAAAAAATTATTTCAATCACTTGAATTGAAACAATAAGAGATGACATTAAATTATTCATGACAAATATCTCCAGCCAGTTAAATGTCACACACATTTTAATAGAATTTGCTTGTCATAAAGATGGCTCACAGCTAAAATGATAAGTCATATGGTAAATGTAGAAAAAGGTCAGTTAGTTATTTTCTATTTTGAAAGCAACATCTTTTGACACTCATTATATTGTAGCTGTATTATGCTCTATTGTTTACAGGATAAATAAATGGAACTTTTTGGCCTATATATCTCTTTTTAGGACCTAATAGAAATTATATATTTCAGAATTACACTTACAGAAGTTATAAACATGGTGTTAAACAAATTTTTTCAATAGTGGCATAAATAAATGGTTGGTGGGACATAGCTGAAAAGCAGACAAAGAAAATAGAAATGTAAAAAAAAAAAGCAAATAGCAATGATAATACTTGTGACCTAGAATTTAACTTAGCAAATTGAAGAGCTCATTGAAATAATTTGTAATCGAGCCTAATTTGAACATGTTTAGCAAATATTATGGTATTTTGAAATTAGTTAAATGAGTTCTTGTTGTAACTAGGACAACTAACTCCGAAAGGTAGCTGAAAGCTGCGAGAATCACTATTACATTATACCGAGTGAAGGCTAAGTCCATGGGATGGCAAATAACTTTTAGCATGAGAAAGTATCTGATGGTTCATTTTATGGTTTACATATGGTCCATGGAATTGTTCATAGTAGACTAATTCTCTCTTTCTCCAAATTCTCCTTCTGAGTATCTGGGAGTCAGAACATATGAAGAAAAACCAGAAGACAGTTTGCAAATGAGATAAAGTGGTGGCATCTGAGAAGGGATAGTCATCTCCAGTTAGCTGACTGGACTTCATATGACTGCAGTCATTTTTTAGAGTGGAGAATGTTTAACTAGTGCATTAACAGAAACACTGTTTATGGATGGGATGGGGGAGACGTGAAATTACAAGAAATATTTGTTCTCTTTCTGGTGCAGACCCAGAGATGGCTGAATGCTGAAACTGCCCCTGTTCCATTGTCTTAATTTCTCTGGTTGCTGTTGGTGCAGTCAACTGTTTTTTTTTTTCTGTCACTTTTTCCAAAAAGTGATCATTAAAATTGATTTTGTATTTTTATAATAGCTGTAGCTGTTTGATTGCTGCGTCATATTACAATTAAAACTTGATCATACACATTTAAATATGGGAAAAATAACTTCATAAATTTGCAACTATCGGAAGGCTCAGACATTCATTCAGTGGAAATCTTTGAAAAGTACCCTCTTTAGAAAGGAGGGAATTCACAGGAGTACTAGAGTAGAGTCTGCTGGCAGAAAATTATGGGGTGTACTGACACCTAAGAGGAAGAGAGTTGGTTATAATAATGAATGATCTACAAACCATGAATACACCTGTGCTGAAACCCTACCTTCTTTTGTGTGACGCAGGGACACAGAACATAGATTAGATTCTCATCCATAGAACTGTGAGATATAATTTCTTATTACCATGGGCTATACAATGGGATAGGCTTTTTGTCTCAGTATCAATAGACAGTGAAGAGTGTGTCTCTTACAAGTTTATATTCCTTCACCGAGAAAACCTTCTAAATTTGTTTCTAAACATTGTGATCTGGAGTTCTTGGCATAAAACGACCTGTGTTTTATTCTCTGTATTACATGACTCCATAGGACTGACAGGCAGCATACTAGAGTATAAGAAAATGCATAAAAATTTCACAGTACTGCGCATGAGTGCCAGCTCAACAACTTGTCAGTTTTATTTTAAATCCTTATGAATAATTCCCAGTCTCCAATTTACCTATCTAGTACATGGCAATATATGCACACGGATGGGAATAATTTACACTTAAGTGCCTGAAACCACCACTTGAGCCATACATATATCAAAAGTTAATTTCCCCATTCTCTGATCTTTCTGGACAAAACTTCATTGCCTTGCTCCATTTTTAGAGATTAAATTAGTTAAAAATATACTTTTATTTATTTATTTATCTAATTTTGGGACTTATTTTTTCTGAGCATAAACATAACCTTTATTTTAAGATTTAGCACATCAACAACAGTAATATTGCTATGGTGTTCATTCTTCCTCTGTTCATGGGTTTCTGTGAAAAGTGGGGATTATGAACAAAAATTAAGTTATCTATTCATTATTATGTTGTGTAAGTCTTTCTATGACTCTGTCTGTGTTTAAATCTCTCTCTCTTTCTATGTTTATGTATGTGTGTGTTTGTGTGTGTGTGTGTGTGAGTGAGTTGAGGAATGCACTTGCCCTGACACATATGGATACCAGGATAATTCCCTCCTCTGGACTGTGAGTTCCAAGGATTCAATTTAGGTCACCAGGTTTGTATAGCAAACGTTTTATAAACCACTTAAATTGAATTGTCTCTCCAGTTCTGGGTAGTTTTTTCTGTTATATTTTTCTCTGTGCACAAAGGATAGCTGAATGGAGCTAATGCCTAATAGATCTCCACGACGTCTTCCTGAATGAAGCAACAATGATTCTGGGGAGTTTAGCTGGTAGGTAGGGGAAAATATGTGTATTTAATATGGGATAGATGAAGAAAGTTGGTGCAAGGGAAAATTTTGTTTACAGTGCATTCCAGGGCTTCAGTGCAGGTGTCAGTCTTATCATCAAAATTTGACTTACCTAACATCTTCTTGTCACAGACTTTTCCATCTAAACCATTACATTTATTTCACACCATGTCCACCATGTCTATAATAATGCCTATTGCATTAGGAACTTCACATGTATTCAGTGTATGGTTTTATTACTTATGAATAGGGAACTTAAACAAGTATATTGTGTAGTTTCAACTAATCAGAGCAATGGGAACAGAAAAGTTTAAGTTTAGATTCAGGAAAATGTAGAAAGTATTTTTCTATGACCAAATTTGGGATAGTTAGTTATATAATTATTTCAGGGGGTCAATTTTCTAATGTGTATATATTCCACACTTTCTTCATCCATTCTTCCATTGAAGGGCATCTAGGTTATTTCCAGGTTCTGGCTATTACAAATAATGCTGCTATGAACATAGTTGAGCAAATGCTTTTGTAATATGATAGAGCATCTCTTGGGTATATTCCCAAGAGTGGTATTGCTGGGTCCTGGAGTAGGTTGATCCCGAATTTCCTGAGAAACCGCCACACTGATTTCCAAAGTGGTTGCACAAGCTTGCATTCCCACCAGCAATGGTTGAGGCCAATTAACCCAATTAAAAAATGGGGCACTGAACTGAACAGAGAATTCTCAACAGAAGAAGTTCAAATGGCCAAAAGACACTTAAGGTCATGCTCAACCTCCTTAGCGATCAGGGAAATGCAAATCAAAACAACTTTGAGATATCATCTTACACCTGTCAGAATGGCTAAAATCAAAAACTCCAATGATAGCCTTTGCTGGAGAGGTTGTGGTCAGTGGGTCAATTTTTCATGAGCTTTATCTATTGCTAGGGGTGCATCTGGAAACACCCATAACATGTTACATGTGTGACAATAAAGGGCACTTTGTAGGAATTCGTTCTCTGCTTCCATTTTGTGGGTTTCAACAATCAAATTCAAGTCTTCATCCTCGACGGTAGGCACCTTCACTGGGTGAACTATCTCACCTTCCCATGAGCTCCAGAAATTTACATCCTAAACTTATGCTTTTATTTCCTTATTTTTTAATTACTCAGTGGTTATTTTACTCTTCACGTTAGGCAACAGAAAGGAAATGTGGAATGGTTTAGTTTTAGAGGAAGATAAATCAGTTTCATCTAATCCTAGTTCTCCTCCATGCTGTGACTATTAAGGGGGCAGAGACAGCATGAGGTTTCATTTCTACTTTACTTAGGTCGTGACTCTTTCACCACTTTTATTTGTCATACAATCTGTGAAAGTCATATGTGACATTGTTGTTTCAATGCTAGATATTGGAAAGTTGTTAATTATCACAGGATAAAATAATTGGGTAAAATCCATATCTATGTATGCCAAAGAATCATCTTGCACTGACAAACACTGGGGACATGTCACATCGTGTTAATGGCTAAGAAGAATCTGGAAAAAATAATGACTGTTCTATAAACTAGTAATATATTTCATAAAGCTCTCTTACAATAACTTGAGCTAGCACACCATGTATCCAACAGATATTGACAGAGCATGCTTTATCAAAATTTTATATGAAAAAAAATGAGTGTAAAGAACATGCTGCAAATTAGTAGAGTAAGAGAAAGAGAGGCTTCTCTAATGGGAAACGGGCAATGGCTTCAGGACTTCCAATAAAAGGACATAAATTTGAGAAGGTAGCTGAGAGATGAAAGCCAACTAATACGAGCCTTGCAGTGAGGATCAAATCAAGTTTATGGCTGTCACATATTGTTAATATCTCCTCTGGGATTACCGTGCTGTGCAGTAAATCCTTTCAGTTTATAAATGGTCATTTAGTCTCCCAATATGGTCTATATTCCCACTGTACTCAGTGGGGGTTGTTGAACCTGTCACAGATTGAATTGTGACCCCGATATTTAGATGTTGTGACCCCCAACTATTAAAAGATTTGGAGGGGAAGCCTTTGGAAGGTAATTTTGTTTAGATAGTATCATGAGGGGACAATTTTCAAGATAGAATTAATGTCATAAAAAAGAAACAAGAGAACCTACCTTTTCTTTTTTTAAGATTTCAGGTTTTAATTTCTTCCCATTATTCATCTACTCTTAGGTACTCAGTGCCTTTGAATGCATTACAGTAAATATCCAAACCCAAAGTTCTGCATTTCTTTTTTTATTAGATTTTTTTTTTAAAAATACCAATCAAAATTCTCACTCCCTCCCCTCCTCCCATTCTCTCCACTCACCCTCCCACCCCACCCCACTCTAATCCTAAGAGAGGGTAAGGCACTTTGCTTTGTGGAAGGTCCAAGGCCCTCCCTACTACATGTAGGCTGAGCAAGGTATACATCCAAAGAGAATACGATCTCAAAAACCCAATACATGCAGTAGAGTTAAATCCCAGTGCCACTGCTAGTGGCTCCTCAGTCTGCACCAGCCATATAACTGTCAACCACATTCAGAGGGACTAGTTTGGTCCTTTCCTTGTTCCTTCCTAGTGCAGCTGGAGTTGGTGAGCTCCCGTTAGCTCAGGTAAGCTGTTTCAGTAGATGAACCCATCACGGTCTTTGCTCATATTCTCATTCCTTCTACTCTTTAACTGGACATTGGGAGCTCAATGCAGTGCTCCGATTTGGGTCTCTGCCTCTGTTTCCATCAGTTGTTGGACAAAGGTTCTATGGTGATATTTAAGATAATAATCAGTCTGAATACAGGGCAGGTCAGTTCAGGTACCCTATTCTCTATTGTTTAGGGTCCTAGCTGGGTTATCGTTGTAGATTCCTGGGAATTTTTCCATAGCCAGGTTTCTTGCTAACCCCATAATGGCTCCCTCAATCAGGATATCTCTTTCCTTGCTCTCATCTCTGTCCTTCCTTCATCTCAACTATCCCATTTCTCAAGTTCTCTTCAACCCTCCCCTTCTTTCCTGCTCTTCCCCTTCTCCACATTCTTCTATTTCCTGCCCCCATGCTCCCAAATTTGTCAGTTTTCAATTTCCAGGTGGGTCTATATACGTTCTTCCTTGGGTTCACCTTATTACTTAGCTTCTCTAGGATCATAAACTATAGGCTCAATATCTTTTGTTTGTAGCTAGTATCCAGTTTGGGTGAGTACATACCATATTCGTTTTTATGGGTCTGGGTAACCTCACTCAGGATAGTGTTTTCAAATTCCATCCATTTGCATTCAAAGGTAAAGATGTCGTTTTTTTTTTTTTCCGCCGAGTAGTACTCTAATGTGTAAATGTTCCACACTTTCTTTATCCATTCTTCAGTTGAGGGACATCTAGGTTGTTTCCAGTTTCTGGTTATTACAATAATGCTGTTATGAACATAGCTAAAAAAATGCTTTTGTAGTATGATTGAGCATCTTTTGGGTATATTCCCAAGAGTAGTAATGCTGGATCCTGAGGTAGATTTATTCCCACTTTTCTGAGAATCCTCCATACTGATTAGAAGAGACACTAATTTCAACAATAAATAAATGGGATCTCCTGAAACTGAGAAGCTTCTGTAAAGCAAAGGACATAGTCAATAAGACAAAAAGGCAGCCTACTGAATGGGAAAAGATCTTCACCAACCCCAGATCAAAGAACTGATCCCCAAAATATATAAAGAACTTAAAATTAGACAGTAAAAATTTAAATAACCCAATTAAAAAAAAAGGAGTACTGACCTAAACAGAGAATTCTCAATAAAAGAAATTCAAATGGCCAAATGATACTTAAGGAAAGGTTCAACTTCCTTAGCTATCAGGGAAATGCAAATCAAAACAACTCTGAGATACCATCTTATACCTGTCAGATGGCTAAGGTCAAAAACACTAATGACAGCTTATGCTGCAGAGGATGTGAAGAAAGGGGAACACTCATCTATTGCTGGTGGGAATGCAAACTTGTACAACCACTTTGGATACCTACGTTTTCTTTCCTTCTGTTTCTGTCTTAGTCTCCCAATTTCTCCCTCCAATCCTGTTGGCTCTTACATAGCCACTCAACAAAATGACTACCAGTTAAGAACCAGATGGCAGACTCTTACGAGAACCTAATCATGATTTATTTTGCTAGGTTTTAAACATTAGAATTTGATGGCAATGTATAGCCACACTCACAAGAAGCCACTCAGTGTTTGCAGGCTATGAGACTTTATTTGTCACAGCATCCCTAAAGTGACTATGGCAAGTTTATGTATATTGCAACAAATGTCCTCTGTTAATAGTATCAAGAAATAAACCTCTGGACCTTTGCTGATGATACATTTCATACTCTATCAGTCTGTCTCAAAAACAATTTACATTACTTTGCATACTAGCCTTCTTTAAAGTAACACAGATTGAAGGGTCACCTCAAGGTAAGTGTGGAGTCTTATGATACTAATTTTTGAAAGATCTGAAGGTTGAAGGCCATTTGAGATTTAAAGGAGACATCCTGTCCATTGCTATTTTCTTGTTTCTGATAGTTTTTGACAACTTCAGTCTTTGTTTTGTTGCTTACATTCTTGCCGTCATCTTCACTCAGCTTCCTCCTGCCTGAGTATTTGTTCCTAACATTTGGGGTGGTTGTGGGTGTTCACTAAAGTCTGTTACATGGTGGTTTTCTCTGTTTGTACAGTAGTAGTCTTATGGCACTTTGACATTTTTACATGTGTAGATACCATCCAGTTTTCTTTTTGAAAACTTTTCCTTACAGTGCACCAGGGTCTGCACTTCTCCACAATAATAACTCCAATAATTTCAGACATGATCTATATCATCATTATTTTGACATTTCAGAATGTTGGATCACAAGATCTTACAGACTGACATCTACTGAGATTGTCTATCATTCAGTCAAGGTCCTTAAGGTTAATCCAGATGGTTGTATTTATTGTTATTTTGTAATTTTGTTTCTGAGTAAAATGTCATTATATTTTGAAATGCAATTTATCCTTTTAGTAATTCTACAATGGGAACTTTGATTTATTTGAGCTGAATAAATTTTATCATTGATTTTATACCTCCAATTTTTTTACATTCTTCTTTTTTTTTTGTTTGTTTTTTAATTGATTTTTATTGAGCTCTACATTTTTCTCTGCTCCCCTCCCTACTCTCCCCCTCCCCTTCATTCTTCTTTTATATGCTTGTTTGTGTTTGGAGGTGTAATCTTAGATTTTTATTTTTTATTTTATGATGTAAATTTGCGTTCCATTTTCCCTCATTGTAATGATTCAATAAATACAAGGAATAATAAAAACACCTGTGATAAATATTAGAATATCTAATATATGATAGCAGAAAGAAGCCAGAACAAATGGTTCCTATAGAAGAAGTAAAATCTCCAAGATTCAAAGATATTTGTCACAATTAAAAATTCCTTACAACACACAAATTGCAGTTTTGTGGACCCATCTGCTTTTTAGACAGAGTTTAAGAAGATTAATCTCAGAGTCTGATGATTCTAACATAGAAACTTTATAGCCGAAATAAAAGGAGGAAAGAGAAGAAGGAAAACATAAAGGTGTGTCTTGTTTGGTGAGTCAACTAATTTCACTACAGACATAATTAGAATAATATAAGAAGCAGACAGATATTGACTCATAAGAAATATTTTTATAAATATTTGTTTATAAATTATTTCAGACTGAGAATTTCCCAAAGAGCGTGACACTAAGGGAGCCCACAGCACAATAAACTAATCAGACTTCAAACATCATCTTCAAGATGCTGAAGATCTAAAGGGAAATAATATTCAATGAAAATTTGGGAGGATGTGCCTGGAGTGTATGGAAAGTATGGGAAAAGTGTCAAAAGCCTTATATTCAAAAAGCAGAGGTAAAAGGGGATAGTGTGTCAAAATTCTTCAAGTATTAACAGTAGCTGTACGTCTTAGAGAGAGGAAGATAAGGGAAGAATCTATGAAGATAAGCCACACTGGTTACCAACTTACATGTAGCAGATCCAAATAAGAGTTGTTTGTTTACACAAGAGCTAGTTTAATGTAAATATTTATAATATTTACTTTTAATAATGTAACAGCATACTGCATATAGCCACATAGTGAGAATTTGTCATCAAGGATAGAAGAGAGGAAAAAGGAAGTCTGTCTTTATAAAGGAGCAGGACTAATCACGGAATGGTGTGCTGTTATTTGGAAGACAGATTAATTATAAATGTGCACAAAAACCATGACTATTGTAATTAGAAGGTTTAAAAAGAACAGACACAGATGCACTGTAGCAGATAAGTCAGTCCCAGAAAATGTCCAGTCACATACACTGACCATAGAAATATAGGATCACATAAGACAAGGACACACCTCACAAATATTCAACAGTTGGAAATTCACAGTTAAGAATCTTATTCTATTATTAATCACTTTAAAAATAATCAGTGGTTTAAAGAAACCAATTAAATACAACTATAAACAAGACACAGCTAACTCTGTGTTGTCTACAAGAGACAGACTATGTAGGAAGAGTGTCAGATCAATGGCCTGGGGTTCTGCAATAAGGAATGGAAAATTCAAGCTGAAATAAGTAGAGGAAATTGAGATCAGGGGAGAAAGCAGTGGAGCAGAAAGCAGAAACACAGCAAAAAAAATCAATGGAACATAAAGCAGTATCCTCTTAGAAGATCAATAAATCTGATAAGCCTTTAGGTTAAGAGTTTGAAAAGTCACAAATTACTGACATCAAAATGAGAAACTATCTGAAGATAATAAATGACAAGCAATATTATAAACAATCTGAAGATGGAAAAACATTTCTCTAAAAAGTACAAACTTCTTTAATCTTGAAGTTACCAGAATTAATGCATGAAGAGGTATTAAAAATTCCTTATATCTATTAACATAGAATTCACAAATAATACTATTTTAGAAATATATCAGAGATTTTTTTTAATAACCACCAGATAGTTTCATGGAACACTTAATGTGGAATCCACAGAAATCATTTTGTGTGATGTATGGAGCTGCAGGCCACTTCCCATTGCTCAGCTCCAGGCCACCGGCTAGCTTTACCCAAAATAATTACATGAAAACTGTATTCTTTTAAACACTGCTTGGCCCATTAGCTATAGTCTCTTACTGGCTAACTCTCACATCTTGATTAACCCATTTCTATTAATGAGTGTAGCACCACGAGGTGGTAGCTTATCGGGAAGGATCTTAACCTGTGTCCATCTTGGAGAGGAGAGCTATAGCGTCTGCCTGACTCAGCTTTCTTTCTCCCAGAATGCTGTTCTGTCTTCCCCGCCTACCTATGTTCTGACCTATCAGGCCAAGCAGTTTTCTTTATTAATTAACCAATGAAACAACAGATAGAAGACCCACCTACATCATTTGTTCATTTAAATTGTGCATATCCTCTGATGTCCATCCAGTCAAATGGTCTTAGCTATGTGAACACAGCAGATGGTCAGCATTCTGTTGAAGGGCTGTGTGTGTGTCTCTAGGTCCCTGTTGTAGAAAATAAGTGTTATATATTTATCTTCTAAAGATATTTGCATAAATTGGAAACTCCTGCAAATCTGTGTCCCTTAATTTGGATTTAAGCTGCAAACTGTTCACTCAGTCTCTGAGAGGGCCTTATCTGGAGTAAGCTTTCAGTGGACACTAGAGTCTCTGTTAAAGGTGAGTGAAACCCCACCTGTTATTTCAGCACTACCACTAATTCCAGTTTCTTCACCCAAAACACCTCCATTTAGACAACTTTCTTCACCTCTCCATATTCTACCTACCAGATCATCTACAACATTTTTCTTCCTTATATTTGTATTGTTATGTAATCCTTGTCAAGCTTCTGAATTTCATTGTACTTACTTTAAAAATTACCTTTATATTTGCTAATACTTTTGTTAATGTGACCGTTGATGGATTGGTGCATTTGCAAACACATGCCATCATACACATACAGAAGTCAGTTTATTTTTACCACCACATGGGTCTTAGGGGTTGAACAGAGGTTTTCAGATTCTAAAGCAAGCTTAGAATACTGAGCCATTACCTGCTCCTTAAATATTTTTATTTTCTTTGACAGTGCTTAGAACTTGAAGCCAAAACTAAACATGATAAATAACTGCTCTGTTTGAGTTACATATCTAGCTAATGCCTTTCTTAAAAACAAAGAAATGAAACATTTTTATGTTTGGCATGTAGTTTTCTATCAAGAAACACATTAATTTCTTTTATAATTTTTACATACAGAGTTATACCTTTCAGGACAGATATTCTGTTCAGTAATAGTTAGTTAACCAACAAATAACCAGCTCCATTGTTTTATGTTTTTGAGTATGTGTTTCATTGGTTACAGTTGGGTGGTTTTGTTTTACTAATTTGGTGTACGAGTGAGACTGTATTTTGTTCTCTAGGTTTCAGGCATTTTGCTGTTATTGTTATATTGGGCATTTGCTTGTTTTATTTTTTTATAAAAATTTAAAATTGAGTGTGTAAGGCGAGGGAAAAATATACGTAAACTTGAGGGAGAGGAAGAATATGATGAAAATATATTTAAATTTAAAAATAGTTTTTAAATTATAAAAAGAAAAAATAGTAAACAAAATTATTTTAAACAAAGAACTATACATTTACTGATTTACATTTATAATAAGTGAGCTATAAAGATGCATTTATCAGTTTTACATATATATATATATATATTAAAGAGAGGGAGATAGAAAAGTATAGTCTCCCTGATAGTACACAGATTTATTTTTAACAACTGACATCTTCCTTTTCCAACTGACTTCGATTTGCCTCAGATGCTTCAACTCTGCAATATACACACACATTAATCTCATTTATTTTTACATTGCATATTGGTTACAGTTTCCCTGGATTATTAATAAAAGCTGAAACAGCAAATAAACACAGTCATCAATTCAGTTTATGTCTTTCTCGCAGAAAAACCCATACAGGTTGCTTTACTTGAAGCACTGAAAGTAGTGGATGTGAAGTGTGATTTAATTTAAATATTTTATTTTGGCCTTGAACATAGAACATAACTGAATAAAATGCCAAAATGCAAGTAAAACAGGCAAATGTATACTAAAATTTTTGAAGCTGCCTTGATTTTTATTTGACTAATTTGTTCACTTATTCATCCTTAAGCTGCCTTGAATGGTTTCCTTATGGGAACCTTAACATACAGACATCAAATCTATAAATCTGCAGTGATCCAAGTTACAATAGAAACTATTGTGTTAGCTTTGCTATCACTTTGACAAGATATGTCTGATAGAGGCAAGAGAAGGATGGCTGGGGAGTGGTGGCACACACCTTTAACCCTCCTGTGTCCCTAGTAGCATGAATAGTAAAAACCCAGAGACAGATATTGGGGTTGAAGCTGAACATCAGAAAAGCAAAAGACCCCAGTTACTGGAGAGCTCTTACCTCTATAAAATCTTCAGATTGAAAAGAGAATGAGTTCCTATCTCATTCCCCTTTATATCCCTCTCTTCACCCATATCACTCCTGACTGCATCTCCCTTGGCATGGGATCCCAAGTGCTTGGATCACCTTTGTGTGAGCTCTGTTTCTCTTTTAAACAGATTCGACCTTATGTAGCCTTGAACTAACAGAGATCCCTCTTCCTCTGTCTCTCTAGTCCTGGGATTAAAGATGTGAGCCACCACACCCTGGCCTCTAGGGGCTTAGCTTTGCACTCTGATCTTCAGGCAAACTTTATCTTTTAACACAAATAACATACCACTATAGTTCCTGATCCACTCCGCCTCAGTAAAGGATAACCATGCGACAGTCAGCTTGTACTCTATTGGGGAAGTTCTGGAAACTTTTGGATGTGGTACCTACAAGATACACTGGGGATGTGTATCTTGGCTGGTGAATCTTGCTCAGAGCCCCTCTCTACCTCTGCCTCCTGGAAGCTGTGTGGAAAACCTCCCTGCTCTTCTAGTGTCCACAATAGGATATATTGAAAACCACAAGGTTAAATAAAATCATTTTCCCCTCAAGTGCTTTTTAACAGTGGCAAAAAAAAAAAAATGTATCAACCTAATAACTCTTTGGAACCCAAGAAGTGGTGAACGGTTGCTCTTCACCTTTCAGGTCATAGCCCATCAAGGATGGAAGCATGAAGGCAGGAACTCGAAGGTAGGGAATATGGAGAAATGTTGATTAAATGCTTGCATACAGACTTACTTTAAACCAGCTTTCTTATATGACCAGGCCCCGCAGCCTAGCGATAGTGCTGTCCACTGTGTGCAAGGTCATCAATTCGTAATTGATTACTAACCAAGAAAATGTTCCATAGACAAGCTCACATGGCACTCTGATAGAGGGAGGTTTTCATTTGGGGTTCCCCCTTTCCAGGTATACCATAATCATCATTCATCCATAACATCTGAGATCCACAGAGATTTCCCAGTTTACTGCCTGATCCTCCTCTAATTTTTTTCCAAAAATAATTTGACTTTGTTTTGTTCTTTAACTACTAAGGCTACATAAAACAAACATCATGCTAAATGTGTTATCCATAGCAGCCTAGTTCAGTGCTCCCAGCTCTAAGTATTCTTCTATTTGGCTCAAAAATAAATTATCTCATTTTTCTTTGTTCAGTTAAAAGATGCATTTTGCATCAACAAAGGAGATGATAGAAGGCTTTTATTCAAAATATGTTTGCCAGGAAGATGATTTAGAAAAGATTGCATTGGAGACAGGCAATCAGAGGCTTATTGGTACCTTCGCACAGGTGGCAACTCAGTTCTCGAAGATGCATAGCTGATCCTCATTGCATACCCATAAGATGCTTTTTTTTCTGCATATCTGCAGAAGGGTGTTTACCTTCTCTGAGTTTTTCCTTTTACTGAGTAGATTACCTGAGTGTCCGACATCATCATGTATCAGTGACAGACTATATGTGACTGTTAGCCACAGTGCTCTACTGCTTGTAGTCAAACTCACAGAAGAAGAGATTTTATTTCATCTGCTTCCTGGAGAAAACAAGTCTCAGATGAAGTTAATTATGGGGATGAATATGTGATCTAGGCTCAATACTCAGCTCTAGAAATTCATGAGTGTCTATGTTAACCAGTGTATGAGAAGTTCCCCATAACTTTTTTGTACTACATATAATATTCTCCATTTTGAAGTATGTACCTATGTAGCATACATAATGTGAGATATCAATAATAGAAATTAGATTATCTCAAGTTAAAGAACCTTTTGATCAATTTTCTTGTGAAAAGTGCTCTCAAACTAAATTTTAAAGAAATCCTTTAACTCAAGTTAAGGTGGAGGGTGATAATGTGAAAATAAGAACCGTCTTAGGATATAGTCTAGAGGAACAAAAACAATAAAAATACAGTATTCACACAAATACACACATATTAAGATAAAGTTGTAGTAGTGTGTGTGTGTGTGTGTGTGTGTATTTATGTGTGTGAAGGAAAGATTTCCACACTAGTCCAATAATGGCCATCCATTTACCATTGCCTCATGGGCACCTAGACTCACACATCTGATGTGGGATTCCCCTCTGTATACTGTGAATATCATGGTTAATAAAGGAACTGTGTTGGGCCTATAGCAGAGCTACACGGTAACAGAGCTAAGCAGGGAAAACTAAACTGAATGCCAGGAGAAAGAAAAGCAAAGTCAGAGAGACACCATATATCCCCGCCAGAGCCAGACAGAACTTTAGCCAGTAAGCCGCAGACACGTGGCGATGCACAGATCACTAAAAATGGGTTAAATAAATATGTAAGAATTAGCCAATAAGAAGCTAGAGCTAATGGGTCAAGCAGTGATTTAAATACTATAGTTTCTGTGTGGTTATTTTGGTTCTGGGTGGCCAGAGCAGACAAGTGTGGCTTCTTTACAACACACATCTACATGTGGTACCTTTACACAATGGAGTACTACATAACAGAAAAAAATAACGACATTTTGATTTGCAGCCAAATGGAAGGAGCTAGAAAATATCATTTTGAGTAAGATGAGCCAGACCCAGAAAGACAATTATCACATGTAATCACTCATGAGTTGTTTCTAGACATAAAGCAAAGAAAACCAGCCCACAAATCACAATCCCAGAGAACCTAGACAACAATGAGGACCATAAGAGAGACATACACAGATCTAATATACATGGGAAGTAGAAAAAGACAAAATCTCCTGAGTAAATTGAGAGCATGGGGATCATGGGAGAGGGTTAAAGAAGCAGAGAGAGGCAGGGAGGGGAGCAGAGAAAAATGTAGAACTCAATAAAAATCAATAAGCCTAAAACCTTTCTAAAAGTAATACAAGAATATAGATTTACAAGAGTTCTAGCACAGTGGTCTTATTTATGTTATATATTTATTTCACTTAGATATTTTATCAAATACAAATAACTGGTTCCCAACTTTGAAGCTGGGAATATTTCTAGCATGAGTAAAAGAATGCTTTTAATATACAGTCCAACATGATCTATATGCATAAAAAAGGCCTTTCATCATAGAAACAGCTTTATCTAAAAAAAAAAAAGAACTGGATTTAGAACCTATCTATACAAATCTAGGAATAAAATTTCAGCAGTAAACCTTAGTGGTAAGTGTAGAATCTTGGTGATAACTGTATTGGTAGTTTCATTATTGGCAGAGACATACCCTCTGGGGTAGATACTGGAAATACAATGGTGAGAAAGAGGATAGTGAGGATGGGGAAGAACATTCATACTGAAAAAGACATGCTAAAGGGAAGGAAACTGCTAAGGAGAAGATATTGATGGTGATGGGGGACATTAATGATGAGGAAGAAAAGAAAAATGCATAAATGGATAAATAAAAGAAAATCCCTAAGCATCATGCTTATTGCCACATTTATTGTCTCAATCTTTTGACAAAAGTCTTGAGATCTGGTTTCTGAGTTCCTTATCTCTTATGTGTTACCTCTTATCTCACAACACATGCATGGCAAGTTCTCTTATTACTAAAATACTTTTTACAAGTTTTGACTAATCTGTAGCAGTCCAGCAGTAGACACAATTTTTGTTCACTCACCAGTAGTTGGAATAGTTATTTTCACTGAACTTTTCTTTCCTTTAATTCCAGGACACACCCTTTCTGGGTATCTTCTGATCTCACTGACTGTGTCATCTTCGCTTTACTGAATAGTTTATTTTCTTAGCTTTTCAATGTCAAAATCATCCATATCTTTTCTTGATATCTCATTCTGTTCACAATCTTCTCTTTTCTTCATATCCCAACCTTACTCCTTTTAAGAACATGTCCCCAAGCCTTCAGATCTTCACGAACAGTACTTAGTTGATATATGCACGGGTATATATAATTATATTTAAAATTTAGCATAAAAGTCAGCTAATGACTCCTTCCACTTCCAAATTCACCTGCATCTAGAGACAAATCTTTCCATGCTACTCTGAAATTTTTATAGTCAACCTTGATGCATAAATGTCTTTGTCTTGTGCAACCAATATTGACACTGGACCCTATTGAGCACTTTGTAGGATGCTGGTACAATGATTACTATTTTAGTCAAAATGTATAGACTCTCAGAACTTAGATAAATGTGGGTAAAGTTGTGCATTAAGTAACACTAAAGTGCAAGTTACAGATATTTTTAATATTATTGTATGGATAAATTTAGCAAAGATGATACATGATGAGTACTGTGTATGTAGTTTGAAATTTTTAATGTCATATTATAAAAGGTATCAACAAATTTATTGTAGCAGAGAAAAGTTTAGAAAGTTATTGTAACTGATGTCTGTGACGTATCAGAGTAGGTCATTCAAGGCAATAAGCCTACTTAGTACAGATATTATATATGTGTGTGTGTGTGTGTGTGTGTGTGTGTTTATTTTTTGAGACAGGGTTTCTTTGTATCTTTGGATCCTGTCCTGGAGCTAGCTGTTGTAGACCAGGCTGGCCTTGAACTCACAGAGATCTTCCTGCCTCTGCCTTCCAAGTGCTTAGATTAAAGGTGTGCACCACCACTGCCCAGCTTCAGATATTAATATATTTAAATTTCATGACCTTATGAAGTTGATTTGAAAGTTCACAGTCAGCAATGGACTGAGATTCAGTAAGCTTTATGTTCTACAAGAAAATTATAAAATAAAATCTCTGAGGACTAGAAGGATGCTCAGTCATTAAACTGCTTACTGAAAAAGTCAGGACCTGAGTTTGGATCTCCTGCATTTATGAACAAGTAAAACATGGTGATGTGCAGCATAATCCCAGTGCCGTGGAGGTGGGGACTGGAGGATGCTTGGAATTCACTGTCTGAATAAGGCAACAATCCTGTGTATATGAGAAACCCACTGTTAAAAAATACTGATAGAAGTGATAATGTTAGATATACAGTATCAAACTTTGGCTTCTACATGCAGATATATGTGTGTGCTGGAAGCTAGAGACACACAACCTGAATGCATACATACAAAAATGAAACCATTATTTCATTTTAGAAACCTATAACTTGAATGTGTGTGCGTCCATTCACCAAAAATTTTGAAAAAGTATGGTATTCCAAAAAGTTATTAGAAAGAAGTAGGGAAAGTATATAACATTTAGAGTATAAAATCAGCTCCAAAACTCATTTTTATGATTCTTCATGAAGATTCTGAGAAGTTAAGGGGAATAATAGCAAATGAGACACCAAATCATGTTTGCTTTTAACCCTGAACTCTCCAGGGGCCTTTCATATCATCTGGAAAAGGCAGTTTTTTTTTTTTGCAATGACCATCAAGCCTTTGCATGACCCAACTCATCTCTCCTGGTGTTTCCATTTCCTTAGATACCTTGCCTCCTTGTTTTTATACAAACAGGTCTGGCCATGTTTAGATCAGAGATCTTCTCTACCTTTGGATGATTCCCAAGTGATTAACAGGCAACTTTAGAGGACTAGGTCAATGCTGAGTCGCAGGTGAATGAACTATCCAGGAAATAGAAAGTAGGTTACAAGGAATGTTGATTGGAAAGTCATGTTTTTACATCTTTTCCTTCCCTTGCACAGATTCGCTCCCTTCTGGCTTTCATGAGGAGAAGAGTTGACCGGTACCTTGCCCTTTGACCACGATGCTTTTATTTCCTTACAGACATAAAACAATGGGCCAAGATGACCACAACATTGAAAGCTTGAAACAAAATGAATACTACCCTTAAGTTGTTTTTCTTAGTTATGTGTCACAGAAATGAAAACTAAATAATACAAATTTCTGGAGTTCAAGGTATTAGATCACAGAATGTTCAGTTTTTCAGTTGCTAAAGTACTCTAAATTACTTTGCAAACTTCTATAACTTACATTTTTATTAAAAATGCTAACACATTTTTATTTCTTATGGTTTTCTTGGCAAAACATTTTGAAAAATATTCATATACCTATATACATTGCCATGATTCTTTCTTTCTGAAGGTTTGTGTATTTTTTTAACATAGAGTCTCATTCTAGATCTCAAACTAGAGATCAAAAAACTTTGTGTAGCCCAAACTGGCCTCACATCCGTAGTGGCCCTCCTGCCTCATTAATCAATTCATAAATCTTTCTCACAATCAACAAGTTATTCAAATTTATCATGTAAAACATTTCTTAAATCCTGACTTCCAGAAGAAAACTTGAAAAATATAACTCAGGATGTAAGAAAATTAAAGGGTTCTTTCTGTGTTATAGGGATTGGTGATATGTCTGCATTTTCAGGGGGTTGGGTGGGTGTACATATAGATTAAAGGCCGCAGGTTGCTATCCAGACAAGTTTTCTTCCTGAGACTGAGACCTGCTTACTAGATTGTGTTGTCTAGGTTGCACCATGACTCTCCTGAAATCTGTCTAGGTTGCTCTGGTTTCTGCCTAATGTTATCTAGGTTGCCATGGGGTCTTCCTAATTTTGGTTAGGTTGCCCTGTGAGTTCTTTTGTTTCTGCTTTCCTAGTAGTGGGATTAAAAATCCAATGTACTCCCTCTAATACTGTATGCATCTCATGCATATTGATGTCAGGTCTTCACACTTGTACAAAAATTACTTTGTCCACTGAGCCACTTCCCTAAGCCCAAAAGTTGCCTCTTGTAGTTGTGTTATACAGAACTTTCTTCCAGTAATTAATTGTTACCTCTGTTTAAACATATATTTTACCATGATCTGTTAACATGAAGTAATAAAGCATATTAGCTTGTCTTTCCTACATCTCTTTATTTTTCATCTTTTCATTTGGACATTGCTCTTTACATATACCTGACCTTTTGGTATTGATAGTCAACTTTGCCAGTATCCCCTGAGCATAAGCATTTACACTTACTGTGGTGCTGAGATATTCACATGCTTATTTCTCTAAACCTCCTTTCCTGTTTCACTGACACACTGTTGAAAAATGGGCGCTATGTTATATACTTTTTATATATATTCAATGCAGTACCCACTGGCCCTCACATCTCACCTATCCCTCGTCATCTACATTCTTAAAATGTCCATTTTGCATTATCTGTCCCCGAGGACCTAGCAGGGCTTGGTGCTTAATGGACTCAAAAACTGTTTGATAAATGCACCGATGAAAAACAATAGAGCTTTAAAGTTCTATAAAGCATTTTTGAAGTCATTATTCAATACTCAAAGACAATTGTAATAACTGAAGTAGCAGCAGGAAAGTTTCAAGGAAGTTATGCAGCCCATAAAAAGTGCCTAATATGCAATATAACAGAACACAGAATAAATTTCAGTTTCTACATTTCAAATCTATATTCATATGTGACCATCTTTTTCAGTTTCTCTTTCTTTCTTTCTTTCTTTCTTTCTTTCTTTCTTTCTTTCTTTCT
>JABTXL010012463.1:7960439-7979488 GCA_025134845.1 Neodon shergylaensis
TCTTTCTTTCTTTCTTTCTTTCTTTCTTTCTTTCTTTCTTTCTTTCTTTCTTTCTTTCTTTCTTTCTTTTTCGAGACAGGGTTTCTCTGTAACTTTGGAGCCTGTCCTGGAACTAGCTCTTGTAGACCAGGCTGGCCTCAAGCTCACAGAGATCCACCTGCCTCTGCCTCCTGAGTGCTGGGATTAAAGGTGTGCACCACCATTTGGCTTTTCATTCATTTTCTTAACATATCTCCCAATATACTGTGTAATATATTATACTGTACAATATAGTATCTTCACCTACAGTGTGTGTGGCTTTGGAACTGATCAAGAAGACAAATGCAGCTTTGTGCCAGGTTTGCAGGCATAGTGACAAACAAGGTTGAGCAAAATTGTTATTCCTGTGTATTCTCACTTTACAAAATAGCTACTAAGATACAGATAGTTAAAAAGAGCATGCTCACCCGTTGCAGGTTCTACTTAATGTTTGTACCCTTTCCCCCTAACTTTGTTCTCTTTTCTTCTTTCCTTACTTTTACTGCTTTTGTTCTCAAAATAAAAACATTTCTCATGTGTGTGCACATGACTATGTCAACCTAATTTTGTGCAAGATTAAAGTAGTGTGAAAGATGGGAGTAGAGGAGGGGATTGCATTGGGCTGTATCTTTTTTTGGAAGTATAGAGAAGCTTGCTAAGATCTTGACTTTTGGCAAATGGTTGTCAATAGCTTCGGTCAATTTTGCAATCATTTCCTGGAATCAGGTAGACTCCACCTAGAGGGACTGGAAATTCTTTAAAGAAAAGGTGAAAAAAAGCTTATCCAGCTCCTAACCATACTTTCTCCATGCCAGAATTCATGGAAGGATTGATCAAACTTAGAGTGTATTTGAACAGATCAAAATGTGCTTGGTATATGCACAAAGGTGCCCAGATTGATAATGGTTATCCTAATCCCCTGTTTCTCCAGAGGATCATTGCCAACAGGGCTTCTGGGGGTTGTTGTGTTGCAGGCTAGAGGCAGCTAGAATGGCCACAACATTTTGTGGTAGATCTCTAGCCTTATGCGTAAGTCTAACCTTGACAGATGGTCAGGCAGGGCCTTCCAACAATGAATAGAGGTATCTCATCTCCTGATTAGGGTTTGGCAGAAGAGTTTAAGCCAATTAATCATGCCACATAATTGTTGTAATTCTGAGAATGAGTACAATTCTTTCATTTCTAATTTAAATGAAAGGGGTGAACCTGCTTAGCAATGGAAAAGCCTAAAAATACAAAGGGGGTACTGTTTGAGCCTTATCTGTCACCACCATTAGATACAGTGATTCAAGATCTTTTAACACTTTTTCAGAAGTCCTTTGCAGGTAAGTCGCATCTGGATGTGCCAGAAGGAGATCTTCCATGTGCTGGATTAAAAGGTCATATTTGGGTATTTTTACAAAGGTCTGAGAAACATATAACCTGAAGATTTTAGGGATATTCTTCATTATGGGATAAAATAATCCATTGATATCTCTTGGCTGGATTATGCATATTTGGGTTCCCATACTGTAAAGTCAAAGCAGTCTTGATCCTTTGGCATCAGGGGAATTTGAAAAAAAAAAAGCAATCCTTAATATCCAAACCTAAAATGTAATAAGACGCAGGAATAGAACTAGGGGAGTCCTGGTTCCATGGAACTTTTATTTTATTTTATTTTATTTTTTTTATTAAAGATTTCTGTCTCTTCCCCACCTCCGCCTCCCCTTTCCCTCCCCCTCCCCCAATCAAGTCCCCCTCCCTCGTAAGCCCAAAGAGCAGTCAGGGTTCCCTGCCCTGTGGGAAGTCCAAGGACCACCCACCTCCATCCAGGGAACTTTTTTACATTTAATCATTAACTACATGAAGATACTGTAGGAGGCAGTAGCATTCTGATCTCTTGGAAATAAGAAATATGGGAGTAATATGTTTACTTTGGGTCAGTTCTATGTACCACATCTTTAGCTGTCCTACAACTAATTGCTTTTGGATTGGCAGCTTTGGTTTTCAATTATAGGCTACTGTTCCACCCAGACATCTTGATTCAAGAGCCCCATCAATGGAATGGAGCTACGAGGCTCAATTGTGGTGGATCTTTGAGGGACAGTGGCCCTTTGAATTGGGGGTACAACTCATGTGTGGGATCATGATTTTCCAAACCTGTCTTTTCATAAACCTGAAGTTTATCAAAGAAAACTCTATTGTCAGTTGTTAGGACAGCACCCATATACAGCACTCATATCTTCCAGAATGTCTCTGCTTCAGAGATTTCTTGATACTAAAGACACAATACGTTGAGTGTCTCCCTTATTGCCATAAAGGTCTTTCGAATGGATCAGACAGTTGGTAAGTTTTGAATCTTGTGGGCCTCCTACTCACTGATGGGAAGTCCAGGTCCAAATTTCCAGTGGGTGAAGTGAATCACCTTTATTTCTGTGAATATAGTGATGTCCACAGTCATGTCCACCAGGCCTCTAGCAGCTTGTCCATCAAGATAGATGGTCAACACTGGAGAGCATGGACAAATGGGCAATGTCCAATACATTTTTGGATTAGTATAGCCTCTTCTTACTGGTGGGGCTGAGAAGTTTAAAGTCCCTCCTATAATCCTTTGCCCAATGAAATCCCTTATTGCATCTGGAGCATTGGAGTCTACATTTTATCCAGGGGAAGTCAGGAAGCAGATGTTTTGGTTTGCTGCATCCCCAGCAAGATCCTTCTACTTGGGGGGGGGTGCGGCTAGGGTGTGTCATTGTCACACTCCCTTTCCACAATTAGAGCATTCAGGGAAGCAGTGAGGGCAGCAATGGGACTATTACTGGGATCTGGATCTTTTGTGGCCAGTACCCATTGTGAATATGCTCATTGCACATCACTGTGACCACATTGCTGGTGGGGGCATTATTATTATTCCCAAACCAATAGTTAGATGGAAATTCCCCTAGTGGGGCCTAGGTCGACTCCCTGCTCCACTGCCTCATTGACACTCATGAGAAAAATCAGTAAAAATTTCTCCCGGCTGTTGAATAAAATTGTAGAAGTAAGCTGAAGATTCCCACAGGGTGCATGCTTTAAGAACCTTGGATGCTGGGTCAGAAACCTGTTGGTAATAGGCTTTATTAGTGTGGCTGATGAATGGGATGACCAAAGTTACCTTGTCCAGTGAGCATATCAATCATCATGGAATGTTAATTTAGAGGTTCGTTTGTGCTGTGCTTGATTATCGTATGCCATTTTCAAGCTAAGATCGACGGCTGGCTCCAACGCAGCCTTGAGCAGACCATCCCAACCAAAGTAACTCTGTAGTTGCATTGCCCATTGAGTGAGGACCTGTTCGAAGCAAGATGAATTTGAACCCAACTCATTAGATGCCTTTTTAGATAAGGGACAGTTCAGCTATGGGAGTGGATATCCAGGGCTGGTTAATGGCTGTTTGTCCAGGTTGACAAGAAAGGCTTCTGCCTGCCTTTGAGACCTAAGTTGGCTAGACATGATCAGGACCTCTGACAGCACTTGTTGCAAGGCTCTCAGGCAGACTCCATGTTGGTCATCTCTCAGTCTTGTAGGTCTTATTTTCCTATATGAGATTTGAAAAAAATAATATGCCTGGGAATACATATGAAAGGTGAATGAATACAAGTTTTGTTGCATTTCTCACAACCATGGGTGATCACAAAATGCCAGCAGTATATACATTTTTATAAAACTTGTTATTTATCAGTGAATTTGCAAATAGACCATTTATTAGTAAAGAGGGCTCATTTTACACTTCTTATTATGAATCTCAATCCTAGGAATTCTCAAGCAAGGACGCTTATGGAACCATGGTGGCTCTTGTTCAACTCAATGTTTGTTTAGAAGCCAATCCACACACAACACTGGGAAGTATCACTGAGGTCAGGATGTGAGACTCCTATTTCCATGAAGGAGCACAGTATTATTTTCTAAATTATACAATGTGCACTTTTGACTTTCCAGTGTTCCGAAGTCTAGCAATTCATGAGGAAGTTCAGTCCATTTGTCAAATAGATTATAGCAATGAAAGTTAATCAATAATTCATATCTATTTAAAAAAGAAAAGCAATAAATCAAATAGTCCAGTGCCTACCACTTACATTTGTAATCCCTCTTAGTCTCTCAGCAGCTATATGACTGATTATATTTTTCTTATTTGCCACGAGGAAATTCAAGGCTCAGAAAGGTTATACAAGTAGCCTACGACTTCATAGACCAGAACAATAGGAATGTACAGTAATGGCAGCTATGTCAGACTGCAAAGTTTGTGACTTTCTTTGCCACACCTTCTCTCTGTGACAATTTTTAATTTTTTGACTCTATGACAGAACAGTTTTTGCTTCTCTGTAATTTTACAATTTTATGGTACTTCTTGAAATTACATTTGCTCTGCTAGCTCTGAAACATTTAAAGCAAGGAGGCTGTTTTCCTTGAGAAACTCATTTATGAAATATTCTTTTTTTGGGGGGGTGGTTTCGAGACAGGGTTTCTCCATAGCTTTTTGGTTCTAGCTCTTGTAGACCAGGCTGGCCTTGAACTCACAGAGATCCACCTGCCTCTGCCTCCCGAGTGCTGGGATTAAAGGTGTGCGCCACCACTGCCTGGCTTATGAAACATTCTATAGAGTAACATTCAGTATTTCTTAGATTTCTGAGAAGTATGAAATATTACATTTTATACTTACATTTCTTAGAAGTATGAAATATTACATCAGATGTATAAGACAACTGAACAATTCTAAAACAATTAACCATACCTGTCTCTTCATCATCTCTTCAATGAGATCCATCTTGATGTTCGCTTTTCTATTACTTAGCTAGCATGCATAAACACATGTACACAAGCAGAAAAGTGATCATTATATATTAAAATAATTTGTTATCTTGTATTTCTACCTTGTATATAAACAAACATATACTCATAAACATATGTACATTTTTAAATTTGCATTGCTCAAATTTAGGATTACTAATTCATTTTTAGTATATTTGTCTTTTGAGTTCATTTCAAACATGAAATTTATTACTTTTGATTGAAAATAGAAAAATGATTTTTCCATTTGAGAATAAGAATTTGCATAATCCATTCTTACTTATAATCACAGAACAATTCTCAAAAATATTTTGCTTGTATTTTCCTTTCAAACCAATGTCCAGTACTAACAATTATCACAGTTAGCATGACAGTTCTTTACAGCAAAGGACCAAGCTTGACATCAGCTGTTGAATTCAGTTTCTACATATGTTTACTCTATAAGAGGAAAGAACCAATCTCGAGTCTTTGGTTAATTTTCATCACATTAATGGTTTTTGGTATTAAAAACTTGCTAATGTAGAAGATGTTTCTTTAAATTTGTACAAAATTTAGAGTCCACATGAATATAATAGACATGTTAGGAGAAACATTTATTTAATGATTAAATTTCTGTATCTATTTATCCAGATTTAGGAAGGCTTAAGAAGCTGGTTAAGCATTATTCCTTGGTTTTCTGTATTTTGAATGTCAATCATTATACACAAAATCTGCAACTTTCTCAAGACTTTGACCTTGTGATCAAGGTTACTCCTTCATCCTCCCTTGCTGGATGCCTTTGTTGTGAACAAGCTATATTACTCACATGTCAGGGTCTCCAGAGATCAATATTTAGCTGTGGGGATGTTCAGCTTCTGTGCTCATATGAGCCAATTCCTCTGATAAAATTTCTATATATCTATCATCTACCTATCAATGATCTATCCAATATTTCTACATAACTATAATCTAGATATTAATACTCTGTCTATCAATCATCAATCTATCTGTCAATCTACACTTCTACCAATCAATCCATCATCTATCTAACTATTTTGGCTGCGTCTCTTTGAATAATAATAATAATAATAATAATAATATATTCTTTAATGTCATTTAATACTTTTACATATTATTTAATAACAATATTCCTTGTTATTTTGAAGTGTGTTTTGTTCAGTTAATTACAATTACACCAGTTTTATCCATCATGGAGTTAATCTTTCATTTGGACCTAGTATACTCATTTATTAAGACAAAATTAAATACCTTACCTAAACCAGGTAGTGGTGGTATGCACCTTTAATCTCAGCACTTGGGAGGCAGAGACAGGTAGATCTTTTGAGTTTATGGGCAGCCTAGTCAATAAAGCAAGTTCAAGGACAGCCAGGGCTAGTATTTAGAGAAACCCTGTATTAAAGCAGCAAGTAAACACAAAATTGCCTTACCTCTAATCTTACGTCTTAAACTTTTAAATGATTAATTTTAAAATGACATCCCATGTGGATTAGTATTTTCTTGGTTCTATTGATGATAACCCATCAATATCATTATTTATTTAGAAGCTCAAATTGAAGACAATTTGAGCAATTGAATTTTTTCAGTGTGGTTCATTTATGTTATTGAGTCTCATTTATACCTTTCTCGCTTTCTTCTTGTCAGACAAATTAATTTACCTTCATGTGGCCAATGGAAAAAATTCTACTTTAATGTGACAATTTTTGCTGCAATTATGGGATAAACTATCTATTCAAAGAAATCTACCTCATTTTAGTGTGAAAATTGTATTTGGAATTTTGACTTTGACTTCAGTTATATCATTGTTCTTTGGTTGTCATTAATTACAAGTCTTAAGGAGAAAGAACAAAAGTGTTTTTTATGGTGATAGTGAGAACTAATATCATATAAAAGTGCCTATCCTATATAGGTGCCATTTATCGTGTTAATATCCTTCTATTGTTTCTTTATTATCTCTACTGATATATATATATATATATATATCTTTTGATGGCTGGCTGGCATATTGATAGACTTGAATATAATTAAATCTGATTCTATGTTCAATTATCAAAATCTTATTCTCCATTAGTGTTTAACTCAGGGATACAAATAAGAAATATGGCTTAATATTTCCATTTTAAGCCAAACACAAAGATATAAGTAAATACATCATTTGATATTTGGACAAAGCAGAACCCAGCAGTCTCATATGAACTGATTTGCTGAAACCCATCTCTAAAAGAGTTTGGTTATGGAATAGCCCTTGGACCACATGCCAGACCAGCTTCTTTTCAGTATTCCAAAGAATGTGAATGTGATGTGAAACTGGCCAATCTCCAACAATAGCAACTAATCATTTAACTTGCTTAAAATTTTACAATTCATGGAATAACCAGCCATATGTGGCTACTTTGAAACATTTTACTTAAAACACACCTGGTAAACATATGTAGTTAAATGCTTTAGATTAGTATGGATTAGAACCACCACCGTGTTCATTCTCTTATACTCACAAGCTAGTGTCTGTCAAGCCTTATTTGAATATTCTATCTGTAAGGACATAAAAATTTTTAAAAAGCTTTGCCTGATCAGAAGATGGTTAAAACACATGCCTTGAGCTCTTTGCAGCATCAAGAGTTTCTTGGAAACAGGAACTTTGCAAAAGTGCAGACCCACTGTCCCTAGCAGCTAGCCCCCTGTCAACCTCCAGCTTTGTGGTCTAGACAAGAGCAGAAATAACTGCTTGGGTAGAAAGCTGGGGTCATGCACAGAAGCAGAAGTAGCCCATACCCTCTATTCAGCAAAACCAACCCCCTTCACCCTAAGTAAGCCTGGCTTATAGTTTTTGCTATTTCTGATGCTGTAAAAAGATCCCACACCAGTTCAGAAGAATAGATAATAAACGGGTTTTTTATTTAAGAGGAAAACTTACAGATCACCGTCCTAAACAACAGTCCTCTGAGCACAAACAGGAACAGAGTCTATTAGTCATAATGGGAGCCAGAAGCAAGGGAGCAGACACACAGGTCCTGCTGCTTTTTAAAGTATAAGAGACCATGCCCCAGTGAGCTGGTATCTTGAAGGCTATTGGCTGAAGGAGCAGAATGTGCTCCCACAGCCTATGTTAACCCCAAATGAGGAATGGGGGAGCTCTCCCTACTGTGCTGCTTCACGTGTAGTTGGGAACTCCCAGCTAGCCAGAAAGAATAAACCTTGCTTTTGCATTCTGGACTTGACTGGATTCTCAAGGTCTCCCTGGGATGGGGGTAGGGTCTCTCAACTTGGGCACAACACTATCCTTCTGCTTACGAGACAGAAATTCATTTATTCCTTCGTCTGAGGTGTCATGCTTAAAGACAGAGGGAGTATGAGCAGTCTGATACGTTTCTTTCCTTTGAGGTATCATAACAGACAAGTGAAACTCGGTATTGCTCTAACTTGAATATAGGTAATCCTTTCCAGGGTTCGCATTGAAATTTGGTTCTTGTGAATGGGTAAATGGGTGACTGGGGAAGCTCTGTGCAGTACATGAAGACTGAAGTTTGGATCTGAAAGTCTTCCCTAAAACTCAGAAAGTATGGGGTCCAACATGTGATTCCAGTCCTTGGGAGGCATAGGCAGTTCTCTAGGTCCATCTGGCTGGCAATACTAGGTCAGGCAGAGCTCAGGGTTACCTGGCATCAGTTGTTACAGGCATCAGAGAAGAAACTCAACATCTGGTCTCCACATGCGTATGTATACACCCCCACACATATGAGTACACATGCACACATGTGATGCACACACACACACACACACACACTCATATAATAAAATTTGTTCTCAAAATTTTGTTGTGAGGAAGTGAAATCTTCAAAATATGATGAGTAAAGTGGGATTAATGTAATCCTTGTAAGATTGTATTAGTTGTTCTGAAAGTAGTTGTGACAAATCTACACCACACTTGAGTATTATCTTATTCATTTACCCTCTGCCCTTTCTTTCTGTGCTGGTTTTAGTGAATATGGCCCTCATGGGCTCACCCATTTCAATGTTTTCCTCCAAGTTGGTACAACTGTTTGGGAAGGATGAGGTGGTATGACCTTGTTGGAGGAGGTGTGTCACTGGGGGAGGGCTTATAGTTGTCAAAAGCCCGTACCATTCACAGTTAACTCTCTATTCCTTTCTTTTTGCACATATGGACCAAAGTGTAAGCTTTCAGACATGGCTCCAGTGCTTGTCTGCTTGTCTGCTCCTATGGTCTTGGGTATGATAGTCATGGAAATAACTTTTTCAAACTATAAGCCCTTGATAAACTATTCTGTAAGCTACCATGGTCATTGTTTTGCCACTGCAGTAGGAAAGCAACTAAGACACTTTCCAGTTTTCTGCTATGTAGGCAAATAGTGTGAGGCTCTCTGCAGCTACAGATGCCCCAATCTTGAATATCTATTTTTAAGTACAGTGAGGTAATTGATATACTTTCCTGTATAAGTTATTCACCTTACATATTCTGTTATATCAATATACATCCCCCAGACACAAGCACACATGCACACACACACAAGCACACCCATGCATTTACACAGGGCCATGGGGTAAGGGGGGAAAAAAGAGAACGAGAGGGAGAAAGAGAATTAAGGTTAAGGCATTATATGAACAGTGTAACAAAATTATGATTAATGTGTCATTAAATTCCTGTAATCAATAGGATGAAGAAAGACAGAGAGAGAGAGAGAGAGAGAGAGAGAGAGAGAGAGAGAGAGAGAGAAATTTTAGATAACCCACTAGAGAATCAGTTTTTGGAGTTATAGCATATGATTCTGAGGTTTCTGCTAATTCCGGGTTTTTTTTGTGCTTATTTTGAAGATATTTTGAATTACTAAACTGACAGTGAACTAACCATGTAGTTGGAGGCTGTTTGTTCATTTCCCGGCTGCTCAGACCCAAAATAATCACACAGAAATTGTATTACTACAACACGGCTTGGCCTATTAGTTCATGCTTCTTACTGGCTAGCTCTTATATTTTAAATTAACACATTTCTATTATTTTATATTTTACCACGAGTCTCATGGTTTACCAGTAAGGTTCTTGCTGGTGTCTGTCTCCCGTGGTGGCTGCATGGTGTCTCATTGACTCTCTCTCTCCATCTATCTGCTTGGAATTCCTGCCTTGCCCTATTCTGCCCTGCAATAAGCCCAAAGCAGCTTCATTATTAGCCAATGGAATTCACAGAATGCTGAGGGGAATCCTGCATCACCTCCCGCTTTCTGTCTAAATAAAACTAGTTTAAGGTTTTGTAAGAAATCTCTGTAGTTCCTACATATAATTCATTATAGGTTCAAGTCAGTTTCTAAAGTCTATGCACAGAATTACATAAAATAGAATATTTCCATATACATAATAGTATGACATTCATTCAACAAGAAACTATTTATAGCTATGATTAACAATTGTACAAATACAATTAAATTACATTCAGTACCAAATAATAATAAGTTTGGATGATGGTGCTCTGTCTTTTCTGTGTGAAGCTTCTGAGAAAACTACACATCTATACATCTGAAAGTTAGAACGAATCTACTGAAATAAGCAGAGGACAATATTCTAGCATGTCATAACATGTACAGTTCCGGAGACTGAGGCATCTTTGAAACTATTGTTGATGTCTACATAAGGCCACATTCTAGAAATCAGCCTTATCATAGTGGAAGTCTTGAAGGAAAGCTACAAGCAGTGCAACTACAGCCTCAGCACGTTCCTTTTTCCTTTCACCACCTTACGTCCTTTATAACTTCAGATATCTGGTATTGTTAGCATTTTCTACTAATGGTGTAAAATCTAAAGAACAGATAGAAGAAAAGCCAAAAGAGAAACACTTATAAACTCTAATTCTGTGGACTGTCTTGTTGTTCTTGCTGTGAAGTAAGAATCCAAGTTATGTAAACTAACAGTAAGAACTATACAGAAGTACAGCTATGTGTGAGAAAATATTAGTCCTGTATCCTCTGCACTGTGCGAAGCAAGAGGTCCAAAGTTTAAACAAGTCACTTCTCCATATTCATAGTCTGTGAAAAAGGAAAAACTAAGACAAAAGAAAGAAAATGGTTGTTTTCATCATAATGTGGCTTGATTTGCTTTAAACAGGTCTTGTGGGTCTTTAGAGAATTTCTAATTTCAAATCAGAGACATAAAACCTAGGAGGAACGTCCATATAATTACATATGTACATTTCATGTTCTAAGCATTTCATCAGTTGGCTAGAGAGAATTCTAGACATATTCAGTTATAGGGCATTCTAGCAGGAGTAATTGTGAAATGAAATACCTCTCACGTTCTTGCTTTTTAGCTCATTAACATGAAGCTTAATTGATTCCATAAACAGATTTCAAAAAAACAGCCAATAAACAGAATACTTTGCACATCCTCTTAAATTAGGTTATATGCTCCCATATAGAGCCATAAATGAAGTAATGGCATAGTCAAATAATGTCATCTATAAGAGTCAAACAACTACAATTACTATCAGGTGGTTTATCCAAGACTATTATTCTTCTGATACAAAAAGATATTAAATTAAAGGCAAATCATGGACATAATCATAAATTAGGTGTGACAAACTGTTATTTCCATGAATTCATATATTCATACTCCACTACTCCAGAGTATAAATCTGGCCTATGGATCATTAAGGAAGTAATTAAATTTATTTTAGTAGGTTACCTCTCTTTCAACAGTTGTTTCAAATTTTTTTTATTTAAATAGTATTTTTTTCATTTATTTTTCATACCATCCAGTTTCTCCTCCCTCTTCTCCTTCCACCCCCTCTCCTTTCCCATCTGCCTCCCTCCCCCTCTGCTCCTCCTCCATTTCTATTCAGAAAAGGGCAGGTCTCCCATGGATTGCACAGAGCATGACACATCAAGTTGAGGCAGTGTTATGGTCAGATGCCTGAAGTCTCCCAAAAGCCAACAAGAAGACTGAGTTCCATATGTGAGCCTTTATTTTATGCAAGTTTTCAAACTTGGTCTCTCCGCATGTCCAACCTATTAGAGCCCTGTCCTCAGTTGGAGTTGGATTTTTATAGTAGTAAAGGTGGGGGTGAAGGATTTCTAAGGCTCAGGACCCCTGATTGACTGACATTTTTAGGGGTATCCTGGTAAGGGTGCTGGCAGGTGATCTTATCTAAAATGGTTGGAACTTTAGGCATTTCCTTTGGATGATCTGTTTTTGGATGGTGCTCAGATAATCTCAGTTTGTGGTTCTTTCTGAAACCAGGTATTGTCTCAGAGTAAACTACTGAGACTCAGGACTTCATTAAATTTATCAATGGCTGAGTCCTACTCTGGCAGGTGATAATGGTTGGAAGTAAAGAACTTCCTTTGGGCCATCTGTTCATCGTTAGTTTATCATGGCTGGCTCCTACAACAGTACCAACCTCCTCTCCTTACATCAAGGTGGGTTGAGATAACCCAGCAGGGAAACATAAGAGACAGTCTTATGTGAAGGAAGCAGACTCAGTGGTCTTATAGTCCCCCCACAGGGAGTAGAGCATGTTGGTACACAAAGAGGTAACAGGCAAGGAGCCCATAGATGGCTAAATGAGTTGACTCTGATCTTAGACAATTTCCTCTTTATGTCACCCAGTCTGTGCTATTTTATTAGTTTATCTTTCTATTTCTATAAAACTTTTTATATAAATAACAATATAAGCCAAGTTTCCATTTTTACAAAAGACATTTAATTTCATACTTAAAATAATTTAAGATACCATAAAGTTCACACCATGACAGCTTTTTAGCTTATTACCAGAATAATTGCACCTTTAGTTTGTATCTATCAACTTAAATAATATTGGAGCCTCAATTTAGAAAATATTTTAAGCAGACTATTAAACGACTAATAAAAGGTACAATAATAAGTCACTGCCCTGCAAGTCAAAGTTTATGAATATATATCATTTTAATTATGGCATGATTTTTCGGTTGTTGCAGGTTATTTAAATACATTGTTCATTTAGCAAAGTACTCAAATGAATGAAGCCTAAGAGATCCCGATGCTCATAACTGGTAATGTATAAAACACTGTCAACAGTCTAGAATATGCATGAGGTAAGCCTGTGAAATATGTAATGTGAGCAATAAAATATGCAAAATCAAGAGCTAAAGTATATAGCTTAGTCAGTAAAACTTGGCAAGCATAATGATTAAACAATTTACTGAAACAGCAAAATATGCAAAAAGGAGCAGGCAATCTTATTTATTAAACTGAGGTATTGGATCACCAATAGATAGTTCCAGAAGGTTTGATTTGAAGTAAGCTATTTGAATGATCTACGCAGCTTTGTCAGCAGATTATGTATCTCGATCATTGAGCTCTATGAAAAATTAATTGCCTAACTACAGGATTTTATGATCACAACAGAGGAAATTAATTGAGACACTTATGAGTTTATGTGTATGATTCTAAAATCTTAAATGGCATTTTAGAGGGTTTTGCAGTGTGCTTTTATTAGATCCTCTGTATATGTCTACCGTTCCTATTGTCCAATGTTTTACAAATGTTGGCTGTTTCTATTGTAAAGTAGATTTTTAAATTTATACATAAATAAATAATAATAAAGTTATTTTGATGATATCATATAAAATTACTGCTATTCATTGATATCAGAGTATCCATTCACCCACATAATATCAGGCAGAAAGTAGGAAAGAAGTATTTTTATAAAATAATAGCAATGATTACTAAAATAATGTGTTGGAGAGAGCAGAAATTCATTCAGTGAACCCAGAACTGGCTAGACTCTCAGAAAAGGGACATTCTCTAATTACAGGGCACCAAGGAGGAAGAGAAATACATTAATGGTCCTAAGACAGTGTTCACCCATCACATCAGTAGAAGAGGAACACAAAGAGAAAGCTAGTTGTAGTGAGAGCTGACCACAAATCCTGTGTGTAATCCCATGAGTTTGTAGCCCCATAGTCGCCTGGTGGATTCCTTCTAGTCTTTCAGTAATGGGTGGCACAATAATATGTTACTATGTAGGAAAGGCAGGAACCTAAATTGTGTTAAAAAATAGAATATAACTGAACGGTGGTCAGGTACACCTTTAATCCTTGCAGTTGGGAGGCAGAAATAGGTGGATCTCTGTGAGTTCTATGCAAGCCTGGTCTACAAGAGCTAGTTCCAGGACAGGTTTCAAACTTACACACAGAAACCCTGTCTCAAAAAAATTAGAAAATAATTATAAAAAGGACCAGATGTGGGATCTCACAGAAAGACACATTAATCTATTAATAAATAAATATGTGTGCAACAAAAGAAAATTTAGAATGCAATCTGAAGATGAAAATCAAACAAAAATACATTTCAAATGACAAAATAGCACTCACCAGGCTGAGCAGCAGTTTGCCTGGGGCAGAAGAAAAGTTCAGCCAGGAAGAAATGTGGTCAGTTATTTGTGAGACATTTGCTGTGTTCCATTCTGTTTATGGCAAGGGCAGTTGGGAATTGTGCTCAAATAGGAAGTTCCCACTCTCTCAGATCAGGTTAGAAGGGTTATTCTGTTCCATGGGGAATAGAGTTGGAAGTAAAGGTTGAAAACTACGCTTACAAAAGTGTCTATGATACTTTTGAAATGAAGTAGAAACAGTATAATCAAGGTGAAATACAAACATCGATTGCATCTGCCAGAAGCAATAAAGCTATTCAATTTATGACACTTGAGATAGAAGAGATTTGAAAGCCAGGCAAGGGGCATTTTGAGTTTCAAACCTCTTAGGTAATGTACTGGAATTTTTCTTCAAACAACCGAGACACACACAGAGAGAGACATACAAACACACAGACTCACACAAGTGAGAAAAAGAATGCAGTAACGAGTAAGCTGTATTTCCTCACTTGGTTAACACACAGAATGAATAAGTTCATTTATCTCCTCCAGAGTACCTTAAAAACATAACCTTATATTATGGTAAACCACATAGTCAGAAATGTCAGGTTTCATAGAGTTATTTCATAATAAAAATAACATAAGATAATAACAAAAATTATCTTGAGATACTCATGCTTTAGTGTGTAATCTGAAATTCAGTTAACTAGCAGACTGAAAAAAGTAGATTTCTATTGTCTGTAGAACAAAACAAAACAATAGCAACAACAAAAACCAGAATACAAATCTCTGAAGTATAATTTTGAAGTAACTGACATCTATCTGCATGGTTGCTTGTTTATGTGATATATAGAACAGAAACAAAACAAAACAAAACAAAAAAACCAGCAGGAACATTGAGCAACACCCAGTAACCCATGCAGTAACTCAGCTAGGTAAAATTAAGCCTGGAAGACAGCCAAATAGCTATGCAAACATAACACTTAATAGTTTTGATGAAGAATAGTCTCAATGTCTGAATATGGCCAATCAATTTCAAACTGCATCTGTATGAGTAGGATAGACAACATTCTGATAATGGAAATCAATGAGGTGAGTGCAGAGTTCTTCCCTGATCCGGAAGTGGAAAATGTGAAGTGTCAATAAGTCAATCTACCTTAATATCCACAGGGTATTCAAGGAGTGAGTCTACAGATGGAGGTACCGGACTTTCCAGTAAACTCAGAAAATGATCACAAGTTTCTTTAACAGCTTGTCCCAGTGAAAACGTACTTGTGTTGACAGGTCTCATGACTACAACATCACCGACTTGAGACTAAGAATAAAAGAAATTTGGTGAGAAATAGAATTTCTCTCTCTCTCTCTCTCTCTCTCTCTCTCTCTCTCTCTCTTCTTCCCTCCCTCTCTCTCTCTTTCTCTGTCTCTCTCTGTCTCTGTCTGTCTCTGTCTCTGTCTCTCTCTCTCTCACACACACACACACACCATTTTAAAAATAATAGAAGAGGGAGTGCGGTATAGTGTTTGAGTTTTGTTTATCATGCCTGAGGCCTGAGATTCAGACCTGTCACTGAAAACTGTAACATTCAGAGACTTATTAATTAGATAAAAATCATTTTCACTTTTCTTCAAGTATGAATATTGTCTGGCAAAGGAAATTTATTATAAACTGTATAAACTATTTTCCAGATTGCCTTAGCTACCTTTCTGTTGCTCTGACAAAAATGTCATGAAGAAGGTAATTCATAGAAGGAAGGGTATATTTGGGCTCATGGCTCCAGCAGGAAACAATTTTATCTTGGCAGGGAAGCTTGGTGGTAAGTGGTAGTCATGGCAGCAGGAACAGGTTGCTGAGAGATCACAACTTCAATGACAAGCAGACACCGACAAGAAAAGTTTATTGTGTCTTTGGGCAGATGATTGACAGGCCCAACTGGAATGATTCATTTCCATGCAGGCCAGAAATTATATTCTCTTGACCAGTAGGACTTTTCCTTTAATGCAACCTTATCGCATTTCTAACAATTTTATGTTTTATTTAATTTTATAGTAAAATATTGACACATCCATGCATATAATTATTCAGCACAATATTGAAAATATTCACTTAATAAATTTTCCTCCCTATTGTTTCTTTTCACAACCTTACCAATGTGATTTTTCTGAATGAAGAACGAGAGAATGACAAACACTGTTTTTCAGCCAGATTTCAGGTGTAAAATATATGTGGAATTTTAATAATATCCCAAAGTAGTCTCACTATCTTAGAATTTTAATGAATTCTTTATAATTTTTTACATGTATGAGTGTTTTGTGTGCATGTATTTATGTGAACCATGTGCCTGTCTGCTTCCAGAAGAGGGCAACAGACACATGGTAGATGAAATTACAGAGGGTTGTGGGCCACCATTTATGTGCTGGGAGTCAATCCCTAGTCCTGTGAAGAATAACAAGTGATTTTAACTCCCGAATCATCTCCCCAGCCCAAATTTCCTAGAACTTTAATGGTAAAATGTTGGGGATAATTTCATAATTGTTCAGCAAACTTGTGTATCCCTGAAAACACAAATAGCATGAATATTGAAACCCTAAAGGGATGGGGAGTGTGTACATGTGTATGTGGGAAGTATATGTTTGTATGAACATATGCATAGGTGTGCACACCTATAGACATGAATGTAGAGATCACAGCAGAATGTCTTGTGTCTTCAACTACTACAACTGCAGTGTCTCCTACTAAACCTGTGACAGTGGTTTTTGACCATGTTGTCTTTCTAGCAAGGCCCAGCATGCCTTTTCTCTCTATCCTCATTCCCAATTCCCCTCCATCCTGAAACGGAGAGTGTTGCTTGCCAGCAGTAAAGCTAGATACTTCCATGGATGATGGGTATCCAAACTGAGGTCCTCATGTGTGTAAAAACTTACACTCTTAATCATTACCTCAACCTCACCATAGATGCATTTGGGTGTGGAAGGACAACTATAGCAGAGGATTTGTGGGGTGAAGTGAAGTTTGGATGATGGTTTTGCCTCAATTGTTAAGAAATGTCATCAGTTGATTGTCACTAAGATTATTATACTTTGTTTCATTTCTACATCCATGTCTAACACAAGTCAACTATTTTATTCTATTCTTTTGAAGGTTTCTGCAATGTTTTAGTGAAATCTTGTCTCACACTGGTTGAGATATTTGTACTTAGAATCAATTTAGAACATTGTTTTGTATAGGAGTATCAAGGGTGAAGTAAGAGATCTTGTATTCCTGTGAGCAACTAAATAAAGAATCATCCCAGAAACATTGAGACTACCACACTTACAGTACTGACCAATTTTCGGGGCCTGATTTCAGACTAAATGTAAAATCATTACTCTGACTGTGGTGCCTGAACAAATCTTTTTTTTTAATTTTTTATTGAGAAAAAGAGAAAAAAATAAAAAAGTTTCCGCCTCCTCCCAGCCTCCCATTTCCCTCCCCCTCCTCCCACCCTTCTCCCCCTCCCCCCACTCCTCTCCCCCTCCCTATCCAGTCCAAAGAGCAGTCAGGGTTCCCTGCCCTGTGGAAAGTCCAAGGTGCTCCCCCCTCCGTCCATGTCTAGGAAGGTGAACATCCAAACTGGCTAGGCTCCCACAAAGCCAGAACTTGAAGTAGGATCAAAACCCAGGGCCATTGTCCTTGGCTTCTCATCAGCCCCCATTGTTCGCCATGTTCAGAGAGTCCAGTTTTATCCCAGGCTTCTTCTGTCACAGTCCAGCTGGCCTTGGTGAGCTCCCAATAGATCAGCCACACTGTCTCAGTGGTTGGGTGCACCCCTCGTGGTCCTGACTTCCTTGCTCATGTTCTCCCTCCTTCCGCTCCTCATTGAAAACTTGGGAGCTCAGTCCGGTCCTCCAGTGTGGGTCTGTGTGACTATCTCCATCCATCACCAGATGAAGGTTCTATGGTGATATGCAAGATATTCGTCAGCATTGCTGTAGGATAGGGTCATTTCAGGTTCCCTATCCTCAGCTGCCCAAGGAACTAACTGGGGACCTCGCCTTGGGCTCCTGGGAGCCACTCTAGGTTCAAGTCTCTTGCCAACCCTAAGGTGGCTCCCTTAACTAAGAATTGTGCTTCCGTGCTCCCCTATCCAACCTTCCTAGATGCCCTTCAATGGAAGAATGGATGAAGAAAGTGTGGAATATATACACATTAGAGTACTACGCTGCGGTAAAAAACAATGACTTCTCGAATTTTGCATGCAAATGGATGGAAATAGTAAACACTATCCTGAGTGAGGTAACCCAGACCCAAAAAGATGAACATGGGATGTACTCACTCATAATTGGTTTCTAGCCATAAATAATGGTCACGGAGTATATAATTGATGAACCTAAAGAAGCTAAATTAGAAGGTGAACCCAAGGAAAAACATATAATTATCCTCTTGGCTATGGGAAGTAGACAAAATTGCCGGGGAGAAAATTTGGGATCTTGGGAGTGGGGTGGGATGGGGGTAACGGGGATGGGGAGAGAAAAGTGAGAAGGGGAGGATGAGGGAAACTTGGGGAAACAGGATGATTGTCTGAACAAATCTTAATTTTCTTGTTAAAACCTCAAAGGATTTCATTTTAAATAACATTGCATTTTCAAACTTGCAGTAAGTAAATAATGTCCTAACTTCTATGAGGTAAATTAACTTGTTTCACTCTAGATAGCATTCAGAGTGGAGAATTTTTGCTTCCATCTACAGCAGATAGGAATAAATACAGACTCAGAGCCAGACATATCTCTCTCTCTCTGTCTCTCTCTCTCTCTCTCTGTCTCTCTCTCTCTCACACACACACACACACAGAGAGAGAGAGAGAGAGAGAGAGAGAGAGAGAGAGAGAGAGAGAGA
>JABTXL010012463.1:7979498-8044137 GCA_025134845.1 Neodon shergylaensis
GAGAGAGAGAGAGAGAGAGAGAGAGAGAGAGAGAGAGAGAGAGAGAGGAGAGAGAGAGAGAGACCTTGGGACACTCACTTTTAATGGATGTGTCCATCAAGTCTCTCCCCCCAGAGATAAGGGAACCCCTACAGATGAGGAACTGGAAAGAGTATAAGAGTCAGAGGGGATGAAGGACACAAAGAAAATAAGGCCAAGTGAGCAAAGGTCATATAAACTCACAGGGACTAAAGCAGCAAGCACAGGGTTGACACGGGTCTATGTCAGGTCTTCTGAGTATATATTAAGGCTTTCAGCTTAACTTCTTATGGGGCTTCTAAATATTTGAACGAGAGGATCTTTGACTCTTTTGCCTGCTCTTGGTCTCTTTTCCTCCTGTTTGTTTGCCTTGTCCAATTTTAATATGTTTTTTATTTTATTTTATTTTGCTCTGTTTGTTATTTTCTCTTAAAGTCTGTTCTTTTCCAGTGAGAGACAAAGATCCCTATGGGAGAGGATATGGGAGGAGTAGAGTGAGGGGAAATTGTAATCACAACATACTGTGTGAGAAAATCTATTTTCAATAAAGGCAGTTTGATGGACTAAAGGCACAAGGTCTAATAGTATTGCTTAACGATGGTGGTAAAATCATCATAAATACTGGAGAAAGGGGAATATAAATGCAAAATAGTCACTGCTGTGGTGAGAAGACAAAACGGAATCTGCACTTTATTTTAACATGTTACGTTTGACTTCTCTGTTCTTGGCTGACCTGATAATGTTATAACACAGCGTATCTGTGCCTCTCCATCTGCTGACATCAACACCCTGTGTATTTATGTTACTATTGCACACAGTAAATAGAACTTGTCCTATAGTCCTCTATTGTTAACACAGAAATCTGTTTAGTCCCTTTTTAACCCTGAGATATTTCTCTTTAATAGTGAAAACATTTTGAAAGAAAAATGAGATTGATATCACTGTGGCTTCAGTGTCCAAATATAGAGTGCTCTGTGGGTCTGTTGTTGTGGTTTTGTTATTGCTGAGTCCTGAGCCTAGGGTGAAAACAGCAAATATGTAACTGGTCCATTAATATCAAGATAAAGATATTTCTAGAGAGATGACCTCAACAAGACAAGAAGAATTGAAAATCCTTGATCTGAAAGGTTTTAAATTATTTACTTTGATTCTTACATAAAATAAAGGTGATAACTTGTATTAGTAACATATTTAAACAATTTCAGTGAAATTTTTGTTATGTGCACTTCTGAAAAGGTAACATTTAAATGAAAAATTTCCAAGTATTATTATGTATATCCTGAAATTTTGTTAGCAATTATCTAGTTGATGCTACCTGACACCTCAATTCCTTTAATTATGTAGTGTATTGCAGTGAGTGGTCTATTTTTGTCGAGCTCCTTTAGAGTACTATTTAAAATCATTTCCTTTGTGTTGGAGAAATAACCTCTGATTTTTGTTGCAGCAAGTGAAAAGAAGATGAGATGTAGGTGTTCAGACCGATATTCAAAACATCAATCTCTAATTCTGAACATAAAGAACTGATTTTTCCCTTTTAGCGATGCAAGTGGCATCTTGATCACCAAATCAGAAAACTACAAATCACACAGCAATCAACACCCTGTTACTTCCTGACATCAATTTGAGTTTTCATAGAAGGCAGAAATTAAAATGATACTGAAGGGGAGAATAGACTTCTCCAATGATTAGTTCTGCCTCTTCGCTTCCATCTGGGATGATTTTTTCAAATTACTAGCTTCAATAAGCACAGGAAATGCGCTACACAGTGAGAACGCCTTAGAGTCTAGACTTATCAAGAAGACATTATGACACAGCATCACATATGATCTCATGAAATACAGTCAGTAGACATTCATTTGTGTCTGCCACAGTGGTATCCTTTATAAGGTAGAGAGTCAGGGCATGAAGAAAGTTCTCCAGCCATGTTTGTCAATATGCTATTCAAGTTGTCCTGGTTTTCTTATGTGAAAAAATATATTTTAATTCATAGACTGTCATGCTCTTTCCTGTGACAATCCATGCAAAGGAAGATTTTTAGGATAGCCCTAATTTTGGTGTGTGTGTGCATGTTCTGAGAGGACTTGCTTCTTTGAACTCATGTGTGTTGGAGGATAATAGTAGGTATCTTCTGTCTGATTAGATCCTTCAAAGAAATACATAACTATTGTACTTTTGAAATAAACAGGAATCACCAATTCAAATGTTGACATTCACTTTCCATGTTTCTGCTATGGATGTGTTTGTTGTGGAAAGAATCCATGATTCTAAACTTGTGTCCCAATAAGTTTCCTATGTCTGTTTCTTAAAAACAAAATTTTTAAATTTTGGAAAAGTTCAGAGAAGAATCTTCTAAAGTAGGGTCCAAATTAATGGAATGTAATTTTTAGGTAACTAGAATTAAACTGCCCTGTGTGATAGTCAGTACTAATGGTTAACTTGATCAAATCTAGAATCACTTGTGGGACAAAGCTATGAACCTCCCTGTGAAAATGATAGCTGAATTAAATGAATTGGGACAACCCAACATGAAAGGGGTATACAATTCCTTTGGTTTGTGGCCCTGGCTGAACAAGAAAAAGAAAGTAATTGATATGTGAATTCATCCACCCTTCTCTGCTTCAATACCCAGGCTTCAATACCCATCAAGCTCCTCACAGTGATGGTCTGTAATCATAAACTTGGATCTAAAATCAACACTTTCTCCTTTAAGTTGCTTTCATCCAAGTATTTTATCACGGCAACTGAAAAGAAATTAGGCAACCTCTGAGAAGAGGGGCAGTAAATAAAATAAGAATTAATAAAGCCAAAGTTTCAGATGTGGGATAATTATAGAAAACCAGATGATATATTTAATAATATGCAGTCTCCATTTAAAATAATAGTCCACATTCCATAAAATGTCTATAGAATATTAAGCCCTTTAATGCTGTAACAAAATTCTTCAAAACACCACTTTCATCCATGCAGTTCAGGCTTTTTTCTTCATATTTTTTCATCTATTCTTTCCATCCATAGCAGCCATGTAAATATTCTTAGATTTATTATTCTAAAAGTGTGAGTTCCTTATGTAATTCCCTAGCTACTGTGCCTACTCATATCCCAGATTTTATAAAAATTATCACCTTTGCAAGACCCTCTGCCCCATCTTGCTACACCCGCAGTTTTTTCTTTATATTTTTTGTTTATTTATTTTACGTACAAACCACTGCTTTCCCTCCTTTTGCTTCTTCTGTTCCCTTCCTCCCACCTCCCTGCTAACCCCCTCCAATCCACTCTTCTTCCATCTCCCTTCAGAATGAGTAAGCTTTCCCATGGGAATCAACAAAGGATGGTATATCAAGTTGAGGCAGGACCAAGCCCCTCCCCCTTGCATCAAGGTTGGGCAAGTCCTCCAACCACAGGGAATAGAGTCAACTCATACTTTCAGTTTTCATTAGTGAACTTCCAAATCATCCTCCACACTGTCATGTCTATAGGCACTCTCTTTTTCTCCCCTGCCTTTGTATTCTTTCCATTATATATCAGTGTTTGTTTCTTTTTTTTTTCTTTTTCTTTTTTTTTGGTTTTTCGAGACAGGGTTTCTCTGCGGCTTTGGAGCCTGTCCTGGAACTAGCTCTGTAGACCAGGCTGGTCTCGAACTCACAGAGATCCGCCTGCCTCTGCCTCCCGAGTGCTGGGATTAAAGGCGTGCGCCACCAACGCCCGGCTCAGTGTCTGTTTCTAATGGGTTCTTTAACCACAAGTTTTTTGTCTTTAAATTTGCTGCTAAGCATGTCCCCACAGTTACTACAACAGATTATTGGCTCAGTGAGGATAACTGAGGAATGAAGGAATATAAGACCAGGTGTCTGTCATTCAGATGTCACACATAAGTACAGCAGATTACCTATAGACACTATTTCCCATATGAACAATTTTGTCCTTTGACATATGAGTGCCACATTTACTTTTATATAAGGGACAAGCTATAAAGGCCTGAACCAGGAAGGTACCTGCTATTAACTATTAGCTATTAGCCTGCTCTGGGAATCACATTTGTACTGGAAGATTATTTACAAAAATAAGTAGATCTTGTGTGGAAGCTTGTTCTTGGGGTATGAGGTAGAAATCTTTAATAGAGTGTAGAGGCACCGTGACTGAAATGCCTTTGTGCTTCTTTCAAAATCTGAAGAGTGTTTGCATCCCTCGTTAGAACAGAGCAGATCATTTTTGTATGTTGACAGTGAACACAATTTCAGGTAGAATACTTCAATTCCTGTATCATCCAAAATTACTTGACTTTGACCTTCACTTTGAAGAACTCATATAAGACAATAAAACACAGTCATGTGGAGAGGAAAAGAGACCCTATTTTTCTGAGACCAAAAATAAACATACAGCTTTTACAATATTTAACAATCAAAACGTGCCTATTTTTGTAATGTTCTCTTGTTTTCTATAATATTGTCAACAAGGATTGCCTTGCTATTTCATTAATTTTGAAAGTCACAATATAATTATATAGAATTATATTATCTTTAATTTCTATTTTCTCCTATAAAAGAAACTGCATACCAATAGTTGAGATTTGGAATACTTTTCCTTTAATGATTTGACCATTTAGGAAAAAACAATATGTCTGAAATTTTGATAACAATGCATTATGTTTTATTTTGCAGTTTTACTCCTGAAAACATAATAAAATAGTAAAACATTTTATATTAAAGTGTTTAAGTTGTTATAACACAACTGTTGCTATTACTAAATTTGTGTGTTATACCACGAAAATAATGGGAAGTGCAATTTCATCATAAATAGATTGTTTTGTGCCTGCTTTGAATATGTTTCTAACCCAAATTAAATAAATTCTAACGGGTAAAAACACTTTAGTTAAATGAGAGAATTTTAGCAAATAACTGAGACATACAATCAAGTACACAACTCTACAATGTGGCTTTTTTGTTCTCCTGGTTGTCTCAGAAAGGATTGATGCTACTCTGTGTACATGTGTCCTGAGAGTCTAATTAAGTTCACTTTGTCTAGTTTTTTTCTGTCTTAGTCTTGTTTTTGTTTTGTTTGCACCATGTCTTATATGTTTTCATTTTAATCATTGTTTTGTTCTTTTGCTGGTTGCATTGTTGTTTTATTTCATGTAAGGAACAATGATGTTGTTGTACATTTCAGAAACAAGAAATTATATAACACATAGGAAAACAATCAAGAAAACAAATAAACAAATGACAGAAAAAAAGCACATGCATATTGCCTCTTGTTTCTGCTGCGATTTCCCCTCACTTTCTGTAACTCTTTGCTGATGATTTACCAGAAACAAAAGCAAATAAATTGGAAAAAAACAACAAATTTCAAATTTTTGAAATACCAGACTGTGTGGATGTCTTCTCTGCTGGTTTCCATATTGAGTCATTAAAATTAAAAAAAGGAATTTCAAAGGCATGCTCAAGTTTTATTAAAGAATGAAAGTTTATGAGAGCAGTTCTTTTGGAGAGAATAATCCTATACATTTTTTAAACATTAATTCCATTTTCTTGCTTTTTTTTTGGTCTGGAAATGACCTTTGGATTACACAGTTGTAATCTGAATATTGGATTAATGTGGCATCTAAGGTGCAAAAAGCTATCAGGAAAAATAGCCCATGCTCTTAGGGCAACTACGACTACACAGCACAGTTCCGGGTATATTCTGCTTTCATTCTATGTGCTCTGGGTTCAGCTCAGAGTGCAGTTGTAGTTACACAGACAATTGCGTGTGTACCTCAGCATCTGTGTAACACCTGCAGGCAAACAGGTACACAGACATGGCTTCTGAATAAATATATATGGGAGTCCTTGTCATCCCCTTAGAGAATATCTTGGAACTACCTCTATTGGTTGCTTTATTGTTCCTCTGAAGACAGCAGTTTTCTCTCTCTATTCCAGGTGCTGTGCTGCCATTTGGCGGGGCTAGATTTTTTGGGAGATGCATGGCCTTCTCTTTGTCTATGATACACTTGAAAAACTGAAGAACTAGTTGAGATCTACAGCTAGCTCTAGGCATTGAGTCAGTAGTATCATTTAACGGCAGTGAGGTATAGGTCTGGCTCCTTCCTATTTTTACTTTAAAAGTACAACATATGTTTAAATGTGATGCAGGCAGTTCATGTATATTCAAAACGGAAATGCTTAAGAACCTGTAGTAAACATGACATTAAAAACAAGGCATGGCTTGATCCAATTGCAGGGAGAGGTCTTGGTCAGAGTCTCAGTGTGACTGCCAAATCTCAATCCTTTAAGGGAAGGAAGAACTAGCTCAGTCTCTTCACTAGGGAGAAATGGAAAGATGAACGGCTGACTAACACTTTAAGAGTGGAAAGTCAAATGGTGTTCAGAGATCAGTTCATATTAGGTAATGTATTTGTCTGGTTTAGCAGAAGAACCAGAGACCGTGTCTGCATTGTAAGCATGCCTTAATAGGTTACTGAAGCCAGCTAGTTCTTTGTATACATGATGTTTGAAACAAAAATGCTGAAGTGAAGAATCTCATTATTATCTTGGACTGATTTTGTAGAACCAAAAAGGTGGAAGAAAACCAGATACTAAAGAACTTATACACGTACTGTTGGGCTAATAAGATATCAGAAATAGGAATGCATACAAGTATGAGGATCAACTACGTGGCCCCCAGAGGTTGTGGGAGTGTTACCAAGATACATTCAGGAGAGAATAGTGTATTATTCAAGGGTCAGGTAAAGAAATGACCAAATATTTCCATTCAAAAAAAGTTATAGTAACCCCATTGTCTCTTCTTACCAAACTACAGTTGACAGGCAATGAAACTACCACAAAAAATACTTTAGGCAAGGGAACTAAGAGAAGAACAGATAAGAAGAATACCTCCATTTTCTAGGCAGAAAAAAAACATGCAGAGATTCTGAAGTTATAAAAAAGGAATGACAGACCTTGAAGTCAAGCTCGAGGTTTCTTGTATCTGGAAACATTCATCCCAAAACCCCAAAATGAAATTGTTTGAAATGAACATTACTATCAAACTTTTTCATTCCATAAAGAAGAGGAAAATCACGGGTATGCCTGAACTTTGATGAAAGAATAGCTCAAGAATTCTCCACATTGTGTATTGTTTATGGAGCTGGAATAAGATAAAGGAGATCAATCTATTTTGGCAGTTGTATTAATTCTGTGTTTACTTTGGATGCTCATATTTTACTTGACAGAAAATAATGGTTGAATCCCTTCTTCTTGGTCATCAGAATAAATTTAATAAACTGATGTTAAGTTTTTGAATGTGGGCAAATGTCTGAGAAGGCATTTTCAAAAGACAATTGTGTTTTCAAAGTTTTCTGTTAATTTATTTTGAGGTCCTTCGAAATTCTGAGTTCAGTGGCTGTCTGTTTTGTTAGTATGTTGCTCTTCACCCACTCTATATTGAACAATTTTATGTATGTTATAATAATTTTCAAACTACTTTGACTCTGAAAACAGTTTTGTAAATCAAGATCAAGCGTATGTGTTCTGTTTTCAAGAAAAACAATTTAAGAAGGTAAAACATAGGCATAAGTTCCTTTTACTCCTCTTCATCATCTTTCCTGCCTTTAACAACAGTCCAAACAAATAGGGACTGTTTGCATTTTGTTTCCATTTTGCTGATGTGAAGATTGAGGCCTTGAGCTACACAGATTCTCAGGATAGATAGAAATTAGCACTGAGAAGATTTAAGCAGATAGCATACTATCAAATTTTGAGCAAAACCAGGGAATTGTACACTTTAGAAATGCAGCAGAGCCTCTCACAGCAAAGAATTAAGATCTGCCTCGGCATGGTATCTCACACGTTGGCATGATAGTCGGCATGATATCTCACAGACTGACATGAATCTCAGCATATCTCACACACTGGCATTTCTTTCAGTATTCTGAATTATAAGCAGACAAACACTTCCATAGATCATTCATTGACACTCTTAATCGATTATTTCTACACTAAATTATGATTGTTACAACCTTTTTGAAGAGGGAACATTTTGAGTCATCAAATGCTACATGTAGCTGCTGGCTAACTATCATTGTAGGTCTATATTTGTGCAATTATTTGAATATTTTATGCTATTACTTACAAAATGAGCAGAAAATGGAATAGTGATAATAACCTTCCATCTCATAAACTTAATTCCTTTGAAACATCGCTAGAAATTATTATTGTGCTTCAAGCAGTGAATCTGAAGATGCATGGTGTTTGCTGCTTTTCATCTCTGGTTTTCCCTGTTGAAGAAAATAACAAAACATGTATGAGATGGAATACAAATTTGAAGATCTGTTGTTTTAAACATTTTGAGATAATTTATAATCCCATAGGTCTTATAATTTATGTCCCCATTTTATAAATAATGGCCAATTAAAATATATAAATATGAATATTAAATGTTGAAATGCTGGAAGAAAAAGATAAATTCATTTTTTAACTTTTAAATTTTGTGTGTGTGTGAGTGTTTGTGATGTGGGAAATAGTGATGCTATGATAAAAGTATGGGCATTGTAGATTCAGCTTTCTTCTTCCAGTTTTATGTGGTTTTCAGAGCCTGAACTAAGTTTGCTTGGCTTAGGCAAGAAGCACTCTTACTAACAGAGCTACCTCACTTGTTGGTCATTGTTTTTGACCATTCAATATTATTGAAAATATTGTAGCTAGTCTTCTGATATTTGCCTCTGAGATCCTTTATTTTTTCTTTGACAATGTTCCACAGCGAAGCTCAAATTGGCCTTGAACGTCTCCTCCTCTTGCCTTAGTTTTATGAGTGATGGAATATTAAAAGTGCTGGACCACATCTGCTTCTATGTGCTTTGAGCATTTCTGCATCTTTGGAAGTTATGATAGAAACTTCATAGATTTCCTCTACTTGTTAAAGCTCACCAAATAGCCGGGCGGTGGTGGCCCACACCTTTAATCCCAGCACTCGGAAGGCAGAGGCAGGCAGATCTCTGTGAGTTTGAGGCCAGCTTAGTCTACAAGAGCTAGTTCCAGGACAGGCTCCAAAGCTACAGGGAAACTCTGTCTCCAACCCCCACCTCCCCCAAAAAAGCTCACCAAATAGTGAGCAAATCTTAGTCATAAAAGAAAAGTAATGTATATTTCTATGTATTTGTTGTCTACAGAGAATAGAAGGTGTATGGTTTGTGGACAATATGATTGTACCTTTCTAGAGTAAAGCTTAGAAGAAACTTGTAAAGACAGATATTCTGGGCTTTTCCTAAGGAAGCCAGTTCCCTTCACAGTATCACATCTACTGAGAATCACACACACCCTTTCCTCGTTTTCTTTTTGATAATTATTCCCTCATTTGATTTCCATTTTTTTGTTTTCTTGTCTATGAATTGCTTTTCCACTAGCCAATTGCTAGGATTTGTTGCTTCATAGATTTCAATAAAATAAACTTACATTACAGAAGATTGAATATAATGGGGTAGAATAGTAGGTAGGAATCACTTTTAATCTCCTTGTCTGTATTTAGTGAAGAGGGTTTCTTGGAGATGATACCTGCTATAGTTTGTTTTTGCCTTGTAAATCATCCCTAGAAGACATTAAAAATAATGATTATTTAAAGATTAAAAACAGTGGACTAGTTATTTCTGATACTTGATTTCTTAGCTGAATAGAAATAAATAAATCATATACAAATATGCATAATAGAAATACCGGTAACAATGGGAAAATACAATTTGGCAAAAATATAATAATTTAATTTGGGATATTCAGATCTCTATATTAAGAATATCTGCCCAACAGACAGGGCCAGAATTGAATGTTTAGGTTTGAACACAAGTGTAACTTTGAGTGTTATACATCTTCATGTGCAGGAAACACATTAATACACACATACACACACATAGAAGTAGACAAAAGCACTGTAGCAAGATTAAAAAAAATATTTTTTCCTGTCAATAGCTAACATAATTGTTTCAGGTTTTGATCCTCAGCAATTAACTGTTTATTTTCTATTTCTTCCCTTTGCTTTCTGACTTTCTCTCCCCCAACTCATGCTCTTCTCATTTTCTATATTTGTATATTTAAATCAGATTATCTTTCACATGCAAAAGCAGAACACGGGTCTCTGAGCTCATCCAAGAAAAGCCATTCTGTCTAGAAGAGACACTAATCAAGATTCTCTACTGTTCTACTTATTCTCTATGTTTACAAATTTAAATCAGATTATCTTTCATATGCAAAATCAGAACATAGGTCTCTGAGATCATCCAAGAAAAAACAATTTGTCTAGAACAGACAGTAGTCAAGATTCTCTACTGTTAGGGTGAAATCAGGCTCTCTGTGATGCATTCATTAGAACTCTCTGGGAAGTGGAGGTCCACAGTGTTTATGTCTAAACATGTGCCTTCTTGCCTCTGCAGCACCTCCAGAATCTGAATTTCATGACTATGCAAATGTCTCATCCATTGGGTGTAAATCATCTAGGCAGGAATTGATTCTGAGTCATTAACTAATACAGGCTTTGCATGTGATAGACACCCAATAATTTATTTGCTGGCTTGATTTAAGGAAAATTAAACAACTTGGGATGTATAGTACTTAATGATTCGTTTTCAATTAAATTTCCAATTCAAAAAGGTAGTTTAAGTGTCCCGAAATATCTTATCCACTCCCAGTATCTGTCCCATGGTTGGTTTTAGATATTTTTTTCTGTTCAATATTTTTATTAATTCAAAGGCCAGATTTTATTTAGATATATATTATGTATACCGCACCCCTTCATAAATTAGAAAGACCAAAAAAGAACCAAAGTTTTATTTCCTGTTTGTGGTTGTGTATTACTGAAATAATTGAGCATATTTTTCATCTAATAGCCTATCACTCTTGGCTTACTAATCAGGCATTTTCTATATGGCTAAGCTGAAAAATCTGAAACCTCCTCTGACTGAGTCTGTGATGTGCCTTCAGTATCCTGAATTCAGAAAGTAGATTTATTGCATAATTAGTGCATCCATGATAAACAAATAAGTAAGCAGCATGTGTAAGGCAGACAATACTGAATTCTTTTATTTTATATTGTATTTTTGTTTTAAGAAAAGCCAAGGTTTGGCTAGTGTTATTATTATTTTTTGAATAGTCAATACATCAATATGTAATCTAATGAAACACAGTGCCACCTTAATTTGTCTGTGAGAAAAGCAGTTTGGGGAATGGATTGAGAAAATATGCAAACCATACCTTTTATTTTTTCTGAGATAAGCTCCCTGTACCTAGCAGTATCTAAAAAGACATATTGATGTATCCAATTATAAAGGTATATGGGAAGAAACACAGAGATGGGAGGAAAATGGAAGGTCTGCAGGGTTTCTGATAGTATATTAACATTAAAACATCCATTTCTATTATACGTACATAATTATTTCCTGAAGACCAAAATCACATTTCTACTGAATGAACTAGCAGAGAGAGAGAGAGTGAGAAAAGAGAGAACAGCAATTACATACCCAAAGCCCTTTGCATAAACAGCTAAGATTTTATATATTCCTTACGTATTTGCCCCTAGAGACATTTTAGTGGTATATGCTCTTTTTAAAATATAATAGAACTGTTATGGGCAATTAAAAGCTCTACACAAAAGACTGGATCATTTAACCACAAATTTAGTTATTATGACATGCTAGAATTATGCCAGTATTATGTAAACTTGAATTTTTCCTATAACTTAATATCAGGTGACGTAAATTAAACATCCACTTTTCACTATCTACAATAGTCTATGGATTGTGATAAAAAAAAATTATGCTGTTTCTTCTGAAATGCTACATGTGAACTCTATTTGGAGTTCTGCTAAATTTACCCTGAAAGTTTTCCTTCTTAATCGTTCTATTACTAACTACACTTATGAGAAAATTACACCATTACTTTCCTCATTCCTGAAAGTATTCAAAAAGTATTTTTGCAGTAAAATAGATTTCTAACTAGTCTTTTCTGATGAAAGTATCCCTCATAATGTGTATCTAAGTGTGACTGAATATATCTCATTTGTCCCATGTGTGAATTTTATTCTATTGTTAAGTGCAAGCCCGGGAAAGCAGACTTTAAACAGGACTGAGATTTGGTGTTCTCTGATGTTGGTCTTCATGTGTCCTAGCTTGTAGGTTTTCCCAAAGATAAAGGTGCATATATACATATATTTACTTATGTATTTTTTCTATTTTGTTGTCTACAGGAACCAAGTCAGGATTGTATACATGCTAGGCAAATGCTCTCCCATTGACCCAAACCTCAAGCTGAAGATTAATTTTAGAAGACAAACTTGATAAATGAATGAGATGAGCTAGTCTGTATTTTTCTAAATCCTGAAATTCCAGCAATTATGACCAGACTTTTGCATTTTGAGTGATAGAAAATAAACAAGGCATAAACATGAAGGAAGACTTCTTGGACAAAAAGGTTGTAAAAAGGAGGAGGGGGAAATGAAAGGCAGATATTACCATATTTTATTATATAGCTCAAACTCTGAAGTATAAAAAAATTAAAAGAAATTAATAAAAAGGTCCAGTCATATGGCCCAGAGAATAAGGAAGCATGATTACAAGTGTGATGGCCTGTGTTTGGTCTAGGAACCATGGGAGGGAGGAGAGACAGCCGCAAGGTGAATGCCTTCTAAATGGAAGCCATGGCACATCTCATCACTCAGACAAAATAAATAAACATATGTAAGCAAATAAAATAAATTTAGAAAATAAAAATGAATACTACATATTGATTCATGTCTTACCTTTACTAATTTCTAGTTGAGATTATTAACTAATATATCATTATTTTAGTATTTGTGAATAATAAACTTATAGTTAAGTTATCTAATTTTTGTTTTTAGTATATAGTCTCTAATCACCAAGTACATTATTTATTATTTTATAAGAAACTTCCCTAAAAATAAATTCTTATAATGCATGATAAATAAACACCAGAAAGCTGTAATATAAATTGTGACTATTACACAGGAAAGACTGTCATGGTTAAGTCATCAAAATCTTCAGGACCAAGCAGCTGAAGCCCATCTGTGAGTTGAAAAATGAGTTCAAATCGACTATGGTAATTGGGAACAAAAAAGATTGCACAAAGTCTAATTTTTATATGATTTTACTGTATTATGAGACCTCATGGCTTTTAGAAATCACCAAGAAAGGAAAAAGGAGGTTTTGAGAAAACAATTTGTACAATCTAATATATACTATACCATGTTCACTATGGATTATTAAAACTCCTAAGGCTAGATGCAGTGTGCAGATGAGGGATAATATTAGTTGTTCCTGGATGAAGTAATGAGAAGCCATTTGATTTGTGTTGGTTATTTTCTTAGAAAGTTTTCAGAAGAGATTTGATATGGTATTTGAATAGGGAAGTATAAAAACTCAATAATTTTTTAATAGCTGAATAGTAGTCAATTGTCTTATTGTACCACCTTTTCTTTACACATTCTTCTGTTGAGGAATATGTAGGCTTATTCCAATTTCTGGCTACTATAAATAGAACAGCAATGAACATGGCTGAGGAAGTATCTTGGTGGTTGAATCCTTGAGTTGTTGCTAAAGAGTTCTCAAGGGAATCCCCCAAAACCTAAGCTTTTTCCAAGACTTTATGTTACTCTCCACAAATTGACAGCAAGGCTCCATTGCTGAAGAAAATACTTACACAACTCATTGAATATAGAGATGTTGAGCTGGTGCCTACCTAGAGTCTTCAGTCCTATGTTCTATCATCTCTAGTACAGGAAGTGACAATGTATGCTACAAATACAGAAACATAAACACTAAGCCAGCCACAAAAGCCTTTGATTTAGAATGATATCCTGCCTGGAATATATGCTAATGTCATGCAAACACAATGCTTGTGGGAGTAATCAACCAATATCTGAGGTGTTAGGAGACCATTCCATGATATGGAACATATACTATCACTGTCTGGGTGACAAAGAACCTGAGACTAGAAAGCTTAGGTACCTAGAGGTAAGCCAAATATTACTATTCTAATAAACAAAGAAATAAATAAATAAATGATAAAATGACTCTACATTCATCCATCAGTGTCTTTCTCAGTCATCATCAAAGAAGCCTTCTCCCACAACTGATGTGAAAAATACAGAGACCTACAGTCAGACATTATGCAGAGATGAGAGACCTTGGAACACTCATCCCTAAGTGGCGTGAGTCTATCAAATCTTTCTCCTTGAGGGCTCAGGGAACTCTGCATAAGAGGAGACAAAAACAATCAGAGGGGATGGAGGACAATGAGAAAATAAGACCCTAAAAATCAACATGATCAAAGCTTATATGACCTTACAGAGACTGAGGCAGCATACACAGGACCTGCAAAGGTCTGAGTCAAGTCCTTTTTTTATGCATTCTGGCTTTCAGTGTGGTGATTTTATGGTATTCCTGAGTGGGCAAGGGAGTGAGTTTCTGTTTCTTTTGACTTCTTTGGGATTCTTTTCCTTCTCTTTCTGTATTTTATCCAACCCCCATGTGTTAGGTTTTTGTTATACATTATTAGAATATATTGCATTTAATTTATTATTATCCCTCAGTACTATGCTTCTTGTCTAATGAAATAAATAAAGGGAGTAGGTGGAGATGGGAGAGGAGGTGGGGAGAAACTGTGATTATTAAAGGAAGGGACAACCATAATCAGGATATATTACATGAGAAAAGGTCTATTTTCAATAAAAGAGAAGAAAATAAGGAAGAAACTGAATACAAGAAATTAGTCATTCTTGCAGTGGAAGACCTCTAGAAAAGTATTTACTGATAACTAGAGAAATGTCTTTTGAAAATGTTAAGTTTGAGTATGTATGTGCAGGTAAATAGGAATACATGAGTGTTTCACCACACATGTATAAATGCACAAATAATAAAAACTCTCCATTTATATCTTCCTGTTCACAAGAGGTAAATTTGTAGTAAAATGATACAGTTTTAAATTTTTCTTGTTTGTTTTATTTTTTATTTTTTGAGATTATATTTACATGACCTTCCCCTTTCTCCTTCCAAACCTTCCCACATAACCCTCCTTTCCATCTTTTAAATTGATGACTTCTTTCTTTGTTAATTGTTGTTATATGTATATATGCACATGCATATACATATATATTCCTAAGTACAATGTGGATGTCCTTCTGTATATGTTTTGCTTTTATTGGTTGAAAAATAAAACTGTTGGAAACAATGGTTTAGAGGATCAAAGCCAAGTAGGAAATCTGAACAAAGATATATAGAGAGAGTAGACAAGGTCAAGGAAACGCCGTGTACCTGCCGACGTGTATCATGCTGGCACTGTTAAGTCACAGCCTAGTGGCAATACACAGATGAATAGAAATGGATTAATTTAATATGTAAGACTTTCTTAATAAGGAGCCTGAGCTAACAGGCCAAGCAATGTTATAATTAATATAGTTTCTTTGTGCTTATTTGGGTCTGGGAAGCCAGGAAATGTATGAGTGGTCTCTGAGTACATAAGTATAATATGCTCAACCTGTATTATGGTACTAGTATGCATGTTTTCAAATTCAAAGACCTAAACATGAGTGCATATCTCTTCAGCCATTTAATATTTCACCAAGTTGTCAATAATAAGGTAGGGAAAAGAAAACATTTTTTTTTAATAAAGATTTCTGTCTCTTCCCCACCTCCGCCTCCCCTTTCCCTCCCCCTCCCCCAATCAAGTCCCCCGTCCCTCGTAAGCCCAAAGAGCAGTCAGGGTTGCCTGCCCTGTGAGTCCAAGGAACATTTTTAACAAATGGTTCAGGCATGTATATGTCTACAGGTAGAAGGATAAAAGTAGACGTGCATTTGTAACCTTGCACAGAAACTAACTCTAAATAGATCAAAGCTATCTATGAGAAACCAGAAACACTGAAAATTATAGCAGGAACCACAGACAGTATCCTGCATGATATAGGTGTAGGAAAGGACTTCCTGAATAGGACTCCATTACCCAAGAATGAAGGCCATCTTTGACAATTGAGAATTCATGAAACCAAAAGCTTCTGCATAGTTAAAGAAAACATCAAATGGGTGGAGAAGAAGCACACAGATTGTGAATGAATTTTTGGGCTCTTGTATATTTGACTTATGTTTTATATCCAGAATATAAAAAGAAATCAAGAAATAGAGTCAGAAGCAAACAAACACCACCATAACAATAAAAATATCAAGTTACCCACTTGAAAAAGGGGCCGGGATCCAGAAATTTTTCAAAGAAACAAAATGGCTAACAAATAACTTAAGAATGTTTTTAAACCTTTGCAGTTATGGAAAAACAAGTCAAAACAACTTTGGTATCCCACAGTATCTCAGTCAGAATGTCAAAGATAAAAGAAAAAATAAAAATAAAATAACTAATAAGAATATGTGCCTTGAGGGGATGCATAGAAAAGCAAACTCTTATTCACTGTTGTGTGATTGCAAACCCATGCAGTCACTATGAAGATGAGAGTGGAGAATTCTCAACAATCTAAAGCGAATCTGCCATTATAACCCAGCTACACCATTCATTAAACTATGTTCAAAGAACCTCACATCCTATATCACAAGTACACATTTGGCATGTTAATTGCTCATCTATTCTCAATATAGCTGACATTTCTAAGAGGTAGTGTGATTTTTGGTCGTTCAAAGAGATCTGGATATTTGTCATTGTTTAGGGGGGGATTAGTTATAAACAGTTATTGGTAATAGTCAGGAAGAAAGTTGAATGAAAGAGATTAGATTCAGAATTGCTTGTTTTGAAAAAAGGGGAGCATGAAAACTCATAATTCCTAGCAGCTATTCCTAATATTTGTCCTTATGCCAAATTGTACTAAAGAGTACCAAACTGTCAATCCTAAAAACATATATACAAGTAACATTATACAGACAGTAGATAATATTTAGAAATATATATGTGTACACAAAATTATAAATATAAGCATGCAGCAACAATTTACAACAAAATAAACCACAACCTCAAAAGAGCGCAACAAAGGAGATATATTGAGATATATTAGAAGGGTTGGGACGGAGGCAAAGGGAGGAGAGAAATGTAATTATATTACAATCTCAAACATAAAAAATGGAAAAAATAACAGGTTCTTATTTTATTATTTGGTTTTCTTTTAAATAACTGTGTGCTTGAATTCAATGAGATTCACAAAAGAAGAAGGTAATATTTAAGTAAGATTCAGAAAACACCTTGGTGGAGTATTATCTGTTTTAAAGTGAATACAAAGGCCAAAGTAGGCTATTAATAAGAGGATGTTGCTCATCTGAAACAACAGCAGAATGAGCAGAATACTATGGGTACCACATTTGGTGATGAGTGGATAGGGAGACAAGTGTTTAAAGGACTATCAGCTGTGATTTTTATCAGCATATGAAAAAGTACACATTTATAGCATGTACAGATACACATAAAGACTTACATAGTCAACATATTAATATTATTTATGTAAAATATATTTGAGAAAGTGAATTAGGATAAAAACACGGCTTATATAATTATAATATAACAATTATTGAGATGTTTTTAAAAAGACAGTTTGCCTTGTTTGTTTGGAAAAATTGTTACTCTCTAATCCAGGCTGGCTTCAAAAGTCATAGTGATCCTTGTCGTTCAGTCACCAAGTGTTGGGGTTACTGGAATGATCTAAAATAGATTCCTATTTTTTACTTTTTTCATTAAATTACTTAATTCTCACACAGCCAGGGTTCTGAATTACTACATTTTCTATTCTAAATTATTGTGACACTTCAAGACTTGATTATTATCAAAAGCTATGAAAAACTGGTAGACTTTTGAATTAATATATGTCATCACCATACATTGCCTATGTTGTGATTTGAAAGAAAATGAAATCTTACTTTGAAGAATATTTTTCCTTTAAAACACAGAATAAATTGAAGTGAATACAGCTGTTCAAAAGTGTAATTCATTTATTTTATCTGCCTAGCTTTTTGTCAAAATATTATCCATCTATCATCTATCTTTCTATCTTTTTATCTATCTATTTTCTTTCTATCTTTGCAAAACTCTGATAATTTCACCTGTTTTACTTCTTTAGAAAATTTGAAACTCTTAGGAAAATTCAACCAGAGGAATTCAGGCATGTGTGTTCAGATGTTCAGAAGTGGGTTTGTAAGTAACTGGTCTTTTTACATCATATAATTTCTGCACTAAACTTGAGAAACTGTGCTAGCATCTATTTTGGAGATGTGTAGGAAAGTGTTGCAAGGTTATAGTTAATTGAAGCTACCATCTGCTTTGTAATGCTCATGATTTATAACAGAAACCCTGTTTTAGTATGTCAAGGACATAAAAATATTCAAGAGTTTATAAATTAAAGAGCAAACTCAGAGGCAAAGACTGGAAAACTGTAGAAAGATTAATAATATCATTGGAAATCCAATTTCCCTGCACAGAGAATCATATTTTCTGGGAGAAATATTAATATCAGAGATGTCTAAATTGGTTATTTAAGGATTAAATTTAAAAGGATAAAGAAATAAGAACAAAAACAAAGTCACATCCATAAGAACTAATACCAAAGCAACTGGGAAATCTTAGCGATGAATGCTTGGCACGTATTTCAATAACTTTTTACACTGGTAAAATATAAAATGTTTTGCAGTGATATACATTTTGAGATATGTGTGGTGGTTATTAAGTGAATATTACTTAAATTAGTCAATAGATATTTAACTTCCTAGTTGGAGCCATAAAATGAGCAAGTATCAGGATGTCTACCCCTCAAAACATACTCCACTCACAACAAAAGAAAAATTATGATCTGAATCTTTCCTTTTAAAATCAACAAGAACATCTTAGGACTAGAAAGGAGTGAAAGATTATGACAATTATTCATACTACACATACTAGGCTTACTATTCCTCAATAAAGTTTCATTAAAATTATTATTAGCTTTTCTCCACAGGGAGTTTACTTTCTTTGTGACAAAAGTAAGCCATTGGGCTAGAAAATGCCCGTGCCTCAAATGCTGACAGGAAGTTGTCCTAATTAGACAAGCAGGACACAAAATACGCTGTTCCACAGAAAAGTTTGTTAGATATACTAGGCCTGTAGGCTGAAGAGGGATGTCCAAACGTTGCAAAGAAACTTTTGGGTGATCGTTCTGTTTCTGTCATTACTCACATTTTTGGAGTTCCTTGCTCACACTTTCTGCTTACTCGGTTAATGTTATTTCATTCTTAGGTCTCTGAGGGATCTGGTGATTAGAAAGTTGTAGTTATAATTTACCAGACACAGAAAGCAAGTTATGATAGAAAATAATTTAGGTTCAAGACTTTGGACTCACCAAGATAGGATAGATATGGAGTATTTTTTTCTTAATTTGTTAAATGTATAGGGACTAGACATTGCTGATGTATTTATTGCCTGTATATATTTTATATAGTTTTTGTACTTATTGTATATAGTTTTTCGTATATTAGTTACAGCTTTTTAAAATTTTAGACATAAAGGGGAAATGTAGTGCCCCGCACCGCGCCCCCATGTCTGTGCTCTGTTCGCTATTACCCAGTTCGCGAGCTTCGGGCAAGGGGCTGGAGGTTGAAAGTACAGACGCAGAGACACACCTACACGCAGACCTTTCAACAGTGATACCAAAGCCCCAAGAATGTCCCCTTTATTGTGTTCAGGGGCAGATTATATAGAGAGAGCCACGCCCCAGCCAAACCCACCAGAAACCACTCTCCCGGACATCAGGAACTCCTGAAGGTCTCGTGGTCAGAGCAGCTGTAGGCACTCAGATCAGGGGAAAACAAGTTGTTGACAAGAAATTCAGGATCTGGGGTCTCACTGCTCCCAACAATGTAGGGACATTTCAACTGTATTTTAATAAATAATTCTAACCTGGAGATCAGGAGAGTAAGACAGCCACACTAGTCAGTCTTACAGTCAGGCAGTGGTAACACATACCTTTACTCCCAATAGTCACACTAGTTACCAGAAAAACTGGGTGGTGCATGCCTTTAATCCCAGTGGTACATGCCTTTAATCCCAGCCCTAGAAAGAATTATAAAACAGGAGGAGACAGCTCACAGACAGACTCATTCTGAGATTCCTAGAGGCAGGATTGCCATTTAGAACTGAGGTTGAAAATGTTCAATTATGTTCACAGCAGCAATTTTTTGTAATAACCAGAACCTGGAAACAACCTAGGTGCCCCTCAACTGAAGAATGGATAAAGACAATGTAGCACATTTACACAGTGGAATACTACTCAGCAGAAAAAAAAAACAAACAAACAATGACATTTTGATATTTGCTTACAAATAGATGGAACTAGAAAAAAATATCCTGAATTAGGTTACCCAGACCCAGATAGATTAGCATGATATGTACTCACTCATAAGTGGATATTAGCTGTTAAGCTAAGGATAATAAACCTATGATCCATGACCCTAGAGAAGCTAAGTAACAAGGTAAACCCTAAGAGAAATATATATATATATATATATCCATCCCCTGGGAAGGAGAATAGACAAAATCTTCTGACAAAATTGGGAGCATGGGGTTGGGAAAAGGAGAGCAGAAGGGATAGAGAAGGGGAGAAGGAGAAGGGGAGGGAAGAGGAGAACTTGAGGAAATAGGATAGTTGAGATGGGGGAAGGACAGAGATGGAGAGCAAGGAAAGAGATATTTTGACTGAGCGAGCCATTATGGGGCTAGCAAGAAACATGGCACTAGAAAATTCTTAGGAACTCTCAAGAATGACCCCAGCTAAGACCCTAAACCATAGTGGAAAGGTTGTCCAAACTTGTCTTGCCCTGCAGTAGGATTGATGATGATCTTAAATGTCACCATAGAACCTTCATCCAGCAACTGATGGAGACAGGCACAGAGACCCTCAGTGGAGCACTGGACTGAGTTACGAATGTCCAGTTGAAAAGCAGAAGGAATGAGAATATGAGCAAAGAGGTTAAGACCATAATGGGGACACCCACTGAAACAACTTATCTGAGCTAATGGGATCTCACTGACTTAAGCTGGACAGGAAAGGAAAAATCAAAGAACCAAACTAGATCCTCTGAATGTGAGTTCCTGTTGTATGGCTGGGGCAGACTCTGGGGCCACTGGCAGTGACACCAGAATTTGTCCCTGCTGCTTGTACTGGCTTATTGAAACCCATTCTCTCTGAATGGATACCTTGCTCTTTCTGGAGGTAGTGGGGAAGGCTTGGTTCTTCCTTAGAGCAATATGCCCGGTCCTCTCTGGGGAATAGATGGGTGGAGGGAATGGGAGGAGGAGAGGAACTGGAAAGTGGGATTGGTATGTAAAATGAGAAAAGATAATTTGTTTTCTTTTTTTAAAGAAGAAAAAGTTAGGAACAAACAAAAAAAGAGGGAAAAATAAAGAAAAAGAACTGAGGTGAGGTAAGAGCCAGTGGTTGACTGCTTTGCTCTTCAGATGTTCAGGTTGAACCCCAATTTCTCTCCCTGAGTTTTTACTAATCATGCTTCAAAACCTAGCTTTTCCCCCTCCTCATCTATCATATACTGTCTGTCTCAGAAAAATAATAGAGATGAGAAAAGAAACATCACAGCAAATATGAAATTCAGAAAATGACAAGCATATTTTTTTCTTTTCTTTTTTTTTTCAAGATAGGGTTTCTATGTGTAGCAGTCCTGGCAGTCCTGGCTGTCCTGGAACGGACTTTGTAGAACTTTGTAGACCAAGGCTGACCACAAACTCACAGAGACCTGCCTGTCTCTGCCTCCCTAGCACTGGGATTAAAGGCGATTAAAGGTGTGTGCCACCACTGCCCGGGAGCTAGTGTGCTGTTTGCTGTTGGTATAAACTCCTGGCCAAAAGCAGCTCTGGAGGAAAGGGATTTACACTTTGACATCACCCATCACTAAGGTAAGTCAGGACAGAATCTCAGGCAGGATCCTGGAGGCAGGAACTGAAGCAGAGGCGGTGGATGAATGCTGCTTTTGGGCTTGCTCCGTACCTTGCTCAACTACCTGCCTTCGTTATATGCCCAGATTAACCTGATGTGGGGATCCCAGAAAACACATGGGAAGCAAAACCATGGAGAGACAAGAATGAAACTTAGTTCAGAATGGTTTAGTTAGCCAGGCTGTTCCAAAATCCTGGGGGCTGACCCTGAGTGGGTTGTTGTCCTTGCTATTGTTTGTTTGTTTATTTGTTTTTCAAGACAGGGTTTTGTGTAGCTTGGCTGTCTTGCAGCTCACTTGGTAGACCAGGCTGGTCTCAGGCTCAGAGGTCCTCCTGTTTCTGTGTTGAACGCTGGGATTAAAGCTGTGTGACACACACACACACACACACACACACACAATCCTAGCTTTTCCTGGACTGGCTGCTGGATACCTTCTCCTATACTGTGGATCACTGGTATGAAAGTATTCACTCAGCCAAACCTTTGTTTCCATGGTCAAATCTACATAAAGCTAGACCCCCATAACTATCCTTATTGATCCTTATTGATGGGACTCATTGGCAAGAAGGGATCCCTGAGGAGGAGGCACTGAGCAGAGAGACAGTATGTCTCTGCTCTTAGTGATAAGCAGGTCTGGGTGGCCCTGAATTCTCTAGCAGCCAACTCAGGAGAGTATAACCTACTGGTCTTTGCTCTACCCTAACAAGCTGTTAATATTCTGTACTTTCCTTCACCTTTCATTTGACACAAGGTCTTAATCTAGGAAATTAACCGTTTGTACCTTTACCCCTAAAATATACAGAAAAAAAAAATGTGTTACCAAACCATCCCCAGAGAAAGAAATTTCTCTCGCCTGGGTGCCAGCAGATACAGCACCTGGTGGAGGGGGTGCAATCTTCATCTTAATTCCCCCAATATCTGCTGGGGAGCTTCACAGCCATGCCTCTTCTGAGACATAAAGCATCTTTTATCCATCCTGTTAGCTTTAAAAAAAATGCATGCTTGCTAACTATGTCTGTGTGGATATGTGAACTGGAAACCTTGTTGGATGGGTAGAACAGTGAGGAACATTGAGGAGGAATATCAAAGGGAAACATCAAGAGAGCATTAAAGAGAGCATAGGAAAAATAAATGGGACATAATAAAAAGATTTATGTGAGCTAGTTTATTTCATTTGCCTTCAGAACTTATTCGTCAGGATTTGCCTGTTATAGTGATCTTTCTGAATCCTGAGGGGTTTAGTGCGGCTTAACCCTAACATAAACCTTGATTAAATTCCAAAATAATTTAATCTAATGTTCACATGTAGAGAAATAGTTTTAGAAAAATATCAAAAGTCTTTGTTTTCAATAATTTTGTCTTTTAGTTTTTTGAGTTGAGGACAGAACCCAGGGCCTTGTACCTGCTATGCTAGCCATCTACCACTGAGTTAAATCCCTAGCACTGCTTTCAATAATTAAACATCTACATTTTTGTTTGTTCTGTTGTTGTTTTAGAGACAGGGTTTCTCTGTATAGCCCTGACTGCCATAGAACTCACTGTGAAGATCAGGGTACCTCAGGACTCAGAGATCCATCTGTCTCTGCTTCAAGTGTTGGAAATAAAGGTGTGTACCATCACTGCCAGCTACACAACTCCAGTTGTATAAAAGCACAAAATACTATAGAAATACTGTCTTTTACTTTAGAATACTCTGGCATTGGAGCTGCTGTACTCTTATGGTGACTGGTAGATAATGGATGAAGTCCAGTCCCGCAACTGCAGCACAGGCTACCCTTGCCAGAAATATGTTGAATTCATTATGAGTTTCAGTTTGAATTAACTTTTGGTCAATGCATTTAGAATCTTCCTTTCCATTTTTTGAAATTTATTGTGATCACCTATGGTCATTTGAATAAAAAATGTGTCCTTCATGGCCTCCTGTATTTATATACTTGATTTCCAGTTGATGGTCCCGTTGAGGTAGACTAAGGATCCTATGAAATGGAGTCTTGGGGAAGTAAGTATGATACTGGGGCTGGCTTTGTAGTGTAGTAGTGTATCTCATCTCACATCCTGCTTTCTCCATTTTCTCTGTGCGTGTTAAATATGACCAGCAGTTCCCTGCTCCTGCACTTGTACCATGCCTTCCTGCCAGCATGCTCTTCCATACATTGACATTACTTATGGTATTTCACATCACTACAGGGAAAACAATTAATGTATTTCTTCATTTAGCATTTAGCTATGCCACCTATAAGTTTAGGAACTGGTTATAGATTCCATGGCTCCTTGATCACATGTGTTTGTCTTGTTTTAGGTGAGTTTGGTATGAAGAATGGAAGACTATATATTTTAAGAGTCAGGACATAGTCTGCATGAGCATGAATTCAATTTCTTTCAAATACTCATTCAAAGCTAAAAACATTCTCAAATTCCCTCTGCCTATTACTGTTCAGCTACTATGGTTCATTGTTGTATCCTGGGTGAAAAAAATTATATAAGTTGGTGTGTGTCCTATCCTTAGCAACTGGTTTATCAAATACTCTAGCTCAAATAACCAAAAGAACACTAGTCATAAATACTCTATTATCCCGAATTAGTAACCCTACAATAGCTAGCTAGCAGTGCATTTTCAAGTAGCACAAAGCCTGATAAAATCTTTGCCTCACTCTGTGAGGCTATGGCCCAGGATCTGCTTGTCAGCTAGTGTACGCTACCCCAGTGTGAGAGATAACTGGTTTGAGAGTCACACAATATTGCCTACCTTGGCTCTACACAAGAAGTCTGAGTAGGAGAAGATCATCCATCTTGATGTATACTGAATTAAACTTCATGGAAATTCCAGGCTCACAGACGAGGCAGTGCTTTCTTTGCAACCGCCATGGCTTGAGCCTGAGTGACGAATGACTTTTTCCAGGAGTCATATTCTCTCAATGTATAGCAACTTTGTCAAGTGTGAGAATACCTATGGGGTCTGAGCACTGTAACATTCTGAATCAGCATTCATGCTGCATTCCAAACTAGTTCGTTCAAAATGACAGCTGTGGCATTTATTTGTCTTTTCATCCTGAGGCGCTTAATAAAATCAATATAATATTTTTTGTTGACTTGAATTAAACATCATATATAATAAACGACTCTGTGCAGAATCATAAATACTAGGTGCATTTAGGAAACAATGTAACACACACAGTATTGTTCTAGAAACAGAGGAAGGAAAAATCTTTCATGTACACGTACAAGGTAGTGTTTTTTATTTCCTGTATCCTTTGTCTTTACCTAAATGCTAATGTTTTGCTTCATAATACAATGTATGGAAGTGAGAGAAATGTAAAGAGTCTGTCTGAGCTCCGTGCAGAGCCGCAGCAGCCTTTACTGGTCTCAGAGAGTCTGTTTTAGGATGAGATAGCGGAGAAGCCAGGCTGACTGAAAAACTGTTGTGCAGAGACCTCTAGAGACTGGAGCGCATAACTGCACTTAGTGCTACGTAACTATACTTCAGTGCCATCCTGTAAGTGAATTATTTGGGGAGCTATAACGCAGCTGTAAAGAAAACAAGGTACTGTTCTATTCCTGATGATGTGGTTTAAATCGGTGTTCTAAAAATCCTGATGTTTTTGACTATACTCCTCCTAATGAGTTAATTAGGGTAAACTAGGTTTTGTATTTGCTCTACTGCAAAAACAATGATTAAACAACAGCTGTTCAGGCCAAAAATATAAATTATCAATGTGTGCAGAATACTTACCTTTAGACAAACAGAGGAGGATTTTAGATTATGCCAAGACATACATTACCCTTCTATTTTAAATATATCTGGTATTACGTTAATTTTCTTCTTTTTAAATTTAATTTCTAATTTTTAAAGTTTTGACTGTGGCTGCAATTTTTAAAAATATTTATTAATAGTCATATAAGCATGCATTAGATCCAAAATAGCAAAATTTACAATATTTTATAATCATATTTGTATCTTTATTTGTGCTAGTTTTTCTTCCTGGCATAGTAAGGTTATGAATTTTAAACAATTTTGGCTGCAAAAACAAAGATGATTTAAACAAAAGTGCTTTCACATGTACACACTGTGACCTCACTCTGACCAACTTGTGTCCACGAGTGAACTAGCCATTGGTGCATTAGTTTTCTCCAAATAAAGAGAACCAAAAAGATGGCTGTGAGTGTGTGGAGGTAGGGATGTTTACATAAATGTGTGGATATTTGCATATAGGAAGAAATAGTGTGGGATGAAAGGGATGAAGTTATGATCTGTGTTATTGGCCTTCACAAGTTCGAAATCCCCAGGACAGATTGAAAGACGAGATGTGAGAGAAGACTTAATGCTGAGGCGCTAGTCAAAGGCAGTGAGGAACCTGTGTAAGCCATCAATCAATTAGATTAAGCTCACCCGTGAGCTTCATCTTCTTTAATGTCTTATTTAATGTCTACTACTCTGTGAGATACATTTGATCTATGTGTATAGTTCAATAGCTGATCCTTACTTGACTTGTACAAGGTCCACAATGATCAGGCTTTGACCCCTCCAACAGTACAATGAATTAATAGAACATGATTTCACAGCAATATTTAATTTGGCATTTTACCACTAGCTGGGTTCCATGACACACTCAAGTTCACTCAACAAATTCACCCTCGTGGTCAGCTGTTTTATACTGTTACACAAGTTACCATCTCTTAATGAACCAAACCATCCAAAGTACAAAGTTTATGAAATATAAATCCAAGTATAATGACAACAGTAGTAATTATGATTTTTGTTGTCTTTTATTGTAAAATTTGCCTAATCACTCTAAGAGTTGATTGCAATGAAATACTTTTCAGATGGCCATTGTAATGTAAATTTCATAACTGATGTCTATTCTCCTTGGTGAAGGTACTTTCATTTCGCATTAAAAAATAAATTAACTTCGCATTAAAAAGTAAATCAGAACTTGGAATTTCTTTACATTTTTAATTCATCTTGAAGTAGCAATTTTGATGTAAAAGTTAAGTCTTGAATCCCAGTGGCATACTAAAATTTGAATATGCAAAATGTTCGCTGAAAAATGTAGCATCAGTAACAAAGCAAATCTAGAAATGAACAGTATGATGATAAAAAGATTGTGCTAGAGCTGAACAAATGTCAAAAGATTATATCAAAAACTAGATCAGTTTTGAATCTGTAAGGAAGTAAAGGGCATAAATTGAATTAATTGTATATTAGCTTTTCTAGAATAATTGCTAATTATATAAAACAATGCTTAAGAGTGTAATATAAAATAAATAAAAGAGAGTATCAGGATTCAAAATATTCGTATAGAGAACTCATGGAGAGATTCACCTCTGATGTCTTCTAGGTGAAAGAATGCAAGGGACATGTGGTACCATTTTTGGTATATGAAGGCAGTAACAGATATTTGCTCTATTTTAAGTTTCTTCATTAAGATTTATGTGTTTTTGCTTGTAGTTGGACAGCTGTTCCTTGGTTTCCCAGCTGCTCAGACCCGAAATAACCACACAGAAACAATATTAATTGCAGTACTCTTTGGCCAATAGCTTAAGCATATTTCTAGCTAGCTCTTATATACTAAATCCATCTTCATCAATCTGTGAAACACCATGAGGTCGTGGTCTACTGGCAAAGTTCAGGTGGGCTCTGGCAGGGGCATCTGCCTCCTGCGGCAGCTACATGGCTCTCTTTGACATTGCCTACTCTTCTCTCCTCTATGTTCTTTGAATTTCTGTTTTGCCCTATTCCGTGCTACAATGGGCCCAAATCAGCTTCTTTATAGACTAGTAGTATTCACAGTATACAGAGGGGAATCCCACAGCACAAAAGGGAAAATGGTGTGGGAAGTCCTTCTATATATGTGCTGCTTTTATTGGTTTATAATGCTGTTTTGGCCAGTGGCTTAGCAGACTAGAACAAGGCAGGAATTCCAAGCAGATAGAGGAGGAAGGTGGAATCCGTGAGATACCATGTAGCCACTGGAGGAGACAGATGCTGGAACTTTGCCCATGACACTACAACCATGTGACAATGCACAGATGATATAAATGAGTTGATTTAAAACATAAGAGATAGCTAGAAATATGCATAAGCTATTGTCCAAGCAGTGATGTAATTATAGTTTCTGAGTGATTGTTTCATGTCTGGGTGGCTAGGAAATAAACGAGCAGCCTCTGCCTACAGGTGTTTCACACCCCATCCCAACAAAGATTCTCAAATATATTACATCAGTATCTTACACTTGATTTACACATGCCTGATTCAGTCACAATAACAAGTCAAGATAAATCAAGAAGAATTTGGATATTACCCCAATGATTTTCCTGTGCTATTTATATAACAGAGATGCCTATATATAATTAAGGTTTCCATATACTTATATATGCCACCATTGGTTGCTTTGGTTTTGTCATCAATTTCATATATGCAGAATCTCAGAATTTATGTTATTTTGCTATCATTTATTATTATTATTATTATTATTATTATTATTATTATTATTTAGTCAATTTTTTGGAGATGCTTCAAAATTCTTCTATGTCAGAAATTCATACTTTGTATGATCTCATTGAATTTTTTAAAATATTGCAATTTATTTATGCCTATGCATGCTTGTCTGTGTAATAGTATGTTATTAAGAGTGTAAGTTCCCAAGGAGACCAAAAACAAACAAACAAAAGAACTATGTGGAATTTCAAGGAACTAGATTTACCAGAACCTGGGAGCCACTCAGCTCGAGTGCTAGGAATCAAACTCAGGTCCTCTATACGAACAAAAGGAACTCTTTAACTCTTGAGCTATCTAACTCCTTCTACTGTTTTTAAAATCAGGTATCAGATAGTCTTCTGTACATAGAGTGGTATAAGTTTGGTTATCTTCTTGATTGGACTTTTGAACTGCTATGAATATCCTCAGAAATGTTATTTTGTTTCCTTAGAAGTACCTGGGTGACAGTCTTGACAGAGAAATGGCATAATTCATATTTTAAATATGTTTTTATTTTTGAATATAGTGCTTTCTATGTATTTACATCTCACTTGATTTTTCTCTGAAACAATTTTGAATTTTCCATGAAGTAGGGACCAAGCATGTCTTAAAGACTTCAGTAATAAGTATTTATATGACAATTGTTAAGACATAGTCAGAAAGGCATAATTATTACCATTGCCTCAAGGTTTGTTCATCTTCCTTCTTGCGTATTCTCTTTACTATGTCCATTGCCTAACTGTGGGTCTACAAAAGTTTATGTAAAAGGTTAACTGTATTCTTCCTGTATCCCCTTCTTATCATCCCAGAAGAGAACATAGTCTTGGAATCTTGACAATGGAAGACAAACTTATTGACTTACTGTTTTAAGCACAACTGTATACAAACCATGAGTCAAAACCATAGGCCATAGCCAAATGTGACTGTTTCTGATGAGGCCAGATTTCCACGGTTTCCTAACAAAATCAAATCAACCTGAGTAATGTCTACAGACAGATGAGAAAATCCAATTCTCTGGCTTTCAAGATTCTACGGACATATTTCTGGAGAATAGAAATATACTTGATACAGAGGACACTGAGAGATTCCTTCATAGGATTCTTGTCTCATTTAATTACTTAAGAAGGGACTCACATGGAACCTTTAGGACAATGGAAGTAGGGTTCAAAAGAAGGAAAAATACACAAGGCAGGCAAGCTGTAAAGCTCAGCAGCTGATTGACAGTGGTGAGGAGGCAAGAGAAATTCTGCTAAGTTGTCATGAGTTCAGACAAGCACTCAAGTGATGGAGCTGGAGGCTATATGGAAGAGTATAGAAGAGTATAGAAACCTGAAGCATCCTCCTGCAACCTCAGTGGAACTTTGAAACACAGCTTGTTCCAATACTGAGGGAACTTAAGAGGTGAGTGAACAGCCACACAGTGTATACCCCACTCTATAGGACCTCCACAATGGGACAAAACCCATGGCCCCTCCCCTAACTCGCTAGAGTTTTCTAGCCAGCCTGCAGGGAGCTTTCTGCGGGTAGGCTCCCCCAAAACCTAAACCCATACAGCAGCCCATCCAAACAACTAGCCACACTCTGCCCCGAAACCCACCTATCCTCCTGCAACATCAGTGGAACTCTGAAACACACCTTGCTCCAATACTGAGGGGACTTAAGAGGTGAGTGAACAGCCACACCACGGCGGCGGGACACCCCATTCTCTAGCACTTCCACAGTGGAACAAAACCCCGGGCCCCTCCCCCAACTGCCTAGGCTTTTCTAGACAGCAAACTGGGAGTTTCCTGTGGGTAGACTCCCCCAAAACCCAAACCCATCCACTGAACCCCCCAAAACTACTTCCCACACATACCTAAGAGCTGAGAACTTGATATAATAGTGAGGAGACCAAGAGCTTCCTACAACACTGAGGGGATTAAGAAAGAGCACCAAGAGAACAAACCAGGAGAGAAGACCAAGAAATTGGGCTTATAGAAAGCTCAGAGGCTTTCTGAGACAGACATTGACAGTACAGGTCAGACCAATAAAAATTCCCAAACACTCAGACAGTCACTGCAAGGATTGGATCAAAACGGAAAGACACTGCTGGCCTAATTAGAAGGAAAAGATGGGTAGGTGTCAATGCAAGAATTCCTCCAGCAACCTAAAAAGCAACATGGTAACACCAGAACCCAGTGGTCACACAACAGGAAAACTTGATTATTCTAACCCAGAAGAAGTAGAAGAAAAGAACTTTAAATGTAACTTTAGGAAAATGATGGAGACCTTTAAAGAGGAAATAAAAAAAAATCCCTCAAAGAAATGGAGGAAGGCAGGTGGTGGTGACACATGCCTTTAATCCCAGCACTTAGAAGGCAGAGGCCGGTGGAAAGAGTTATCTTGATTGTGGGAGCCATTATAGGGTTAGCAGAAACCTGACTCTAGAGAATTTCCCAGAAATCCACAAGGATGACCCCGGCTAAGATCCTAAGCAGTAGAGGAAAGGGGCATGATTTTGGCTTGCCCTGTAGTCATACTAATGAATATCTTTTTTTAAAAAATATTTATTTATTTATTTATTTATTATACAATATTCTGTCTCTGTGTATGTCTGCAGGCCAGAAGAGGGCACCAGACCTCATTCCAGATGGTTGTGAGCCACCATGTGGTTGCCGGGAATTGAACTCAGGACCTTTGGAAGAGCAGGCAATGCTCTTAACCACTGAGCCATCTCTCGGCCCCACTAATGAATATCTTAAATATCACCATAGAACCTTCATCCCACAACTGATGAAAATAGAGGTAGAGACCCACATTGTAGCATGGGACTGCGCTCCCAAAGTCCAGTTGAAAAGTGAAAGACATGAGAATATGAGCAAAGAGGTCAAGACCAAGATGGGTTCACCCACTGCAACAGTTAACCTGAGCTAATAGGAGCTCACCAACTCCAGACTTGGAAGGAACAAGCATAGGACTAAACTAGTATCTCTGAATGAGGTTGACAGTTGAATTGCTGGGGCAAATGAGGGGCCACTGGCGCACCAGGATTTATCCCTACCGCATGTACTGGCTTTTGGGGATCCTATTCTCTTTGGAAGTATACCTTGCTCAGCCTATGTATAGTTGTGAGGGCCTTGGACCTTCCACAAAGCAATGTGCCTTACGCTCTCCTAGGATTGGATGGGGGTGGGATGGAAGGGTGTGTGTGGAAGGAATGGGAGGAGAGGAGGGATGGGAATTTAGATTGGTATTTTTTAAAAATAGAATACATTAAAAAATAAACAAATAAAAAACAAACAAACAAGAAACTCGAAGCACCTGAATAAGAATATTTAGGCTATGTCCAGGGTTAAAAAGAAATAGACAGAAAAAACAGTGAGGGGCTGTTGCATGGGACTCAGAAAGCTGGGCAGCTCACAGCCTAGCTTCACTGTGGTTGTTTGGCTCAAAGGGACAGTGACAGAAGCACAAATTCTGAGAAGGACAATGATAGCAGCTCTTTAAATGAACAATGACTCCTCCTCCTCTTTCTTTAGCATGAGGTAAAATGATCATTCTTAGTTTTTTCTATTGGCCAGGTGAATGATGTAGCATACCAACAGTATTAGGTCTCTACTGACCTAGAGATTCTGTTGCAGACTAGGCGAAGTCTCCCTTAGTAGCTCTTTACCGCTGTTCCTGCCCTCTAATTATTTCAGAGGGTAAATAGGTTTTTCATGTGTTCTTGAAGATGAGGGCAGGCATGCCTGTTCCAATTCAGGTTATAGACTAGACACATTCAGCAGAAGCAGTGGGCCATGCATGGACCAGGCAGGAGAAGCCAAGATTTTTGTAGAATCCTCGTTTCTATTCTAGCACCCTGTTACAAGTGTGCAGGGAAGGCCTTCTTCCATTACCTGTTTAAGCATAGACTTCCCAACATTTTCTCCTCTCGGAGTTTTAGTAAATACAGCTACAATGCTCACATTTATTTTATTTCCACCCAAAATCATACCTCTGTACTAGAAAAATTTATCATACCTTTAATAACATCATTATGTAATTTAAAACTACTTTGACTAAACTACTACTCAGTTAATTCAGATATGAAGCTTCTTTTATTTGCCTTTCTTCCTGTCAGGAAATGTTGACTAAGTAGCACATTAAATGATAATGCTAGTGTCTTTGTGTTTATCCACTTGAAGAATTGCCTAGCTGTATATCATACAGGATAAACATCGATTAAATTCACTCTATCTAGATAGCTTTGCACTGGACACTTACAAAATCTGAACCTTTCCTTCCAGTAACATAAAAACCTACTTAATTTTAAGATGTAAATGTCAAGTATATCAAACTAAAACTATCCCCAATTTTATCCTATTTTTTGGAAGTAATGAAACTATATAGCTATAAATACATAATATTAAAACAATGGTTTATTGGAGGAATTATTGTCTAAGTATAACTGGTCTGGCTGCATGTGTTGATTTTTACCAGATATCGTATTGTCCCTTGACATAGAAAGTACTGAAAAATTCATTCTGTGCAGTTATGATATTAGAATCAGACCATAAGTAGCCACTGGCTTATGTCAGACTATAAAATGTACTTTAATACAGATAACTGAGAAGTCCCATAGGATCTGGGTATAGCCTAGTCTCTTTGTCCAATCCTGTTCTGAAAACCCCACCTTAATAAAGTTTCTGAACACTAAATACATTTAGATTCTGCTTCCCACTGAAGGGGGAAAATCCTATAATAAACTTGCTTGCTTGGGTCACAAATGCCCATGCAATGAATATTTGAATGTTATATCATCTGACCATGAAATTTTATGGGTAACATGTACTTATTGATGCTGTAAATTTTGTCATTACGATATTACCCTTGTAGGATTGTTTTATATCAACCCATATTTTACCTGAGACCAATTTCTTACCTTGCAAATATGAACAAAGACCCTTTTAATAGAGGAACTTATATATACCAAATTTAGCATTACTGACGTTAGACTTATGCAGTAAAGTATTAGTTTAAGATGTGTTATTAATTTGTTCTGTGGAATATATTTTAGTGATTCAAAGATGTGTTGCATTTCTTTTTGTTGCACTTTTTAACTTGTAAAACTGTTACTTTTTCTGAAAACTTTTATTGCTCTAGTAAAGAGCAGCATGATCAATAGCAAGACAGGAAAGGGATAGGTGGGACTGGAGAGGAGAGAGAATAAATAGGAGGAGGAATCTAGGGAAAACAGAGAAGAGGGGGAGTGGGGAAAGGAAAGGAGAGGAAGATGCTAAGGAACAGCCACCCCACTACACAGTCAGCCAAGGAGTAAAAATGAAAGATATATGAAATAAAGAAAGGTAGAAAGCCCTGAAGCAAAATGTAGAAGAAAAGAGACAGGATAATTTAAGTTAGAAAATCTGGCTATAAACAAGCCAAACTAAACCCAGGCATTCACATCTAAGAATACATCTCCATGTATTTATTTGGAAGTTGGGTGCTAGGCATTTTCTTCTATGCATTGTGTTGTTTGTATTTGTATGTTTTGTTTATATTACCCAGTGATTTGAGAGATATATGAAGCTGTTAGACTTGGAAATCATTAACAGAAACGTTAATATTGTCCCTTCTGAGTTAGGCATAGTGTCACATGGCTACAATATAAGAAACAGGAAGACTGAGTTTGAGGCCAGCTTGGACTACCTACTAAGTTGAAGACCAGCCCAGGATAGCAAAAGACTGCCTAAGAAAAAAAAAAGGAAATAAAGAATAAGTTTATAACCCAAAGCACATAGGCAGTATATCTCTTATACATTTTAGCTTACTTCTGATCCTAAGAAACTAATTATAGGAAATGACTTTCACAATACTTCTTTCTTACTAACATAAGGCAATGAGCAATTTGGATACATAAAAACACTTTACAGTTGAGGATCCAGATTTAGTAATTTTAGAATTGTTTTGTTTACAATTTTTATACGACTAACATTAAACTAACACAACAGTGGTTTGATATGGCAGAGCCCTGAGTTTAGTGTTTGAGTATCTATGCAGCATCTCTCTTGTACACCAAAATAATTTCACTGAAATCAGACACAGTTTACTTAACAACACATTTAGAAAATATTGAATGTGTTTCCCCAGCAAACATGCCATTCAGAACCCACAAATTTGATGTTTCCACTAACCTTTCCATCAGAAGCTGCTTCAGAGAAGACGGAAGAAGATTAGAAAACCACCAGTTTAAACTTTCTATTTTTGTGTAATCAAATAGATCACATTTCTAGACGGCATTTTTCTTTTTAATCGACTTGCATTATTCTCTTACTCAGCCCAGCTGTTTTTGACAGACGGAACAGTGCAATTTGGGAAGTAGCAAGGGAGGTTTATAATCAGACTACAGAGATGGAAAATTACCTCCAGTGCTAAATACCAAGGGATTCTACATGATAAGAGCAAAATAAAAAGTCACAATCCACAGCAACAGTGAAAACAACTGGGCTTAGGAAAGTACTGGGACACTTTCTTTGGTGCCATTAAATAGCACATACACTCTGATATTTGCATTAAGAAATTGGACATTTACTGTGATCCATAATTTCAATTGGCACTATTTTTAATAACAAACATTATAATAATCATTATTTGATATGTTGTCTTCTAAGTCATTAATTATAGACAGGTGATTAAAGATACACATGTAATGTAATTTCTAAGTACCTATTTGTTTCTTCATATTTTGTTACCATGTGAGTTAATGATTTTTATTCTATAATAAACTTATATATTTTTTGACAATTTAATTCATGCATATCATTTATTCTTATTGCTTTCATTTAATTATTTTTCTTATTTCTCTTCTACCTTGTCCTACCATCCTCCATGTCCTTTCTCACATTCATAACTTTTGGGTTTGTTTTGTGACGCATGTAGTTTAACCATGGCTATCACAGATTAATCCTAGATATTGTAGCTTTATGGGGTCAGTATTTACAACACAGACTTCTTCCCAAATATATGTAAGAACAAAGAATTTGGCCATGAGGTTATAACCCTAGTGATTCCCTCTTCCACCCATGCCTGACAGGTTAGTTATTTACTGTGGAAGTCATGTATAAATTTGGGGCTTTCACAAAGTGATGTATTAGCCACCAAATTAAATACCGTAAAGACGTATGTGTGAAGGCCCAAAAATGTGAGCCTATTTCTACTTTGTCTGATGGTCAGAATCTTTTTTTTTTTTTGTCTAGAAACACTAATTCTTCCCACAACATTATTATCTGTGCCATTATGGATGGCTTTGATATGTCTGAACCATCAGTTCTTTCTTTCTCTGTCTGCACAGGGTAGTTGACTCTTCTTACCCCTTTCCAGGCCCTGCAGTAGAGAGGCATCCATGCTGTGATAGCAAGTGCATCATATCGTGGAGCATTTGAGAATACCAGTGGTTTCTGTTACATATGGAGTAAAAGTAAAAATCTTAACAATTGTTATTGGTTCACTTTCCTGCCTCCTTCCACATGAATTCCTCAGTAGATATTGTCTTCAATCCTCCCTTTCTCAAGAGGTGACTTCTGACAGAGTATTTCCAAATCACTATATCAAAAAAAAATTGCAATTTTATCAATGGTAAATCACTTATGCCTATAGTTTGATAATTTTATTATTTTCTTGAAAATTATATATTTATTTTAATGCAATTATCTTACTTGTTTATTAAAAGCATTGAGCTTATGTACATTTCTCAAAAGATGTTTTGACAAAATATATATAATGGTGTTCACTTAGTAAATATCTACTCTCTACACAAAATAATTCATCTGGATTAGTTGTTTTGTGTCATCTTAGATTTCTAGAATTTAAAGCAGATATCATAAGGATACTGAAGGACCCTAGTTACTGTGACAAACTAAGGAGATGATCCCCATCAAGCAGTGAGAATCATGCCTGACTCATCAAATTCAATGAATATTACCCGGTATTTCCAATTTCATTATTTTTTAAAATATTTTGAAGATTTAGATTCCTGAACTCTTAAAATTTATTATTATGTAAGTAAAAAATATCAGGACAGATAATATTGGCTTATATATATATTTTTTTTTTATTAATTTTTTATTGAGAAAAAAAAAGTTTCCCCCTCCTCCCCGCCTCCCATTTCCCTCCCCCTCCTTCCACCCTTCTCCCCCTCCCCCCACTCCTCTCCCCCTCCCTCTCCAGTCCAAGGAGCAGTCAGGGTTCCCTGCCCTGTGGAAAGTCCAAGGTGCTCCCCCTCCGTCCATGTCTAGGAAGGTGAACATCCAAACTGGCTAGGAAGATGATGATTTCAACTTATAATTTTAAAACTTATAAAAAACACTAATGTAATATTTGCCAAATTCTCCTCATGGTGTATAAAGTCTCAGCCTTTCCAATTTATGAGAATTTTAGACCTTGACAACTATGTTTTTAAAAAATAAAAGTTATAGTATGAAGATGTGAAAGGAAACTCCAAAGCTAAATTCATCCATTTGGTGCCCACATTTCCATAGCTCACATGCACTTACACTGTCTTGAATCTCCTACAGTAGATGTTCTCTATTATTTTGGCTTTATGGTAGATGAGCTTTTAAACTTATTTCTTTATCCACATCAAAATTTTTTTTTTTAGTTTTTTTTTTTTCGAGACAGAGTTTCTCTGTGGCTTTGGAGCCTGTCCTGGAACTAGCTCTGTAGACCAGGCTGGTCTCGAACTCACATAGATCCGCCTGCCTCTGCCTCCTGAGTGCTGGGATTAAAGGTGTGTGCCATCATCGCCCGGCTCAAACTTTTTTTTTAACAGTTCTTGGTAGCTTTAAAACACTAGTAAATATCAAATGTCATTGTTAATTTTTACAATGAAGCAACTGGTATACTTAAATTTTATTGGCTATAAACGTCTTATATTTCCAGTTTCCATTTTGTTTTGTGACCTTGTTACTTCTCATCTGGTACTGATAACATTAAGTTCTCCTGTGCATTTTGTTGAAGCCCATGTGAGTCCAACATAGATAGTTATCTTCCCTAACTGGGACTGGAACGGAGTCGCGAGGAATAATCAGACGCAGCTTACGAGGTCATCCTTCAAGGGCAAGAGATCTCTCCAATCTCCTGTTTATTCTCCCAACACCTTATATATCATCACATCAATTGAGCAGGAAAACACATTAGGCTGTATCATAGGTAACCAGGTGAATGGGCTTTTTGTCACGTCCGCAACTACCTGTATGCTAGCTGTCACGTAGGCCATAAATTAGCATCTCTATAAGACATCCTCCAAATTACAAAGGAAGAAAACACCAAACCTCCTAACTCTTAAGTCATCAGCTTCAGCCAACACTTCTCCACAGGTGATCTACATTTATTAAAAAGAAATTAGGAACAGCACATCCTGGCTATCGTTAAACAGAGACAGCTTGTCTACAGAGTTAAGTGATCAGCTTTGACCTGGCCTATGACTTTTATGCCTGGCTGGTACACCATACAGAAATATGGGCTTACAGCATTTAACTGTGTATGTGCAGAGGCTTCAGTGTTAGGCACCTTGGGCACAAGCCTGACAACCTGAAATTTTATATCAGAAATTACATTTGAAGTTTCATTCTATTTCTTTATTTTATGCACATGTGAATGACAGATCCTGATGCCATGTCTTTTCTTAATTATTTTTCATTGTATTTGAAAGGGCAGAGTCTCTCACTGAAGCTGGAGTTCACCATTTAACTAGACTGGCCAGCAAGCCCCAGCGATCTGCCTTTCTATGCCTCACTAGCGCTTGTATTATGGAAAAACATTACTTTGCCTTTATTTCTTTTTAACATGGACACTGGGAATTGGCTCAGGTCCCCACACCTGCACAGAAAACTTTTACCTAATGAGCCATAACCCCGGATCCCCGTTTTTACAATTTATTTATTAGACAGTGTCTCATTACATGAACCCAGGCTGGCCCTCAACTCACGTTGCTTCTGCTTCCAGCATGGATTACAAGTGCGTGCCACCATGCAAAACACTTTGTCATGTTGTGTGCTCTATTTATAGTTCTTGCCTTTGTATCAGGAACCATGAACTTTGGGGGGGAAAAAGTCCTTGAACTTCTCTGAGTCCCCTGAAAATGCACTTGTGCAGCTTTTAAGGAGGTGAAGGCAATGACTTCTTCGCTGTGTGAATGTCAAGCTATTATTCCACATACTCAGATGTATAAAGAAAGAATGGAGTTCAATGAAGAGATGTGGAAAACACAACACATGTGAGAAGCTGCCCCTTTGATGTGGCATATATTTTATAATGAACTAGTGCTTTAAAATACTGAACAAATGTACAGCATAGCTCATAATTCTGCATGATGGTTGTTCTTTATATTACCAAGTATTATAGTTTGTTTGGACCTGCAGGTTCTGTTCCTCTATCGGTGATGGTGCAGAGTTACCTCTACCAGCATCCTTTCTTACATTTACAGTGGGTTGTGCTATCCAATTACAGTGGCTATGACATCACTAAGCACTGCAGTGTTATGAAGCCCAGTCCTACACACAGTGCATCACTGATCACTTTAATTTTATGTGGCCTATGACTGTATCAAGAACACATATGTCTTACTATTATTACATGCTTTGCTGATAAAACTAAAATTGATGTTTGTTCTACCTAATTATTCTGTATTCTCTCTCTCTCTCTCTCTCTCTCTCTCTCTCTCTCTCTCTCTCTCCGTGTGTGTGTGTATTTGTATGTGTAGGAAATCTTTAAGTGAAAGGCATATATCTAAACAATATTCCAGATGATACCTAGTCTTTTATTTTATCTTATTCATTTTACGTGCCAACCACAGTTCCTTCTCCCTCCTCTCCTGTCCCCACTTCCTTCTAACCCACCCCCATACTCCTCATAAAGGGTAAGGCCTCCTATGGGGAGTCAACAAAATCTGACACATTCAGTTGAAGTGTGACCAAGCTCCCCCCATCCCCTGTCAAGGCTGAGCAAAATGTAAAGCACAGGATAACCAGATGACAATCCACAGCTCCAGAGAACCTAGGTAAGAGGGACACATGGATTGCCTTGGGCAGGGGAAATAGATGAGATCTCCTAGGTAAACTGACAGCAGGAGCAGTAAATACATTAGTTTTTATCTTACTATATATAATAAATTGATATTTGAATATTCTATAATAATATGAACACAGTGTTTTCCAATTAGCTAGTAGAGAGAATCTTAGTAACATGAGGAACAATTTTTGAAAATCTACTTTCTAAGCAGCTCACATAATTATACAAAAGCAAGGAAGAAATTATCTGTCACTTTTCCCTTACAGTTGTATTGAATTGCCAAGAGTATCTAATTAAAGAGAAAAACATGGAAACAACAACATCTTGATACATTATTTATGCAAACATTTGTAGAGCAGAAAATTGTAAATTAACATTATATCAAGTTTTACAAATATTGTCTAACTCCTATTTGCAAACCATGATAAGATTCTGTGAGAATACTTTTAGCACACATAATTAAAGATCAGAAGATTCACTTTGGGGCAATGAAAGTAATAAATGAAAAGACAAGAGTAAGCTATACTTTGTAATTACATTTCTCCTCATCTTTAGAATAGAAGTAGAACTTTAGGCAAACACAGTGCAAGTTCTAATCTTGGGTGGTTCAGATGATTTCTGGTGAGACATTAAGTGTTCCTAAGTACTTTGCATCAGCCATGTTTCTCCTTAATGTGAATTTCAGGTTAATAAGATTAATTATGTAACACACTTTTTTTTTTTAGAAATAGCCTTAAGTTTTCTGCTATGAACTTGTGATTTTCCAGGCTCTTCCGCTTGCATGCTGAGATATCAAGTACCTGCCTCTTAGCCTGTGTGTGGTGCTGGAGATGGAAGCCAGGGTTGGAGGCTATGCAAGTACTCTTCCAAATAATTACATTGGCAACCATTTTTTTTGTTTTTACATAATGCATTTATTTGGCAGAAGAGTTTTTTTTTAAAGAATATTACATATTTTGATACAGCAGACACCAAATGGCTTGTATTCAGAAAGTTAAACTTGGATACCAGCTATTTGATTTATTTCTGATCCCCAGTTACTTACTGAGTAGAATTTTGCAACATCGGACCCCAAAGGAGTTCGTTTTATAGATTTCTTTTTGTTTTGTTTTGTTTTGTTTTCAAAGGTTTTTAGTGTTTTTTTCTTTTTATTGATATTTTAATAATTTTTCTATTCAAAATTTCCACCTCCTCCCCTCCTCCCATTTTCCTACCACTCCCCCACTCACCCTCCCTTTTACCCCTCCAGTCCTAAGAGAGTGCAGGGTACTCTGCCCTGTGGGAAGTCCAAGGCTCTCCCCCCTCCATGCAGGCCTACGAAGGTGTGCATCTGAACTAGGATCCCAAAAGCCAGTACATGCAGTAGTATCATATCCCAGTGCCATTATCATTGGCTTCTCAGTCAGCCCCCTTTGTCAGCCACATTCAGAGAGTCCGGTTTGATCACATGTTCATTCAGTCCCAGTTCATCTGGCCTTGGTGAGCTCCCATTAGATCAACGATTTCCTTGCTCATCTTCTCCCTCTTTCTGCTCTTCAACTGGACCTTGGGAGCTCAGTCCAGTGCTCCGATGTGGGTCTCTATCTCTAACTCCATCCATCAATTCCATCCATCGCTGGACGAAGGTTCTATGGTGATATTCAAGATATTCATCAGTGTGGCTATAAGAGAAGGCCAGTTCAGGCACCCTTTCCTCTACTGCCCAAGGACCTAGCTGGGACATCCCCTTTGACACCTGGGAACCCCTCTAGAGCCAAGTCTCTTGCCAACCCTAAAATGGCTCCCTTAATTAAGATATCGTCTTCCCTACTCCCATATCCGTCCTTCCTCCATTTCAACCATCCCACTCCCCCAAGCTCTCCCCAGTCCTCCCTTCTCCCTTCCCTCTCCCCCTAGCCCCTTCCCCCCATTTCACCCCCAAGCCCATGTTCCCAACTTTTGCCCGGTGCTTTTGTCTGCTTCCAATTTCTAGGAGGATCTATATATGTTTTCTTTGGGTTCACCTTATTATTTTGCTTCTCTAGGATCATGAACTATATGTTCAATGTCCTTTGTTTATGGGTAGAATCCACTAATGAGTGAGTACATACCATAATCATCATTTTGGAGCTTCTAAATTATAGCAATTTTTTTGTCTCAGTGTTCATGGAAAGATGGTTTAGGAACTGATTCTTGGAAACAGCTCAGAAATCAGTCTTAAAATTTGTAATTATAAAGAAATAAACATTTTGACAGATAAAATATGTTATTGATAGCAGCTTTTTTGTGAAATGTTTTATAGCATTCTCATGCATATAGGATACATTCTAGTATCTTATATCCAGGCAATAACAGCATCTTAAACACAATAAACAACTGCACATTCAGACCTAAGCAAACCTTATAGACACAAATGTTGATTTTTGTTGCCTGAAGTAAATGAGAAAACATGAAGCAATGAACATTATTCAGATATCTGAGACTTCTTAAGATTCTTTTAAGAGTCTTCTAAAATATTGTTAAATGCATATATTTCTATGTTTTCATCTCATATTTTTAAAGACATCTTACACAACATAGATTTGTTATTGCTCTTCCATTGATGGTTTAGTGAGAAACCTGGTACTCACGAAAATTCCAGGAATTCACAAAGATGACCCCAACTAAGACTCTTAGCATAGTTGAGAGGGTCCCTGAATTGCCCTTCCCCTGTAATCAGATTGATAACTACCTTAATTGTCATCGTAGAACCTTCACCTAGTAACTAATGGAAACACATTCAGAGATCCATAGCTAAGCATTGGGTTGAGCTCCTAAAGTCCAGTTGCAGAAAAAGAGGAGTAATAAAAAAAATAGACTTAAATAGAAATAAAGAAGTGGAGGAAGTCAGGTAGGTGGGTGGGTACAGAAGGAATGAAGGAAGGAAGTGAGGGAAGAAGGAAGGAAGCATGAAACGAAGAAAGGAAAACTACACATATTGACATTGAAAACAAATAAAATGTTAACATGATTAAGACATATATATATATAATCATCAAAGAAGACAAACTTTGGGCTTATTATTTATACATTATTAGTTGATACTGCTGTATTCCACATACACATTCCAGAGTGGCCAAATTAACAATGTATGATCACTTAATGATGGTAAGAATATGGCACTTAGCTTAATTTCTAATCATTTATTCCAGAGAGATAAAAATTTGTGTTTACAGGGAGACTTGCATGTGTTTAATTGTTTCCTTTTAAAGGTGTAAACTTGAAGTTCCAAGAATTTTCTTCAGTTGATGAATGGTGAAGCCAGGTAAGCTTGTATCTGTGAATACACAGTTACCCTATCTGGAAATGGGAATTAATTTGCTATCGATATATACTAAAGACTAAATCAACCTCCATGAAATTGGTTAGAGTGGATAAAACACGTTTCGGGGGAGCATATACAGAACAGTTTTAGGTTTCATGAAGCAGTATAACATTAGAGAATAATTGATTGCCTTGTTAGGAAAGGAACAAGGTTACTTTTAGCTGCTGATAAAAAGCAGAGAAGAATTGTAAGTATCATAAAAATAATTGTTTTTTATAATGGATTGATTACTTCAGTAAGGAAGGCCTGTTAGGAAACTGAGTAGACCAGCACACTTGCAAATACTCATAAACACTGAATGCTTACAAAAAACTACAGGTGGCGATAATAACACCAATTCCCTAGTTTGATATATACATATTGCATTTCTTTTTGGCAAGATATTACAAAAGAAAAAGAATAGGCAAATGGTGGGTGCATAGGCCCCCTCTTTGTATGTGACTTTCTAAAGTCCTATGCATTTATATTAATTTCTAATAAAAAGTGTTGTATTAAATAATATAGAATTAATTCTCAAGGTCACTTGAGATAGAGGTCCCCTTCATTTCTTTCTTTTACAACTAATATAACAACGAATTATTTCTTTTTTTTTTTTTTTGGTTTTTCGAGACAGGGTTTCTCTGTAGCTTTGGAGCCTGTCCTGGAACTAGCTCTGTAGACCAGGCTGGACTCGAACTCACAGAGATCCGCCTGCCTCTGCCTCCCGAGTGCTGGGATTAAAGGCGTGTGCCACCATCACCCGGCCTACAACGAATTATTTCAGGCAAACAGAAAAATTAATTGTTCACTTATTTTAAAAAGAAGGACTCAACAAACCCTTTTGGTAAAGTGCATTCTCTATGGAGGTTCCTGGGTCATGAAGGCCTTATGAATCTCTTTTGGTATCTTATTTTGCATATGATAGTTTCCTCCAAATACATTTTCCCCAGAAGGCAAGGGATGCTCCTGAGACACAGCAAGTAAACCAAGTGTCAAGTTGAACGTCTTGCAATGTCGGGAAGAGGAAAGGAAGGCTTGTGCAGGTAACTTACTGGTAGGACTATGGAGGGATTTCTGTAACTGCCTGTAACTTGTACAAGGAGACACAGGGTTGAAATTTTCACAGATGTTGGGTGGATTTCTTATTCATGCATCTCTTTTGTGAGTCATTTCTGCAGCTGTAAGTGTCCCCTCACCCATACACCTGCAAGTAACCACTGTGGAAAATATCAGTTTGTCTATGTTTTTTTGTGCAATCATAACTTTGGATATAATAGGCTCCCTTGTCTGTGGAGGGAGACACGTGTGTGCATTTTCTCTTCCCTGGAAAAACTTTTACCACACGTTTATCAGCAAGCTTTCTGGTTCCCCAATGATCACATTATTATAATTTTTGCCCACAATATCAACTAAGGATTTATCTTTTTCTTCTTATGTTAGCTAGTCATTAGTATAAACTTAATGCTAGAGGACACAGTCAAAGACCATTCCTTAAAATGGCATAAAGAAGTCTTCTTAAGGAATTTAGGAAGTAGGTTGGAGGGCAGATGTAGAGGAAAGGCACCTTAGGTGCCTTCACTAGATGGGCAGGGGTTGTTCTTTAGCCCTTTGATATCTGCTGTCTTTAAATTCCTGCCACTTTCATAGAGTCAGGACAGCTGGGAAATTTGCCCTACAAATTCAGACAGGCTGTTTGGCTCTCATTATAGAAGCACGGAGCCTAGAAACTACCATAAATGCTGCCAGGAAAAGACTGGCAGATGTTCACCTCTAAGGTTTAGTATTTCCTGAAGGCCAGAGCATCCGGGAAATCATCACAGACATGTGGAAATATCCCTGGTAGGATGTCTACTGCTATATATGCAGCTGCAAGAAAATACGGTCTGATTGGGCCTTAGCTCAAACCTAACAACCTCACTGTAACTCGATCACCTAAAGTGAAAGATTCCATGTAACAGAACATCCACAGGTGAAGGAGTAGGCTAAGGTCCAAGAACTGAAAACCCCGAAGGGACTGTGTCAAGATCCTTTACTTGTAAGTTCTCTATTCCTAGTCCAGTTGTTTTTCCTTGTGTTAAATATTCTACTTTCATAGCAGTTATATTTTTAACTTCTTACCTATGTTCAGCATATTATTCAGTGTATACCTGTGCTCAGACTAACCACATCTCATCCAAATGCAGCCTTTTCTGATTTGATAGATAGTTTAAAACCGACATCATAAAAGAGAAAAACTCCAATATTGTGAAAGTACACATTACGAAATTCACTCCCAAGTATTTCTACAACTCTGGTTGGTATTTTCAAGCCGCATTCTACTCTCATAGCTCCTTGTCATAGTTTCACTCCCTGACTGCACGCAAATGTTATGAGACCTGCACATATGTTGATATACCTTCCACTCCAAAGAGAAACATGAACACATAAATGAAACAGTTAAGAAATTGATGGGATGTGTGAGCACACCTTTTCCAGACAAGCTTTAAAACATACATCACTGGATTGTGGGCCAATTGGGCCTTCACTGTAGGCCCCAAATCAATGTTTATCTTTTTATTATGTAAGAGACGAAAATGACATATACTGTTGTACATATACAATAATATAGGTTTGAAAACTCAAATTATGCAAGAAGGAAGAACGCTGCTGTATAGAAGCCAACTGCTTTATATCTCAAATTGTCAGTTCAGCATTGAAGCGTTTTGCAGCGACAGAGGCCTAAAACTGAATTTCGTGTAACAGAATGGAAGCAGTCAACAAAAATGAAAAGGGTTTTGATGTTTCTGTCTCTAATTCCTGTCTCCTTCCTGTCAACTTTGAAGTCATCTCCCAACTCTAATGAAATGCTACTTTGTCTCTCGGGCCCCTCCTTCCTTTTTCAAGGGATTCTAAGTAAACTCAGTTTATGAAAGCCATACACAGTGGAATTTGTATAATTGCCTGGAACAGTATTATTTTAAGAGACTGATAATATGGAATTTAATAAATTGCAGTTTTAGTTTACCACTTTTGCTTCTTATTAATTTGATATTTCCTTTAATAGCATTTTAATTTCTTTATGTTTGTGATATTCCCACTAACTTTGCTGCTTGCTTTATCTCCTATGTTAATTACTTTGTTTCTCTTCTAAACTAATTTTCTACTTCGCTACTCAAGGATACTTTCTCACAGAGTGGAAGAAAAAAATCAACAACTCTAAAATATACACTGTAACTTAAAGAAAAGATAATTGAGTTTATTAGAAAATATCTCATGATAATCATTGCATATTTACAAAGCAGTGGGTCCAATAATAAAAATAGAGAATGCGTAGCCATTGGCTTCCCTGAGCTTATAATAAAACCAAACACAGAAAATGAGTAAATACTCAGTCATGTTGTGAATTAAAACAAGAGGAGCAAGAAAGTTAAAACAACTGACTATTCAGAAGTTTGAGACTCAGGTGTGGGGGACTGGAAAGAAGCGAAGTCATGCTCAGGTGAGATCATTACAGAGGCCCATCAGACAGTCCATAAAATGGGATTCTGTGGGATACAAGGGGTAAAGTAAGATCTTCCAACTGTACCATGTTCTCCCTCTGACCCTAATCATTGTTTCCTGAGAAAGTAGCTCTTGTTGTTTTGTTTTAGACAGTTTCTATAGGCTGCACTGACAGGACTGCATGTCTCTATGTAGACCAGGGATCCTAGAAGAAGTCAACTTGCCTCTGACTCCCTAGTGCTCTGTTCTGGAATGTTATTTATTACATTATTATACACTAAATAAAATGAAAAAGAACATAGGGATTTAAAAGAGCAAAACTTATAAAATGATATGCACAAATATGAGGTGAAAATGATGTCTAAGTCTTTTATGGGTTTTAATAAACTTTTTACCAAAGGTATAAAGGTAAACAAAATTTAATAGTATTTTCATGAATGTAAATGTTTTGTTATTAGTATAATACTTTCAACTATTAATTAGTTAATTCAGTGTAATTCTACTGAAAATCTTCTTTGGTGCAACTTAAGAATTTTTTCAGCCGGGCGGTGGTGGCGCACGCCTTTAATCCCAGCACCCGGGAGGCAGAGGCAGGTGGATCTCTGGGAGTTCGAGGCCAGCCTGGTCAACAGAGCTAGTTCCAGGACAGGAACCAAAAAGCTACAGAGAAAAAACCCTGTCTCGAAAAACCAAAAAAAAAAAAAGAATTTTTTCAGAAAATATAGATGTATATTATTATCTAAGAAAAAGGAAGGATTTAAGGCATTGATACAATCTAAGTGTTTGCAAATGAAATAGTAATTGAGCAATTGTGACTTCTCTGTCTCTTTTTCACACATAATTTTTTTCTCCAATTTCCTGAATTTTTACTAATTGTATAAATAATAAGTTTTCTTAAGACCATTTTTCATTCTATGAATATATTCTTTTACTATCATCTGTACTTTTGTAAAAATAATTCCCATGGCAAGTAAATGAATTGTCTAATTTTTTTTCTAGTATTTTCTTGCTGTTCTTCAAGTAATCTAAAATCAGACCAAGCAGCAATGCTACATTACAGTGCACACATATCTCTTGTTAGCCTGTTAGCTAAAAGTTTGTCTTTAAATAATAATTATAATTTAGCATTTGCAATGAGAAAGCATGGTTCTATGTGATTTATCCATATATATCTTCATGCTATTCTTAAAAGGCTGTGCTAATATTCTCTTGCTATAGATCAGAAGACCAGGAATCAAATAGTTTACATGACATTCTATACTATATTTGCTTTAGAAAATGGTGGACCCACTTTCTAGGGGCCTAAACAAGCAGTAGGGCCAGTATCTGTGCTATAAATAATGACCTATAATTAGTTTTCCCTTCCTCATCTCTAGAAAAAAAACCCTGCCAATCTGATGCCATTTCTGGATCTGGAAATTTGTGTTTAAAATCCTGAAAGGTAACTAACTTCACCAATGTGTTTATTCTGGTGTCAGTCTGATCATTTAGCATACATTTTGCTGTAATAGAAGTTTATGTCTTCATATCCGTAACTGTATTTTGTTCAGACCAATGACAGGAAAACTTTTCATCAATGTGACAAAATGTCATTAATAATTTCAATGAAGAAAATCTATTTTGCCCAATGATGTCAGAGATTAGTAGCAGGAATCCTCATGCTGGAGAGAAAGCAGATAAAGAGAGGGGCTTAAAAGTAGGTACAACTTTGAAACATGTGCCTCAGTGGCCCACTTCCTGCAGGTAGGCATTCCCTCCTAGGCTGCCCCCTCATCCTCTCAGCACCCGAGAAGGCAACATGTGAGCCTATGGGATTTTTTTCTTCTTTAGATGATAACAAATGGTGACAACTAAGACATTTATGACATGTATTGATATTTTGTTCGTGTTTTAACAGATAAAGCATGTCTAAAGATCATTGCACAGAGCTAATCCACCAGAGGTCAGGGAATAGTGGCACACACCTTTAATACCAGAATTCAGGAGACAGAGGCAGAGGGATGTCTTTTATTTAGTACAAGGCCACCTTGGGCTACAGGAAATTAAGTCTGTCTAAAAGAGAAAAAGATCCCAGCACTTGAGATGCCTCATTTTTAATCCCAACAATAGGAAGAGGGAGATAGGAGGGATACAACTGGGCTGAAAAAGGAATATAAGAAGGGAAGAGACAGGAGCACCAAAGCAGTCTGTGGTTTGGCGGAGAGAGTTGAGGAGAGGATCGCTTCTTTGGTCTGAGTATTGGTAGAGGTAAAATGTCTCTCTAGTGGCTGGCAGTACTGCTTTTCTGATCCTTCAGCTTTTACCCACTAATATCTGACTCTGGGTTTTATTTATTAAGACAAATTATAGCTCTTGCAACAATAATGCATTTCTATTTTCAAAGATATGAATATTTGCTGATTTGAGGGCATATTCTGGGAGTAGATTGAACAAAAATTAAGTTGCACATGATAACAAGTATGAGCAAACAAGCCAGAGGGGAAAAACAAAACAAAACAAAACAAAACAGAAGTGCAGGCCTCTGTACATACACAGGCAAGAATGTTAGAAAATGTGATGCCAATAAATTTTAAATCATAGATAGAAATACTACCAAGAATTACGAAGCATGCAGGTCATAGTGTGAGGTATGACTGACAGAGACCAGTTGCAGTCTTGAATTGCTCTTCTGATGAACAGAAAAATATTAGGGCCTACTTATTAATAATTTATATCTCTTTTCAGATAATTAAGAGTATGAAGATACTCTTACGGAATTTCTTAATGGTTTGATAGGCAAATCTGAAAAGGGAAAATCTATATTGGAGTGTGTGGGAAAAGATCAAAAGTAGTCAAGATAGTTAAGTCAGAACACTGAACTCTTTTGATGTATCAAAGCTCTGATAGATAATTCAAACAAGAAGCAGTTTGTGAGTAAGGAGTAAGAGACCATCCGTTACATAGGTTCTGAAACCACTCAAAATTCAGTCACTGCACAGAACCAAGAAAGGCAGATATGGAAAGTGGCCAGGCTGCAAAGATGGTTTTCACTTATTATAAATATTTTATTATTATCAGTTCAGTTAGGAAGATTTACTGCAGTTTGGGTGTTCTGGAGATAAGTAGATGTCAGGTTGAAAGTGACATAACTCGTGTGAAAGGATATGAATTTTCAGTGCTGCACAAACTGAGCAAGAATTGGTGTAATAAAGCCCTTTATCCTTGTGGAAGACTCACCATGAAAATTCGCCTCCTGGGCCATTATGCTTAGCTTTCTTCCTTGCTCTTACTTTCAGTAATGATTATGTTCATTGTTGTATAGCTTTATCTGTCAAGCACAATTACACTCATGTAGAATTCCAAAATAAATAAATACTTTTGATAAAGTTGGAAAATTGTTTTAAAGATTATTTAAAAGAAGAAATGCCTCTTCGGGATAAAATATCTTGGGTCTTTTATAATTTTATAAATGTTCTTTATTTATAAAAGGTAAGTGTACCGAACAGACTTTTTTTCAAAGAAAACATCAAAATAGGCAATACACAATTGAGACAATAGTTATACAAAAGTCTGATCTGTTCCAGTTATTATCAGGGAATGTACATCAAGCCCACAATGGGGCATCTATACATACATGTTAGTATTATTATTATGAAAAAAATGACAACAAACAAACACAAATGAGAACATACAAAGAAGGAAAATTTATATGAGTTTTCTGTCTCTATGTTGGCACAACCAGAACTACTCTGTGACTCAGTTCATCATAGACAGGATGTTCCTCAGGACACGGTTCCAAATACTCAGAACACATAGAAAAAGCTGATGGTCACTCAGTGAGTGGATAGACAAAGAAGTTGTAAAATCACTTAAGATAGGCAACAGGAAGGATGACGATTGTGACAAGAAATGAACTTGAGGAGCATCAGGCTGATGGAAATAAACCAGACACAGGGATCCCTCCAAGCAGTGTTGAACAAATAGACACAAAGAGTTTAAGTAGGAAAGATAGGAATCACAGGGAATCATATAACTAAACTAGTGTATAGTTGATATATATTGTACAATAGTTTACAATTTCTTTTATTTCAACAGCAAGAGTGCAATAGTTAAAGAGTAAATGAAGGATGGAGGCATATATTAATTTACTTCATTGCAATATCATTTTATTACATGTATTAAGACATTGTACAGAATGAGATAAATGAAAGATCCGGAGAGATGGCTCAGTGGCAAAGCCATTTGCTGCTTGTTTATAAGATCTGGGTCAGAAAACAAATACACATATCCAATAGTCCCCTATTGCCTGCTATTAGGGGTTCTGAGGTCCTTTTCTGCCTCAGTGATCACCTACATAAATGTGCTACACATTCAAGCAAGCACATATACATACATACACACATACATACATACATATATATACATATAAAATACCAAATGAACAAATATAAATTTTTAAAAGAATAAGTGAAAATCGAGAAAATTTTCAAAACAAAACAAATAAAAATTAAAAGAAATAAAGAAATAACAGCATACTCCTTTTTTAATTCTTTAATGTCTGTTGGCACTGGACCAAGGACCCTACAGTTGTCTCTGTCAACATTGTTGCTATTTCTTTTTTTTGTTTTCACAGATACTGAATTTCTCAGTTGTAATTGGAAATCCATAATGTCATAGGTCATCTGAATCTTGTAATAGAATGTTCTAAATTATGAAATGTAATGTCAATGGTCAGTTTCCTCTACTGAAATCATCACTCAGCTCAGACCTGTGAAACATATTCTTTATGTTTTGATCTTCTTTCCGAACTTGTGCTGCCAAAGGAAGTCATCATGAGACAAAAAGAATGAATGAGTCATGTGATACTTGAGGGTACAGAATTGTTGGGACTGAGAGACCAGGTCCAGACCCTACCCTGGGTCTCAAAGGTAAAATGCTTCTCAGAAGTGAACGAGGGGTTTACAAGATTTCTTTTTTCTTTTATTATTATTATTATTATTTTATAAATAATACCAATCAAACTTTCCACTTCCTCCCCTCCTCCGACTTCCCTTCCCCTTCCCCACTAACCCTCCTTTCCTCCTCCAAGTCTCAAGAGAGGGCCCTGGGGGAAGCCCAAGGCCCTCCACCCTCCATCCAGGCTTAGGAAGGTGTGCATCCAAATAGACTAGGATCCCAAAAAGCAGTAGAGACAAACCCCAGTGCCATTATCATTGACTTCTCAGTCTTCCTCAATTGTCAGCCACATTCACAGAGTCCAGTTGATCCTATGCTCCTTCAGTCCCAGTCCAGCTGGATTTGGTGAGCTCCCATTAGCTCAGGCACACTGTCTCAGTGGGAGGACCAACCCCTAGTTGTCCTGACTTCCTTGCTCATATTCTCCCTCCTTCTGCTCTTCAATTGGACCTTGGGAGTTCAGATCAATGCTCCAATATTGGTCTCTGTCTCTATCTCCATCCTACGCTGGATGAAGTTTCTATGGTGATATTCAAGATAAGTCATCAGTCTGACTACGGGACAAGGCCAATTATTACTTCTTTCAATTAATACATAAAATATGTAGACTGAATTAGAATAATAAAACTACACTTATATTTCTGAAATGATTGATATAATTCTATAATTTTGTAAAAGTTATTTATTTATAAAAGGTAAGTGTACTGAACAGACTCTTTTTTTTTTTCAAAGAAAAACGGGCAACACACAATTGAAGCAATAGTTAAAAAATCTGATCAATTCCAGGTATTTTGTTTAGACACACTGCTCCCATTTAGAGCTCACTGACTGTGAACATTATAGGAAAATGTTATTGGAGCATAGGTAGCTCCCTGAATAAAACTGACTTTTCATACACAAACATCCATTAATGTCTAGGAGCTCATTTGCTGAGGGTGAGATTTCTTTTACAATTCCTGTGTTCAAAATCTTTGATGTTCCTGACCATGGCACCTTCCTTGGTTTTTCTCCATCTACTATGTCAGTGTCTCACTTCAACTACTGCTTTTACAGTTTTATAATATATATTAATTCATTTTTAAATCCTATAACATTGATTAGAATTGACACTTTTTTAACCTATTTCCTCAATATCTTTCTCTGTTATTTTAAACACATTTAAATTTCTGGCCTAAATTACTAATTCATGTATCTTTGATTTTCTTAGTGTTTCTATGTTATAATTATATGTTAAACAATATCTTGAATGTTGATGATATTTTCTTGTCTCTTAATATAATTTAGAAATTACATATAGCATGTATTTTGCATAGATACTATGACTGTTAAGTAAGCATTCTTCACTCCCGATTTGGGGATGATTGGTGAGCCAGGTTTGTTTTGACAGAGACAACTCTAGGTATAAGTAGGATTGTCATTTGATGGCAATAGAGTAGGGCTTGGTTTGTCCTTACATTCAGTAAAGTCCCTTCAACGTTTTTTGTTCTGTAACCATTAGATACTGTGAGAACTTTATGATGGAAGGTTCTTCCATTTTCTGTGGATTTACCAGTGAATGTGAGTTCTGTGAAGAGACTAAAGAGACTGCTTGTTCTGAATGTTGTGGATTCTATAGTGAATGACTAATGTAGCCTGCATGACTTGCCCAATAACCAAGCATAAGCATATGTCAGGCACCTCTCTGATTTCTCAGACACTAATTGGCCTGGCATCAGCAACCCAGCTGCTCACCACAAGCCTTTCTTCAGGGTTCGGCTCTAAACAGCTTATCACTTGCATGTTGATTTAGTAGCCCATTATTCTCAGTGTGTTTTCGATTTTTTTCTGTGTTGAGAGTCTTATGAATGCTTATCCTCTTTATTTATAAGCTTCCAGCCTAGTTCATTGTAGCTTTTCTTGAACACTTAAATCTCTAGACATATCAGCTGTAGAAAATCAGGTATCAATTTGACACTTTTGAGGTGTTTGCCACGATCATTCCAGGCCTCACTGAACATTGTACATAAGTTTTTTCTCCTAACAGTAGCTCTCAGATCAAGTCTCTAATTCTCAATGTGACCTTTGATTTAAGAAAAGGAGTACCCTTCACTTTGGGAGAAATCTTTATTGCAGACCACTGCTGAAATATTTTCTTTTTAAAATTTTTCACTACTTCATCATCTTTGCATACTCTCTAATACTTTAAAAACATATTATTGTAAATATTTAATTTTTAAAATGCTGACATAAAGGCCATATTTCTGTCATCAAAGATAATGAATCTATCTGATCATTATTAATAAATATTAATTAGAAATTTAGGTGCAGTAGACCATTAACCATTGAAATGGTAATAGTCCAATATGCAATAAGTAGCAAGATTATGATTCTCTAGAAGTGATCTTGATTTACATAACATCACAGGTAAACAGGCAAAGTTTTTTATGGTTATCTAAATCAGTAAAATATGAATGGGAATGCATAAAATGCATAAACGTCTTAGATGCTGTGGAAAACAGAGGATAAAATTTCAACAACCCTGAGACTTGACAGTGTTCCTTAGCAAACAGAGCTGGTGAGACAGTTGATCATAAAAAACTGTGTTGACTTCACCAAGCTCTGCCTGATAAATTTATGACTATTTTGATAATCTCTCATTTTTTACATGAAAATATAAACTCAATTTACAAAAGTATTGAAATGTCATTATTATTTTCCAACCTCACTCTAAATGAAATTTGATAGGAAGGAGTGCAGAAGAATGTTGTGTTTTAGGCATGCTATGATTGTCACACTTATGGTCTGGTAGAGGCTGTGGTAACAGGCTTAAGATCTACAAAACAACAAGCAAAAAAAAAACCCCACAACTTAATCGCATAAAATTATTCTCTTATATTCACAATAGAAAATAGCCTTCTTTTTATAAAGCAGACCCTCATTTCATATGACAAATATTAAAAACAAACAAATGCAAAGCGAGAAACAACTGTTTTACTATGTGGAGGTATGCATCACTTCTTCCAGCCCATCATGTTTCCGGTGTGGTATACTGACTAAGGTACCTGAAGTATTACATTGTTTTTATAAAACATCTTATTTTTTGTATTAATAATTATATCATGAATAGGTAAATAATTATAGGATTTTCCGTTTTTGTGTATAAATTGATTCCAAAAGAAATCATGGCATTCTGTGTGAAGAACACTGTTGATGTAAGTTTTCTTTTTTTTCTCTCTTCAGACTCTTCACTACTTACTACTTCTTCTTTTGGGAACCAACCACCAGCTACCAAATAAATCACACGCATGAAAACTTATCATTTCTTACTAATGCCCAGTCTTAGGTTGACTCATTTCTTGCCAGCTTTTCTTTACTTAAATTAATCCAGCTACATTTCTCCTCTGGGCTTTTTTGTTTTCTTCCTTTTGTATATCTTACTTTCACTTTGAATCTGTGGCTGGCTCTGTGTCTAGGTAGCAGGTCCCTTCTTTTCTTGCTCCTTGATATCTTTTGCTCCTCCTTCTTTTTGGTTCTCCTTCTATTTATTCTCTCTGCCTGCCAGCCCTACCTAGCCTTTCTCCTGCCTTGCTATTGGCCATTCAGCTCTTTATTAGACCATCAGGTGTTTTAGACAGGCAAAGAATCACAGCTTCATAGAATTAGACAAATGCAGCATAAACAGATACATATTTTTACATTGCTAAGCAAATGCTCCACAACAAAAAAAGTAACACACCTTAAAAGAATGTTCTACAACATACCACAACCTCAGTGCTTACTAAATCAATGCAAGAAATAGTTCTTGTGTGAAAATATGCTAATAGTTTAACTTGTATATTTTAGAGAAGAGATCTTTCCTTAGGTCATCTTGGAGAGTCCAGGAAGTCAAGGTGAATGTGAATTCAGGCATTTCATTTCTATTGCCACATTTTTTTCCATTTTGCTTTCACAAGATAAGCTCTACTTAAATCTCTTTCACATTAAAATCTCACCTTTTGTGTAGAACATTGTGTTGTCTAATTTCCTTCAGTGTCCCCTGTTTTCATTTCCTTTGCCTCTGATGTCATGTTTGATGATAAGAATGATTATAAAACCTTCAGACTCATCATCAGTGAATATTTATTTATGTTAACATTGCTGTTCATTGCTTATAAATTCTCTTCATTTCTTTAGAAACAAGTGTAGTTCATAATATTCCTTCCTACTGTGAAAGGCTGTATTGTTGACTATAAAGAGAGGCATAGATTCTTGTAAGAGATTGAAATTATAATTACAAGAAGTTCTTTCTGGCAGAAACTGTGTGTTTATAAGTGTAACCCTAATCCTATGCATTTGTGTATGTGTGTATATGTGTGTGTTTGCATGTGTATATGTCTATACATGTGTACATGTGTGTGTGATATATATTTCACAAAAGAAATGGGGAGCTGTTCTCAAAAGTCACATTCTTAACATTTTTGTGTTCCACCAAAAAAAAAAACTAATACAATACTAATAACAACTGAATTAATATTTTTAGGTAATTCTGAAGATTTTTATCTAATTCTAAAACTGTCTCTATTTTGTGACTATAAAATAAAACTATTGTTCAAGGCAGCCAATATATTTCTATTTGCTTTATACATTACAGGTATAAAATCAGACTATTTTGATTTTTAGGCAAATTCCAAAACCTTTACTCATTAGTATTGTGATTTGTCACTGACTTGAATACATTCTTACTTCTAGAATCAGAGGAAGACTAACATCCTCAATAAACAATAGTGTTTTCTTACTGTGTAATAATAAAAATGTATGTACTAATACAATAGAAAAGCTTATTATTGTTTCAAATATTCACTTTTAAATTTTGTACATCTTTAATGCATGCCATATTGAATAAAATATTTGAAATCACATAAAATATGTTCAGAGTTGGGAAATTGTGTTGTTCTTAGGATGCTGCTTCATTGCCACAGGAATGCATTTCTCATGAGTGAGTTTGACTTCTTGTTACCCACTGAGAGTTTGTGATGCTTTAGCCTAAATAACCATTAATGTTTTCCAAGATGGCACAGTGTAGAGTTACACATCTGTAAATTGACATGCTTCCCAGAAACACAGTGTTCTGAGAATCAGTGTGCTGCCAAATCCATATACTTTAAATCACTGTGTTTAAGTAATAGACATGTTCTACCTAACAGCCAAGGCTTGTCAGAACCCGTGGGCACATGATAATTTACCTCCAGGGGACTGCTTAAGTAAACAATCAAGGGAGCTCTAGTAAGGACACAGATGCTAGTAATCTGCAGAATGGCAAGGCAAGCCTCCTCCCACCCCAGTTCTCTTTCTTTGCTGCACCTTGTGCGCATGCCGCTGTGTTTGGTGAGATCTCACAGAAGATGAAAACTTGGAGGCTTTGATTTGGGATTAAATCAGCCCTTTTAGTCACAACCCGGATTATTTCTCCTTTAAAGCATTTCATTTGAATTTCAGCTCTCAATCAGCCAGAGTAAAGCTGCTGAAGCATTCAGGAAGATAAATTCTGAGGCTCCAGAAAGATATGCATTTTGCAGATTTTATCACACGGAACAGTCAGCTAGACTGAGAAAGAAATGCAATCTTCAATCATTTAAATATTTCACAAAGCAAAAAGAGTAAAATGGTCTGAGGAGTAGCAGTCTGGAATGAAAGCAGCACAATTTACTCTACCATTGAACATTAAAAAGTGTCTATTAGGAACAATTCTATTTCCGGTTACTTAATGCATGCAGATGTATACATTGTCCTTCTCAAGAGTGATTTTGTCTTTTTAGGACAGACATCATAATAGCAGACTGGTTAAAATATCAACAGCTCTCGTCATTAAGGTATTTGACAGATTTGAGTGTTTCTAAAACAATTGTATGCCAATTTATGTATAATCTATGATTTAGTCATTCACCTATTCACTTGAAATGAAGAGTTTAATTTTGTTCATGAATGTGTACTTTATGTTTCACTATATATTTAGGTATATGCATAAACGTCAGATACAAAGATAAATATATTTGAAGTCTGATTCAATAAGAGCAATAAACCAACGGTTTCTAAATCAAAATAATTGCAATAATTTTAAACTTTTAAAAATTAAGTCAAATAACTTAATTATAGACTAACTATAAATAAAAACATTTCACATTGTGAGTCGTATATGAATCACCAAGCTAGTCAGAAGTTAAACATCTGGTGTGTTATTTAAAATGATATTTTCATAGTATTTTAGTCTTGATTTCTTTAGCACGGACATATTAGTGAGAGGAACGACAGCTATGTAGATTTTAAAATTGGGATGCAGTAAAATTCTAGAAAAATACTTTAATTAAAGTGTGAACTTTTAATTCAGGCATTTTAACCATTTCTGTGTTGCTTTTATTACTAGCACTGGTTTTACATGTATCATAACTTTTTATATGTCCTGATAGATAATAGAAAGACAGATAGTTATAAATAAATACATGAGAGATAAATAATGCAAATATAATAGAGAGATAGGGATGCACATAAACAGCAGTGCATAGTATCTACATAAAAATATACAGCAACAACAAAACAGAAGGAAGACAGGTGGCAGAAGTGAAGGGAGATTGATGGAGGGAGTTGGTGAGTGAAATAGTGTTGTAATGAATATAATTCTTTGTATATCTTATAAAAAGCAATGAATAAAAGTTATTATTGTTTAAAACATGATTCACTGGTGCCATGAGAAAAAGTCTTGTAAGGTCAAGGTGTCAAACAGTGTGGGAAATACAGGGGAAAAGTTCTGGAGAATGGTAATCCTACCACTCAAACACCATCATGTCTTGCTATATGCTTACCATTTCTAGGGTAGCTATCTCCAAGGTGGAGCAGCTGTGAGTTATTGATTGGATTTCTTGTTAGAGCACAATAATTCATTGGTCAACATCGCCTTTAGAATTTTATCTGAACATTACTTTCCAGATAACTCCCCCACATTTTTGGGAATGCTTATATACATCTTACATTGAGGTCCGGTTACTGATGCCTTACACATGACAAGTCTTTTCTTGTATCTAAGGAAATATCCCACATGTTGCTATAAAAACTTAGATGTTAATGTCTTCTTGGTAGTAGAAAAAAGACAAGTAATAATCTTTGATCAATTAAAAAAAATTAATCCCATTATCATTTATTGGTATGCTTTAAGCAAACAGATCACAGTATTATATGATAATAAAATTATTACTATTATATAATTTCTCAGGTAAAAGACAAAGAGGGGGAGTTTTGATAAATTACCTGACTAAGTCAGAACTCTTCTGAGGTACTGATTAAAACAATGCAGATAAAAACATGTAAAGTGATAGTAAACATTATATTTATGATAAAATTAACAAGAAATAATATAAATATTTTATTATTCATTAAATTGAAAATATTAAGGTAGAATGAAGCATAGAGTAAAAACAACAATGCCCTAACATATTATATAGATACAGATGAGAAAAAAGAATAAAATCAGTATTTCAAACAGTCATATAGAAAAAGCACATTTTTAATCAATTATGTGAGATAAATGAATAAATTTTACTCAAACCAAAAGATGAATATATGAAAAATGAAAGAGTTGGACAAAGGTACATTACAGTAGAAAGGTACTACTGTTCTAAAAAGAACTGTGTTATGTGACAATAAAAATATAAAAAGACAGTGCTAACAAGATGGCTAAGTGATTAAGAGTACAAGTTGCTTTTGAAGAGGACCTGGGTACATTTTTCAGCACCCATGTTGAGTGACTCATAACTATTTTTAAATACTGCTCCAGGAAATTCTATAGCAATGTAGAACATCTCAGCTTAGATGCACAAACTCCCAGAGAACATAACACACATAAATATAATTGCAAAAAAATCCAAAACAAATCTTTAAATTGATTATATATTTAAAAAGAGAACATAGTAGAAAAATAGATGATAGTAAATCTATTTCAACACAAGATGCAAATTCATGAGTAATCTTCAAGATATCTGACCGTGACTATGTAATTTTCTCAAATAGATAAAAATATAGCCAGGTGGAAAATAGGAGAATATGATTTATCATCTGGACAATGATGTAAATTAATTGTAAAACAAGAGGGCAACTGATAAATAATAAATACATGCATGAATAATTCATAGCCAAAATGGTCCATAAACAAAAATGATGCTAAATATCACTCACAAAATCAAGATATTTAGGTTACACATATTTTCTGTCTCACAATTTGAATGTAATAAAACAGTGGAAAAAGCTAAGTGTTGTTACAGTCTTTCTTGGCATCATTTGTTAAAATAACCAGGCATACATTTGTTGTGTCTGAGTCCTAGGACCTCCAAGAAGACCACCAAGGAGCCACACTTCCGAATGTAAAAGCAAGGTTTTGTTTATTAAGTATGGGCTAGCATGGGTCCTCTGCCTCACAGTCTGGCATAGCAGATGGAGGGAAAAAGGACTCTGTCTATTTTTGTAAGGGGTTATAAAGGCAAAAACCACAAAGCAGTCACAAGGTTATAGTCTCAAAATACAAAATTACATATCCTATATCACAACTGGCTAAAGATGAGCTGTTAGTTCCTGGTAGGCTGTGAGTATCTAAGGGGGATAGCAACAGCCCCACTGGTTACATCCTCCAGACATCTGCTGACCCTGTGTTAGCCTCGGCTCTGCCAGGAGACTTATCTGATTGGTCCATCGTTACTCAACTGATAGGAGAAGTTAGGTGGTCAGCATCTTGTCAACAGTTTTATGTAGCTTGAGTTTTTCCCGTTAGCTAATACTTCCTCTAAAAGGGGCAAGCAACCCCGGGCTTTCCTCAGGGACGGGGGTGAAGTTTGAAGTCCCACAAGGTCCCAACAAAAAATGGAATGTTTTCCAACCTCACAACATTATGGCTTGCTGAGTTTCATTTGATGTAACTGTATTCTATACAGCGTCTTTTTATTTTATTTTTTGCAAGTAAAGATGCTCAAAAATTGATGTATTATAATAATATGATTCAATAAACTATACAGATACCCAAAAAGTCCAATTATCTCTAAGGATCTAATTAAATTATCCTTTTTCTTGATAAAGGGCACTACACTGTTTTTGGGGTGTGATCTCCTAAAGTTATATGTTAACTAAACTGAAAATCAGGACACTGCAAGATTACATTAAAATGAAAAATACACATATATAGGGAAATTTTCTATACTAATAAAAATGACCTTGTTATGGCTAAGATATTCTAAGAATGTGAATGATAGGCTCGAATTTGTACACCATTGCTACATTTCTGTTTGTCATCTGTGAAAATAATTAAGTCACCATGTTGAATGTTTTCTCCACAAGACACTATAGTTTTGTGAATTCTTAAACACTTACACTAAATCTGAATAAAGTACCACTACATTTAATTCCAACTTGTAGAGATTAGATAGAATAGGAATGAAAAGTTAACCGATTAACTAAGTAACTTACTAATTAACAGGTATATGATGAGAATATGAGTGTCTGAGGAGTACTGGTTTATCACTCTTAAGTCACAGCCTTCAGCATGCTTAAGTCTGAAGAACTGAGCTTATTGAGCTCCTAACCTTTATTTGAGTAGTTGCAGTTTTTTCACATTCCCACATGGAAAGAACAAGTGATTTTGTATGAATCAAAGGTCAACTAGGTTCTGGAGAAGCATACATTTCCTCTAGTAGTATAATCGGGGTATTTATCTCTTTTTCAGATAGGCAGAGTTGCACTATATCCACGTTTCCCGTGCTTCTGACATGCCCTTCCCTGAAACGACTTGATTTGCAGGCTCTGAGATTGTCTAATCTTCCTGCAAAGGACTCAGTTCATGAGGGTACTAAAAAAGAGTAATCATTTAAAAGTAAGTTATCTTTATTTCCTCCATAAAAGGCAAATATTTTGCCAGGTTTATCCATTCATAAGAGTTCGTCTTAGTAGATGGTGCATCTGTGAGGAAAACAAACATCTGTGTGTCTAAACATAGAATCATATTTCATGCTTGCAGCATAAAGTCTGGAGATGTAGTGCTTCTCAGAGGAAGAGCAGAGATGACAGTGTTGTGAGCCACAGAAATGTCAACGCTGGAAAGGCAGCTCTGTGCCAATTCACCTCCCGGAAAAAAACGCTTGTTGTGTTGTGTTTTTCCAGTGGTATTTGAAAATTAAAGGTTGACAAAGAACGTGATTCATTTTATTTTTATTATTAATTATAGTGTATCTCTTAATAAAAAATTCATCTAAAAGATATAATTAGCAAGCTTTTAAGGTATTTTAGCTAAAATAAGTGTTATTGATAAACCTAAGCTCTCTCTCTCTCTCTCTCTCTGTGTGTGTGTGTGTGTGTATGTATGCGTATGTGTGTATGCACTCCTGCCCATGAGAGTACAACACAGAAATTAACATTAGGTATCTTTATTAATCATTTCTTTGTCATATTTTGTGATAGGGACTCTCACTTTTATTTATAGTTAACTGATCCAACAAGACTAAAATGCCAGCTAGTGTCCAGGATCCATCTATCTCCATACTCTATTTTTCTAGGAATACAGTTGTGAATAGCCATGCATGACTTCCATATGTAATTGTAAGGAGAGCTGCTTGTTGGTTCCTGGCTTCTCAGCCCTGAAATAATCACAGAGAGACTATATTATTTAAATCGCTGCTTAACCATCATTTCTAGCTTATTTGCTAACCCTTACATCTTAGTTTAACCTATCTCCATTAATCTGTGCATCACCATGAGGTTGTGGCCTACCAGCAAAGTTTCAGCATGTCTGTCTCTGGCAGCGGGTCCATGACTTTGTCTGACTCCGCCCTTCTTTCTATCAGCATTCAGCCTAGCTTTCCCCGCCTACCTCTATTCACTATGAAGGCCCAAGACAGTTTCTTTATTAACCAATGGTATTTACAGCATACAGAGGGGAATCTCATATCAATATGTGTGATGAGATCCAAATTAAGGTCTTCATGCATGATCAGTTTAGCTTCAGGCATCAACTTGACATACACAAACACATACTTGATCAGATCATACAATCTCAGATCAGGAACAGCCTTCATGAGTTTGGCCTGGGAGCTTGTCTCAAGGCCAGTTTTAAATGGTGAATTGATGTAAAATGGTTCAGTCCCTTGGGAGCACACCATCACTGTACAGGTGAGCCTGGGATGTATTAGAATGTAGTTGATCAAGCCAGGAACAGTGTTGACTTCCTACCATAGCTTCAATCTGTGATGAATTATATATTGTAATATAAAATATATCCACCCCTAAATTTGATTTTAGTTCATCAACAAAAGTAAACTAGGGCATGTAGCAGGTGTTTTACTCCCTTAGCCTTTGTCTAGGCCTAACCTTAAGACTTTTTAAAGAATAAAATTGAAATTTTCCTTAAAAAATACTTTCATTTTTCTTGACAATAGATAATATTCACAGTCTGTGAATATATGCATGATATTCACAGTCAAGATAAGCTGATAAAAATAAAATCCATAATTTTTATTGTAAGAAACAATTTACCCTCAAAAAATAAAAATATAAAATACATATTGGCGAAGGCAGAAGATGATGTAGTGTATTCCAGCAGCAGAGAGTGAAATTACCTAGAAGATTTTAGCCAGCTAAAATAGAGTCATTAATCAAATGCTGTATTCCTAATCATTCATTGTTCTTGTCATTTCTCTGCAGAAGTGATCATGACATCTGGTTTTATATGGTTAATGAGTGTGAAATGATATTGAATTTCTCTTTCCCTAGGGCTCTATGTCCTCTTCCTACTCCCACTATAGAAATAAATGCATAAAATCAGAAGCTTTTTGAGATTCATACACTAATGCGAAATAGTCAAAGTACAGCCTTTTACTGTTGCCTTTGATGGAGTGTTTTTGGAGCCTGAAATAATAATGATGAATTTACTCAAATTGTGACTACTCAAAAGATGCTGAAATAAAATCTATAGACAGAAACTGGTGAAATATCCACATTTGCCATTTTTCTAGGTGAGTGTGAGGCTACAGGGCATAATTTTAAGACATCTTCACAAAGTAATTTCTTGTTTTCAGCGTTGAAAAAATTAGAAACTTTAAAAATCAAACTTTTCTTTCCCTACTTGGAATTCATCAAATAATAAACCAACCACCAATTACAATCATTCAGGCAGGGCAATAATGCAAGCACAAAAAAGCACAAGCAAACTCACAATGAGTAAAAGCAAAATTGGCCAGGACAATCTTTCAGGGGACCAAAAACAAGGTAACTAATGATGCATATTCCTAGGCAATCACAACGCACCAGCAGTGACCACCAATTACCCCTTAAAACCTCCCAACTTGTTTAGAATAAAGAATAAAGAGCTTCTGTATTGGAATCTCCCAGAGTCTATGCCTCTGACTTCTCTGACTTTGCTTCTTCTTATCCCCCCCCCCCCCCGCCGGGAATGGGGGGACCAAAAAAAAAAAAAAAAAAAAAAAAAAAAAAAAAAAAAAAACAAACAAAAAAAAATCTACAAACGGTCTTAAGTGGATGGACCTTGGTTTTCTTTTTTTTTCCTCTTTTTTTTTTTTTTGAGTCCTCCTTACCCTTTTTCTTAGAAGTTTTCTTTCTTTCTTTCTTTCTGCTCTGGCTGCTGTCTCCTTCCGATTCTCCACAGCTATCTTGAGCTTGCCCCCTTTGGCTGTTTTTGGTGAGTTGTCCCTTATTTTCGTTTTTTAAGCCCTTGGTGAATTGGGGATTTCTTTTCTATTTCTACCTTTTCTTTTCTTTCTCCTGTTTGCCTTCCTGCTTAGGAACTCTCCATCTTGATTAGGTCTGTCCAGATACCTCCATGTAAGAGCTGGCCACCTAGGAGGCAGAGCCAATAAAGGAACCTCCCACAGGTCCTTCTCGCTGGGAGACACTGAGCATACAGGCCACAACCTAACAAACTGGAGAAGCTCCTCACTATGAGCAACACACTCTGTTGCAAACATTACTTTCTCTTTCTCTTCTGTCCTTGTCCTTTGCGGACTCCCTTGGGGCATGAGAGCAACTGTTGGCTTTTGCCTGGGACCACTCTCGGGGATGGTTTGAAAGCTCTCTTGCTTTATGGGGAAGTGTGGACTGTTGGACTCCCTCTCCTAGTCTCTCTTCTCAACTAATCCGGTTCTACTTCCACTAGCTTGACCCTGGAGCTAAGAGCAGCATGGAGATGCAGGTGTTGCTCGTGCTCTATAAGCTCAGCCAGCTTCCTGGGATCAGTCTATGAAGATAAGAGGTTTGACCTAGGGCGTGGCTGCTTCAGGATACTAGGTTTAGGGTGGGTTCACTGCCAGAACAACAGAATGCTGTTCTCACGAATTACTCACTTGACATTAAGCGGTCTTTTGCCTCCCCCCACTGTTGCATTGGGATATAAAAGTGTGTGGAAACTTAAGCACAGGTGATTTCAGTATTCATTGCAACTACCCCCAGCTCTC
>JABTXL010012463.1:8044147-8065984 GCA_025134845.1 Neodon shergylaensis
TGGGAAATTAAGCACAGGTGATTTCAGTATTCATTGCAACTACCCCCTGCTCTCCTGGTACTATCCTATGCTTCTTTTTCTGTTTTTTTTTTCCACTTGCATCTTTATTCTCTTTACTTGTTTTTTTCTAATCCCCGTGCCCCTACCCTGGTAAGTGTATCTTTGTCAAAGCTGGTTTCTGACAATGGAGGGATGTTCCCCTTACTCCACATCCCCATTAGTGTGAGCTGTTACTTACGTTTTTGATCTTAGTTATTCTGACATGTATAAGATGGGACCATGAAGTAACTTTGATTGGCCATTTCTCCAATGGCCAAGGATGTTGAACATTTAACTATTTTTGAGCCATTTGAGATTCCTCTATTGAGAATTCTTTGTTTAGATCTGTACCCCATTTTAAAAATTGGATTATTTGTTTTTTTGACATATAGTTTCTTGAGTCCTTTATATACTTTGGATATTAACCCTCTGTCATACATGGAGTTGGCAAAAATAGTTTCCCATTCTATTGGCTGTCATTTTATCTAATTGGCAGTGTCCTTTGCCTTACAAAAGCTTCTCAGTTTCATGATGTCCAATGTATTGATTATTGTTGCTAGTGCCTGTGCTATTAGTGTTTTGTTTAAGAAGATGTCTCTTATGCCAACATTTTAAGGCTATTCCCCACTTTATCTTCTATCATGTTCAGTGAATTAAATTTTATGTTGAGCTCTTTGATCCACTTGGACTTGAATTTTGCTGGTTGTACCCTTGTCCTTCAAAGCATGCTATTGACATTTGAATCCAATGAACTAATGCTCACTTCAGCTTTCTCTACCTACGTCTGTCTTTTGACAGTACTTTGACTTAAGTGGTATGACTATAATCTTTTAGGTTAACAAATTCAACAGACAATACTATAACCAACATTCATCTGGAAATAAAAGGACTTCTTGAATTCATACCAACAATTATAATAATATTCCTAATTCATCAGATTTTCATTCTCAGTTTTTACTTCTGGCCAGTTCTTCTTTTCAACATTTATAGTTTTGGAGTTCATTAGTAGTTGCTCTTTCCCATATCTTCTGATCGTCTAGGAGATTTGAAAAATTCATCAACATCCTCTATGACTCTTTTTCTACACTTTCCTCTAAAACCTGCTCTGATAGGTCTTAGGAGAAAACTGATTTCTAATATTTTGATATCTGTGTAATATTTTCACCTGAACATCTCTATCCCATTAAATACAAGAGAGAATTAATTCTTCCATTTAAGCGCATTTACCTTGAATTTTACTTTAATTAAGTTCTTCATTCTCTTTATTCTAATCACTTATTTATGTCCTCTCTACCACAGATCACATCCTATCCACGCAGATATGAAATCTTAATATTTTAATCCCGAAGTCCACCTCAGATGTACAAGGCTCCTGTCACTTTTGTGTGTGTGCCCTCAACGCACCCATGCTCTACCTGATATTTTTTCAAGACTGCTATACCAACATCTTTGTTATTCTTAGAGGACCACCCATGCTTTTCCCAGGGTAACTGGTTCTTGTATTTATCAAGCTCTATATATGAACAGTGAGTCCACATAAATCTGTGTAAGATTCTAATCAACTTTTTTTTTCTTAATTAGAAGCCTTTTCTACCATTATGTTCAAGAGTTACTGTGGGTCCAGGAAATCACAAATGGCCAAGATTCTTCACATTTAAGAATTTGGCACATAGTACTTTCTCATAAATATCCCATTCTCCAATGCTTTTCAAGATATGCATTACGTTTTTAATATAAGAAAAAATTTCAGTGATTTTGTATGATCATCATCTTATAACATAAAAACTCCAGGCCACACTCAGCTGATCACTTCTAATCCACATTGAATGGAATACTAACAGTGGAAAGTCTGTTAGTGTCCAGAGGCCATGTCTTCTGTGTGGGGAAAGAGCTACCTCAGTTGGTTCACAGTTTCTTCCTTGGAGTTGCTGAACTTTATCACTACAGCAGTAATAGCATGGGCTTCTTGTGTTCTCTAAGTATTCAGGGAGATGAGTCATGGAAAGCCATCTTTGAAAATACCTGGAAACAGAAAATTTCCCTTTCAACATTTGTATTGGTCAAGGCACTTAGAATGAACCTAGATTCAAGATATGAAAACATAAACTTCACATATTGGTATAAAAATATCAATAAATTTGTGGACATTTTAATTCAGTCACAAACTTCAGTAGATTTCTGCCATGGTTTGCATTTTGCAACAAATACCAGCTTTTCTTGATTGTCCCTAGAAGACAGTTCCACCTCCATATGCCTGTGAGTGTTGGTCTGCTTAATACTTTTATTTAATTTTAAAACATTTCCGTATTTTGCCTTTTTTACATTATATATTTGAAAATATTACGTGAAAACAATGAATATAAATAGAATGATTCTTTTTCTTCTTTTACCTATCTAGTACAGAATATGGTTGACAATTTAGATGACCTATAGCTGTATGAATAAGCATATTTTCTAGTCATTAACATATATCAATATTTTCTTAAAACGGTTTTTATAACAATAAAGCAATGAGTACATCTTTTAGAGAAAAAAAAAAACAATACGAGAAGATGTAGCAAGTTCAGTCGTCATAATTCTGATGCAATCACTATAGGGAAGGGGAGGTCAAGCCGCAAAAGGGAACCGGATGCATTAATGGAAGCACGATTACACAGGGGAGGGACGTGCGTTCCGCACAAGACAGTCTCATCACAGATGAAATGTGAGTTTGGCTCTGAGAGCTATATTCTGAGCGAGAGAGAGAACAACACGAGACTATGACAGTGTGACATCTGAAGCACTTGAGGGGACTTGGAATGCTCAGCTTCTCAAAGCCGGAGGGACAAATATAATTGATATCTTTAAGCACTGAGCAGCTGTCACACTTAAGATTATGTCCTCTAGTTTCCTCAAGAACTCTGATTAATCACATGTCAAAGATGAATTTCACAATTAAAATGACACTTAAACAACCCAGAGTGATTACTCTAAGGAGGAAAAGGATTTAGACTTTTTCTGCCACCGTTTTCTTTCAGTTCATATTGCCAGAGTTTAGATCTGGAGATTTCTTGTCATTTTCAGGGTAGTAATTGTGCTTACTTTCAGTAGTGATAACTGAGTCAATTAAATTCCTCTCTTTTGTCTCTGTAACCGTACATTCCCATTTCAGTTGTGCTGGAAGCACCTTGATCATGTCAGTGCTCACATATACAGTAAGGAGAAAAATCACTGTGAGTGATATTATACTGGTTTCTTGTTGGAGAAAACACCGGGGAACTGAGAATATAATTCAGAAGACTTAATAACAGTGAGTAAAAGAGCATTGTTGCTCTTACAGAAGATTCGGGTTCAATTCCCGGCACACACGTGTTGGCTCATAACCATTAAGTAATCTCTATTTCTGGGGATCCAACAGGCACGCACCTGGTGCACATACAGGCATGAAGGCAAAGCACTCGCATAGACTACAACAAACAAATCTTTAAAAATTACAAAACAAACTCAATGTGTTAAGTAGTTTGTCATACTCATGTAAACACATTCACTTATTTTTATATTGTTCTAAAGTGAAATTCAGCATGTGTGATAGTTAATATTGCCAACTTGACAGTATCCAGAGCCACCTATAACACAAGCCTGTGGCCATGGATCTCTGGAAGGGATTATATAGATCTGACTCATGGACTCACCTTAATTGTTGATAGCACCATTGCATGTGCTGGGGTCGCTGACTGAATAATAAAGAGAAAATGGGCTGAGGACCAACATTCCGTTCTCTCTGCCTCCTGAGAGCAGATGTAGCATGACCATCTGACTCATCCTCTTGGCATCATGGCTTTCACATCATGTAAGACTGCCTCCCCTGAAATAGTATGGTTTGTTAAACCTTCCCTTCCCTAGTTTCTTTTGTAGCACTTTTGTATATTACAAAAGGAACAAGTAACTGATGCAATGTAAAATGATAAAAAAACTTCAATTAATTTAATCAATGTATTAAAAATTAATTTGTGGAATAACAGAACTTTCCTCGAAGCTTATATTCAAATTGAAGATGGGTATATTTTTAACTCTTAAATTATGTTCTATCAGCATTGTAGTGCATGCAGTGTTCCCTTATGCTAAGCAAAGCAAAAGAGTTTGCTAATGTAGTCACAGGAAACTAGTCCTAGGGTGTAACACTAGAAATTTGTTTCCATATAAGAAATAAACTTTGCTTCTTTGTAGGTTTCTAAGAACATTCATCTATAATCTAAAAAATCCTAAGACTGTAAAATTTCTCTTATGAAGCTTTTAAAAAGTATCCTTTGAATGGGTTTCAGTCCCACATGCATAAATTGTAGTCAATCTGATGACTGTACCTACCTTATGAAATGATGTGTACCACTGCTGTTGACGCACAGGAATTATTAAGACATCATGTCCACGCGCACTTGGCAAAGTTGAGAGCATATTCACACTTCGGCATCTTTCTGTAGTACTACTGAGTGTTCTCTTTAAAATATTTTTTGAAGTCCAACGTAATTTGTTGGATGGAAGATAAAATACATGTTGGTAATGGAAAGAATACATGTATTAGAAAGGCATGTTAATAAAATGTTATATAGAAAATAGACATAATAAGAATAGTGGAATTATAAATGATTTAACACTTCAAGGGTTTTATTTTATGTTTTTATTAAAGATATCCTACCAGTATAGTAATTAAGACAGCATTCTCGCCTGTGATGCCATTATGCTGTGCATGCTAGTGAGTTCTTTCTTCTAACATTTTGACAAAGTAAACATCCTTAAATTCACGTTTTAAGATAGATAAAGGCAAAATGAACATAGAATCTAAGATCACTCTGGTTTGAAACGTATTGATTTGTTACAAAAATGTCTGTTTTGCCCTTTAAGTTCACAGTCCAAAGCCCCACACATTGCACTTATTTTATAATTTTTAATTTAGTTTCATTTGAAATAATCTCGCATTTTACTTACTTGTATAAAGATGTAATTCTTGCTCAATTTACCTTGTATAATTCCCTAATGTTTTGTATGAGTTAAGCAATATCATTTAATATAGTTTTATTAAAGTTGCTCATTCTCTTTATTGCCACATAAGTTGATTCGCTCAAGCAGATTGTTCAGGCTGGATTTGCCTGGTGTTGCTTTTATTTGTTTGATTTTAAAAGTCTTATGAGACGCAAGATGTTTTTTCAACTCTAGTCTTTCTCTGCTACATACTTACGTTTCAGCCCGATGCATGATGTTTTAGAATCCACCAGAGCTGACTTTCTCAATCTTCCTAATCCCTCAGCTCTTTAATACAGTTCCTCATGTTGTGGTGACCCAACCATAAAATTGTTTTGTTGCTACTTTATTACTATAATTTGCTACTGTTTTGAATCCTAATGTAAATATCTGATATGCAGGCTATCTGATAAGTGATCCTCAAAGAAGTTTTCACCAACAGGTTAAGAAACACTGCCTTAGAGATTTGTGGCAACATTATTTCATTGAAAGTGTTAAAATGACATTTCTGGAACAATCTTTGACTTCTCTATTTTTACATATCCACTGCTAATATACCATTTCAATTTATCACCTATAAACTATGGATTTTATAAAGTAAGCCCAGATTTGCATTTATATTAAAAGTATTTCTTTATTCTTTTGCTTTGCTTTTCCTGCCTTTGTCCTTGAACTGAAAATCTTTTAAAAACACTACCAAAATAATTGCTTGTTTCTCTAACTATGATATTTTAATGTTATATTTGTTTATTTATTAAGCTTTGAAAGCGATAATACTAATTTTTTTTTTTCGAGACAGGGTTTCTCCGTAGCTTTTAGTTCCTGTCCTGGAACTAGCTCTTGTAGACCAGGCTGGCCTAGAACTCACAGAGATCCGCCTGCCTCTGCCTCCCGAGTGCTGGGATTAAAGGCATGCACCACCACTGCCCGGCCAATAATACTAATATTATTAATGTAACCATTTTAACTTGAAACAGTTTGCACAGGCTCACATATCTGAATACCTCGTCCACAAATGGTGGCATTCTTCTAGCAGGTTGGGGAACCTTTAAATGCAGGGTCTACATGGCCAGTAGAGATCAGTAGAGAAGATTTTGAGAAATTATACCCACCTGTGTTGTGATCCACCCTTGGCATCCTAATCTACTAGGTACTGCCACTGCCTCATGTTCCTTCTACCTTGGAGAGAATATACGCCCCTTCATGCCTTCTCTGCTACCATAGGTGTAATCACCACAAAGCCTTGAGCAAAAATGAAGTTTTCGTCCTTTAACATGAGTGATTTATTTAGTATAGTAAATGAAATTACTAAGTACTGTTTGAGATGTCTTGTCATTCCTTTGAACCATTGTATGATTATTCTGGTAACATTATAGGATGAGATTAGTGTGTTTTAATATCACCATAGTCATCATGTGATTAAATGATAGAGAAATTAGTTGGCCTTCATTTCAAGTTTTCCAGTTTTAGAAAACTTTCACTAATTCTGCTACATAATTACTGAAACAAATTCAAGTTAAATTTCAATATGATCACAAAAGATATATATTCAGAAAACAAGTCATTGTTTGATTTCCTAAATGTCATACATTTTCTGCTCTGTGGATAACAATTTCATCTAATATTTTCATTTATAAACCATAAGCTGTATTATACATGTGTAATGCATATATACTTACATTTATTTGTATTAACTCTCTGCATTCTCAAGGGTATTATAGTAGTCACATTAGTGTATGAGCTAAAATATTTTAATATTAACTGATAACCACATACAAAAATGTTCCAAACATAATATATATATATATATATATATCTCCAATCTAGTTTGCACTTCATGAGCATTTTGTTTATTTTTAGTTTATTTTGGACAAATGAAACAAACGCACACGCACGCGCACACACACAAACACACACACGCACACACACACACACACACATTCTTTCAGTACTTTTAGCAATCTGCCAAAGGAGGAGGAAATATTGTGTAAAGGACAGAATAGTGAGTTATATTTTAAACCTAGTGCCCAGTCTATTTGTAGCTTTTAGAAACTATGTGGATGGATATGGAGTACACATGTTTCTTGTAACCATGTAGAGTCTGTTTCTACTACTATTCTAGGTTTTTAAGAAAGGGAGCATCCATTTCATCATGTTTAGAGGAGATAAATAATTCTGTTTAAAAATTGCACATGAGACTCTTTTTCCGGCCACAAATTCAAATCACATCATCAACAGCAGGTTCTCAATAGTTATGTGATTTTTGATTAATACTGTTTTTTAATTGGATTAATTATTTCATTTTTTCCTGGTAAACCTTTCTCTGTTGATAGTTCTGCATGATTAGCAATATATTCAGTTTGTCAAAGTCTACAAATATAAGAAAACTTTAAAGTGTGGGAGCCTCCTGAATGATAGACTTTTGTCAACTTGAAGTTCACATCAGTAGTTTTTGACAAAATCTAGTGTAAAATGTCATTTTATCTTTTTAATTATGTCTGTAAAGACAGACTCAAAGGGTAGCCTTCTTCAATCGTGAGCATTTGGCCGAGCCTTGAGGATTATCACAGCCATGCCTGCAATATTAATAATACAAGTGCTCCCATTACTGAAGGATAACCATGTTACACTTTATCCATCTGGGTCAGGACCTATTTCTCTGAGAACCATTGCAGAACACCAGAGTCACTAGAGGGTTAAAGAGTGTGGATGACAGCAGTTAAGTAGCACAGAGCACCAGTCGGATGTCCAGCTGGCTCGCACAGAACTGAACATAAGGCTGATTGGCTTTTTGCCCAGGGATTCTAACGTATCCTGAAGGGTGCCATATTGACAATTATGGATATGCAAAATTGTTCACACATTTAAGGTGAAGAGCTGACTTATTTTGAGCACATATATTTATGTGATTTATTTGATGGCATATGGGGTCATGTTGAAGCTGAGTCCCTTGGGGGCAAGATTGCTGGAGCAACTAACTTGCTCTAAATCATAATTGCTGTTCAAATGCCTTGAAAATTATTCTTCTAGGTTTTGGCCAGGATTTAAGATGATACTATGAAAGACTGTGAGAAAGGTAAATTATTACTACTATGAGAAACAACAAATACATAGATCAGAACTGGGAGAATGATGAGAGATAATAAAGCAACCATACATATTTGAAGAGGATACACTGTAAAATAATATAAAAGTAGTTAAGACTGTCTTCCCATAAATTCTGAAAGAATATTCCCAATAAAATACTACAACTCTTTTCTGGATTTGATTTTGAAAATAAAATGTTCTGTGTCCATTTACAGTCATTTACTCTCATTAAGAATCAAGTTTTTATTATGTATGTCTTTGAAGACTCTTGTCTTATTAATTTAAATACCACATATCATGTTAAATTAGCTTTTCTTATTATACCTTTAAAAAACCTTTCCCAATATTATTCCTTGTATCAGAAACTTTTCATCCTTAGATCGTTTTCTTAAATTAGATTTGTGAAATGTACTAATTATTTCTAAACTGAGTAGCAGACCTTATTAAATACAGTGTCTTTGTCATTGAAGTAGTAAAAGACATGCTCATTCTGGATCTACACAAACATGTGTTTCAGTCACTGTTCAGATAAACTATTTGTTGATGTATTGCTGAAATTGCACATACATTTTTCTTGTTTTAATATCTAGAAATGAAAAACCCAAAAAATGTGCAAGAAAAATGTTCCTATAATCTACAAAGAATTTCCTGATCTAGACACTTTTAGGTAATTTGTAACAGTTTAAGAAATGTATGGAGATATTGTCTTTCTATTCCTCCTTTGCCTCTGGAAACAGGTTTATTTATACTTATTTAATTCTAGGTTGGGCATATACCCTTTGATTTATGTGGTTTAATCTGATCATCACTATCTTTATATTTATTTGCTAGTCACTATACAAATTCAGTGTTTACTCTCTTCTATCTGTTTTCTGTGAGTCCACTATTATTTGTTTCACTTTAGTTATTATAAATATTCACATTCTCTAAAATTATTTTACAAATTTCTGTTGCTTCACTGATGGGCCTTCCCTCTAGTACTTTTCCTTTTACTCTTGATTAAGAGTTCATTGGCAATATACTGTTTTCCTTTAGTAAATTCATCTGCTGATGAGTTCAGAAATACTCAGCACGTGCTCCTTAATGCCTATAGAAGTAGTGATGGTTCCTGGAGGATATCAGGATTCCTTGGTAGTGCATTGTGACACCATGGTACACAGTGGCCTCCAGTGAGACATGTATCCTATCACTCATGGTCCTGAAAATAACAAAAATAACATTTTCTCCCATACAAAACCCTTGAAAACATTTTGCTTTTGGTCTGTTGATGCCCTCTCTATCAGCTATGAGTAGAAGCAGACTCCTCAGACAATGTCATGCACCAACTGGAACAAATAACAACTTTGTTTTTAAACATCTAAATGATTTCCATAAGAACTCCAGTGGCTGCACTGTGCCATATCTTCAAAACATGGTAAGTCCCTTGCCTCTAGCAATGTCAGTGTGTGACACTGCCTGTAAACTTGGTAAAAATGGTTCAATTTCAGACAGCTGGAATGCCAATGAGGGGTTTGCTTTATTTGTTACGTTTATTCACTTGGTTTCAACATTTCCTATACTCTTAGTAATGGTAAGCATGTTTTCTTTTACATTTATTGGACATTTTTCTTGGGTCTTCTAAAAGTACAAATGCAGAATTCGTTTTACTTTTGTGTTCTTCTTAGTCTACCTTATCCTTACTGCTGATTGTGTCTGTTTCAGTATTTCAACCCTACTGCCTTGGTAAAATTCATCCCACTTTCTCTTCAGTCAAATATATAGCGATCTTTCTATGCATTTTCTTTGCTTATATCTGTATTTATATGTGCGAATAATTACATGGATGTGTGGTGACTGGCATGACATGCCCTACTGTGGAGTTCAAAGGACAGTTTGCAAAAGTCAGTTCTGTTCTGTAATTATGTAGAATCTAGGACTCAATCTCAGGTCATCAGGGTTGCTAACTCTCTCACTGATATCTCTCTCTTTCTCTCTCTCCCCCCCTCTCTCTTGGGGTCTTGCCATGCATCCCTATATGTTCTTGTACTTGGATTTATCTTGAGATCATGATCTTCTGTCTCTTACCTTTCACGCCAGGATTACAGGTATGCACAAGATCACCCAGATTACATAATTTCTTCCTTTGTTAGACTTTTCCAACAGAGTTGAAAACATTTGAAAAGAACTTGAGAAAGCAGTATCCTTGTGTATTTCTTAAACATTTAAAAAAAAGCTCTTAAGTTCTCCATGATTTAGACATTTAATCTAAAAATTAACTATTAATTAAACTTTATTCAAGAAAAAGGGGTTTTCAAAGGGTGTTACATTGCATAAACAGAATTTACTGGCCATTGCAGTAGATTGAAATGTAGAATTTTATCCTCATACTGTTAACAACTCTCACTACTACAGCTCCTCCATAAACATCTAGTGATTAAATAATTTAATATATGGCATTTCTCCCTGTTCTCATTTATTCATTTAATCATCTTTGCATGCATTTCTAGTTGCAAATGGCATAACTCTTTACTTAAATTCACTCACAATGCCATCTAAATAAAACATGATTAATAAATGTCAACCCATGACAATGTATTTTAAGCAATCCTATATATAGTTTCTCTTAAATAATGAAACTATTTCAACATATATGAATAACAAGCAAACAGGCCATGAGAGGAGCTCACAAAAATGATCCACATAAAATGGCTGAGGAACAAAAACATGTTTCTGAGGAATATAGGGGAACTGAAGAGAATGTTAATCAATAGCATTCCTTTCAATTTTCCTTTTGTGTCCTGAGAAGGAGAAAGTATGATAAGAGGAAAACATGCATGTTCAAATTGAATTTACAAAGCATATATTTGAAGATATAGTTTACAAACAAGAAACAAAGATGGGATTCTGAGTAGCAAATATCAGAATTACTTCCTCGCAAGCTTCAGCCAGTACATCTCCTAAAAAGCAGCAGAGTAAGGACAATCAGCTCTGTTTGTTACTGTCATGAAGAGCAGAAATCAGGAAGAAGAAAAAAATATGCACCCATAGTTAAGAACTTCTATAAAAACCAATAAATTATTTCATTTGCCATAGAAAGCATGAGTAAAGATGTAGAAAAACTGTGGGACCGCATCGAATTCCGGTCCTGCCTTGCAGATAATGCATTACATGCAGGAGAATCTTGCCCTAGCAAACTTTATGTGCTTCATTAATATATGATCATTGGCTAAAATAAAACAACTGGAAACAAGTTCAGTCTGGTTTTAAAATCACTGGTCATTAAGGTACATTTGTATTAAAACAAAAATTTTATCTCCAAAGTTTCAAAACTAATCCGGAACACATGCATAAATGAGAGACCTTTGGAGGCAGGAACTATTTTGATATGCCCAAATTTGCTTGCATATTAGTGTCAAATCATCACACTAGTTGAAAGATAGGGAAACCATTCTCAGGGCCTCTGCCAAGCAATTTCAGACAATTTGACTGATTTTTCGGATAGTAAGTTCTGAAAACAGAAGCGATTGAAAGCTATCTGACCTGAATTTATTCCACAAAATTTTATTCCCATCTGAAAGTGTGCCTGTGATTTATTCGGTGTCACTGCCGTATCCACGCTAATGCACCATTATGCAGACCCGATGCTTCAGAGGGGTAACCATCCCTCTCCCTGAAGCCAGAACTTCATGATTACATCAGGCATCGCCTGGCATAATCCACTTAGGGAGTCGACGTAGCCTCTTAACTTTCTGATGAATCTGGAATAATTACTTAAAATATTTACCGTCCTCTATTTAAAATTGGCTAGAACAAAGGGATTATGCATGCAGAAGGTGTGCAGTGGGGGTGGAAGATAACAAATGATACACCCAGCACAGCCTAATGTGGCTCTACTAGACTAGAAACTGTGGTAATAAATCACCTGCCAATGTTGATAATAAAATACTGCATTGGCCTCCATCAGCCGCAAGAGAAAGGTTAAGTGTTATTTCTCACAATAACCATGTGGTCTTCATAGATGACACCTCCAATATCAAATCCCATCAATATTTGCCATAGAAAACTCTTGATCTTTACTCCTAATAGAACATTGTTTTATAAAGAACTACTTTGTAACTAGCTAATATCCTTGAAATACCTTCATTCACTTTAATACTTAATTTAACTTTTAAAGCAGTTCCACATTTACTTTGAAACTATTTTTATATCAGGGAGGACTTTAAGAGGTTGAAATTCTTTCTTGTTATCTTTAAATGTCCTTTTAGTCATTAGAGTCCTAAAAAAACAGTTATGTTTGGGTTATGTGCCAATTCAAATATTATTCTAAGTGATTTAAAATTTATTAATTAGATAAAATGTTTATTACTTCATATTTTATTTCAAGTGATTTCTGTTTCAAGAAGCAGTGTAGTAGTACGGGGCGGCTGGGCTGTGTCCCCGGCACCCAGCCGCCCACATGGCTCTAGCTTATGCCCGAAATAATTACACAGAAACGGTATTCATTTAAACACTGCCTGGCCCGTTATCTGTAGCCTCTTATTGGCTAGCTCTTACATATCGATCTAACCCATTTCTAATATTCTGTGCAGCACCACGAGGTGCGCTTACCAGGGAGGATCTTAACCTGCGTCTGGCTGGCTTGGGAGAATCATGGCGACTCCTCTGACTCAGCTTCTTTCTCCCCCAGTCCTGTTCTGTTTACTCCACCCATCTAAGGGTTGGCCTATCAAATGGGCCTAGGCAGTTTCTTTATTACTTAACCAATGAAAGCAACAGATAAGATACAAGACCCACCTCCATCAAAGCAGTCTCATTCCTTGACCCATGTATAGAAATAACCTAAGTGCAGATTTTCCCAGCTCTGCATACAAAAAAGGTCACACAATTTAGGGTTTCCTTTCTCTTGCTTGCAGAGATCAGCAGGGAGCACAGATGCTTTAAACCCATAAAGACCTGAATTTAGAGTCTTAGCAGCTACTTAAAAGTTTTAACATTGTAGCACAGGCCTCTAACTCTGATACTTGGAAGCCCTCTAACCCTGATACTAGGAAGGCAGGGGCAGCAGACTCCCAGGGGCTTTCTACCCTGATCACCTCACCAAATTAGTGAGTCTAGCTGCAATGAGAGATATTGTCTCCCTATTAAAAGTAGTAAAAAAATTAAAAAAGATACCCAATGTTGACCTTCTCACACACATTCAAGGAGGGAAAAGAGGAGTGGAAGCAAAATGATTGTAATATCTAATAACAGAACTCGGGTTTTATCAAATTTTTCAAAATTTTTATTTTCAAAATTATTATTTATTTTCATCAGCAGATCTTGAAGGCATGGTGGTTTTCTTGAAAATATATTAGAGTGTCTTCCACAGTATTTAATTGAAGAGAAGGCTGAGTTGGGTACTAGTAGCACTATGATGTACAGCACAAAAAACACTTATACCCCATCAACACCAGTTGCAATTATCTAGGTAACTTGAACCACAGCTTTATATGTGAAGTAATCCAAGCCTAACTCATACTTGCTTTTGAATCTTCACTTGTGACTTTACTAAACCCAGAGCTACAAATTTCTTATAGAAACCTAACTTCAGAATACAGCCCAGCCTTTCACTGGGCAACAATGGGTACTCAAGAACAAAGACAGCTGTCCTTCATTTGCACAGTTGTAATCCCAAACTTCTTGCATCCCCAGGGTGAAGTTGCATCACCCAGGGTGTTTCTAACAGAAGCATTCCTTTTGACATCCCCCTGCCCCTGGCATGCATCTGGGCTAAAAAGCACAGAGATAAAAGTTCGTTTCTGTCTCTCATGCATCCTAACTCCTGCCTAGCACTGAGTGCCTTTAAGGAATATAAAAATAAATGAAGGGCCATTTGGGTATTTTCTCCAAAATGATTCAATCTATATGAGGATAACTCAATATCCTACAACATATAAATCCACAAACAATGCAGACGCCTGAGATCTTGACATTTAAAATGCCTGCCATCACCGTCAGGTTTAAACTATATAGTATAAATTATATGTTTTTAGAGTGAAGGTGTATACATATATCATTACTAATAAAAACAAAATATTATATCCAGAATACAGCTTGTAAACAAGAACACATTCTACAACATGGTAAAGTGATTTCGCTTTACTTTGTTGCTATCACATTTAGAAAAAATATTGGATAAATTAAAAACAAGTTTTCATACTTACATTGCATTATACTTCAGGTACATTTCAGTTTGAAGCTATTACAAATTGAAAATAAAAAATTATATTCCTTTAAAGTATTTGAATTTTATATGTTCCTCTATAGAAAGTGTAATAATGGTGATATATTTGATTAAGTTTGAGAAGTCAAGTTTATGCATTTTGGCCTATAATTGTAAATATTTTGAAAACGCATTGAAATCCAAAGCATTAGAGAATAAAGATTTAAAAAAAAAAAAACTTTCTTAAGTGTGTTCATACCCAGAGGGTCTAAAAAACTTCTCAAAAATCACAGTCTTCCTCACATGCAACAAATAGCATTTTTCTCTTTAGAAAAATCTTAAACTAATATTTAGAAGAGCATATTTCTAACTAGTTCATACTAATCGCCAGAGCATGATAATGTGGTGTGTGCCTGCAGTTTGCAATGACCTTATCGAGGGATGGGAAGTTTACAATTACATTTTTCGTGTTAGATACAATTAAAAACTTTCTTCTCACCATTTTGAAAATATACACTCAGTCATTAGCTATCATCAAGGCACGATGCTGCAGAAGAGGTTCAGAGCCTGGCATCACTGGATAAAATTGTCAGTACAGGGATAAGAGAAAGATCAAAGCTCCCTTGCCCCCCTTGTCTCTCATCTCTCTCTCTCCTCTCCACTCCCTCCTTTCCTCTTCTCTCCTCCCCTTCTTCCTTTCTCTTCCCAGACTCTTCCCTCCCCTTTCTCCATCCCCACTTTAGCTCTTCGTGCCTTCTCTCAAAATATTTATTTTATATAGAGAGGCATGATAATAGAAAAAAATTTTAAATTTTAATAGTCTTACTTATAAATAATAATTGCCTTTTAAATTACTCATAACAGATTTAATTCTATATATAATCAGGATATTTTAAAGCCAGACAAATGTTATTAAAACCATATGTTGCTGTAGATTGCAAGCCTAAATTGTTGGTGCATTTTTTCTTAAAAATACAAGTTCTGGTCTGGCTGTGGTGGCACAAATTTCCAGCCCTAGGAAGGCAGAGGCAGGTGGATCTCTGTGAGTTCGAGGCCAGTCTGGTCTACAGAGCAAGTTGCAGGACAGGCAATTTATAAAGCTCAATAAAATTATGCTGTAACACATACCTATATCAAAACATCATGCTGTCTCCTCCATAAATATTCATAATTAATATTTACTAATTCTAAGAAAATTTAATCAAAATGGAAAAATAAGTTTAATTCAAGTGAAGCAATATAGTTAAAATTCAAAATAAGTTCAGATCTTCCAGTGATTCTGTGTCTTAATATGTGCCTTACATTTTGATTTAAATCTGATTTTTTTGGTGACATCTTCAATAATGGAACAGAAATACAAAATTTAATGAAAACGTTTTTGTTTTTGTAGAATGTGTTTAGAGTAATCTTTGGACAGATTGTTTATTTTTGCTCCTGAAAATAATTTATGGTCTCTTAAAAGAATATTCCCAAGGGCAATTCACATAAGTATCTTAAGTGAACTTTACTATTGATTTTCTTTGCTATTATTTCCAAATGTCACATTTTTTTCTTTGTAAAAATGGTATTATTTTCTGTAAAAAATAATTGAAAAAGAAAGCAATATGATTTAATTGTTTCTATATTTCTAGTTATGAGGTAATTTTATTTAACCTGAATGTGTGGAAAATTTGTATTATATGCAAAAGAAACACTTTCAGTATCAATGTGTACTTTCAAAACACACTTTAAAAACATCAAGTAACTGGAATTTGAAAAATCACTTTGAGAATTAATTTCTTTAAATGCATAAAACAGTATTATTACAATCACACTTTTTGTTACTATTATCCTATATTACACACATATGCATGTGTGTATATGTGTGTGTATATATTTCTGTCTAGATAGATAGATAGATAGATAGATAGATAGATAGATAGATGATAGATAGATAGATGATAGATAAATGGATAGATAGATGATAGATAGATAGATAGATAGATAGATAGATAGATAGATAAATGATAGATGATAGATAAATGGATAGATAGATGATAGATAGATAGATAGATAGATAGATAGATAGATAGATAGATAGATAGATAGATAAATGATGCATGATAGATAAATGGATAGATAGATGGATGGATAGATAGATAGATAGATAGATAGATAGATAGATACATGAATACATGATAGGTAGATAGATAGAGTTGTTTTGTTCCTCTCCCCAATTATCATAGGATTATTAATTCTGTGTCTCAATTTGGCTGACTCACAAAGTGGTTTGTGTGTTTCTGTGAGGAGGTTATATCATTGTTTTAATATTTGGAGTGGCAAGTTTGGGAAATTTACTTTCTGTCTTCAATAACTAGAACTCCTTCAATGGAAAAGGCCTAAAACTACAAATAGTTTGAACTGCCCTGAATCAAACAAGAGCAAATTCTTCCTATTTTACTGACCCTGAACTCCTTAGAAAGCCTCCGTGCTTCTTGATTTGACCTGGTAGACCTTCCGACTAGAACTTCACAGACATTCTGGCTCCTGGCCTTGAGATTTGTACCCTAATCTCTGATTATCTGTGGTTCTCCAGCTTGCTATCTCATTATGCAGACTTTGATTCCTATTTTATACCTTTGGCGGGAAGAAATACCTAACTCATCGGACGTTTCTTAGTGTCATATACAGTCTCTGTGGATTTGTACTGGGAAATGCCCACAAAATATTTTATGAAGTCATACCCAGGGAGCCATTTCAAGTGACTGAGTTCCTGAAGTTACCTTTAACAGGATGTACTGAGAAATTCTGAGTGTACGGGACTATGGGGACCTGCTCAGCGGCATAGGGCAAGCCAGAGTATTGACTTTCAAGAGCAATGTCAGCTCCTCCAGAGAACAGTAAGTGTGGACTTCATGTTCTGAGGGGAAAAGGACTCGGAAACAAAAAGTGACCAAGAAAATGCAAAAAGGTAGGCAAGCCTGAGGCTGTGGCTTGCCTGAATGGACTTTATTTAGTATTAATTAACATGGGTAATCAACAGTGTGAGTTCACCCATCTCGCCAACCTGGAAGAATGTCCTGTATTTTCCTACTTGCGGCATTTTGGGACTCAGGCTATTTTCTGTTTTTAAAATAGAGTTGTTGCTTTGTTCTCATTCTCTGTTGTATTTACACTATGACGCTCTCAAAAATTTCAAATGATTGATCTGAATCCTAAAGCATGCACTTTATTTTAATCAGTCACATTTGTATATAGGAATCCCAGATGGGGATGCAATGAACTGTGATACCAAAAAAATTCCAAAATAAAACAAAACAAAACATGTGCTCTCCTCAACAAGGAGATGATACAAAATCCATTCCAAGTATTTATAAGGGATCCTTAAAAAGGTATTTCTAAAATTCCCACTGCCACACATGTATCTTACCTCTTGAGTCATTATTAATGTGTCTTTAAGATGTTTACCTACTTCACTAAAACTAATAATCACAGTAGAAGAAACTGATTGAAGGTTCTTATGCCAGTGAGATTTCCCAGTACATAAACATGCTTGCCATGCAAACCTGGTGATTTTAATTTGATGCCTGGAAAGCAAAATGAAGAGAGAAAAATGACTCACAAAAGCTTTCATTTGAGTAGGTGCATTCATATGTGCACAGGCAAACATAAACTACTACTAATAAATGTAGTAAATTAAATTACATACTATATTTTAAAGGTTTCCAGAATGTAACCTTTTCTAACTAATGGTCATAGCAATTGCAACTTTATATATTGATTTTTCTGGAAGTTCTATTGCCCTATATGGTTGTATTTTCAAACTGATAACTGCATCTTTATTATATTGGTATTTTAAATTTGAAATTACATGAACATGATTAAAGTTTATGTGTGTGTGAATGTGCATACATGAATCTTTTTCCAGATTAGCAGTTCTTAAGTCAGAGATGAATAAGAATTAACATTGCTCTTTTATTAAGATAATCATAATTATACTCACTAATGCAAAGTCATTGATTCAAAGTTTGTCCTTATTTTAAAATTCTGCATCTGTTTGCATGCCCTTTGCATGTCTGTAAATGCATGATAACAATAGTTTATGATTTAGCTGATCCAGAGCAAGGATGGGAGAAAATGTTCAATTATAGCAATTGATTCTGGCCTTCAAAATCATAAAAACATAAGTATATTTTAAAGATACAAAAAAACTTTATATATTTTGGAGATCAGACCTTTGTCTGTTGCAGGGTTGGTGAAGATCTTCTCCCAGTCAGTAGGTTGCCTTTTTGTCTTAGTGACAGTGTCCTTTGCTTTACAGAAGCTTCTCAGTTTCAGTAGGTCCCATTTATTCAATGTTGCCCTTAATGTCTGTGCTGCTGGGGTTATACTTAGGAAGCAATCTCCTGTGCCCATCTGTTGTAGGGTACTTCCCACTTTCTCTTCTATCAGGTTCAGTGTGTTCGGACTGATATTGAGGTCTTTGATCCCATTTGGACTTGAGTTTTGTGCTTGGTGATAGATATGGGTCTATTTTCATTTTTCTACAGGTTGACATCCAGTTGTGCCAGCACCATTTGTTGAAGATGCTTTCTTTATTCCATTGTATACTTTTAGCTCCTTTATCGAAAATGAGGTGTTCATAGGTTTGTGGGCTAAAAACCGGGTCTTCTATACGATTCCATTGGTTGACTTTTCTGTTTTTATGCCAGTACCACACTGTTTTCATTACTGTAGCTCTGTAATAGAGTTTGAAGTCAGGGATTGTAATGCCTCCAGAAGTTCCTTTATTGTATAGGATTGTTTTGGCTATCCTGGGTTTTTTGTTTTTCCATATAAAGTTGATTATTGTCCTCTCAAGATCTGTGAAGAATTTTGATGGGACCTTGATGGGGATTGCATTGAATCTATAAATAGCCTTTGGTAGAATTGCCATTTTTACTATGTTGATCCTCCCAATGCAAGAGCATGGGAGATCCTTCCATTTTCTGGTATTCTCTTCAATTTCTGTCTTCAATGCCTTAAATTTCTTGTCAAATAGATCTTTCACTTCCTTGGTTAGAGTTACCCCAAGATACATCCACCGAGACAGTGGGGCTGATCTATTGGGAGCTAACCAAGGCCAGCTGGACTGTGACTGAAAAAGCATGGGATAAAACCTGACTCTCCGAACATGGCGGACATTAAGGGCTGATAAGAAGCCAAGGACAATGGCATGGGGTTTTGCCCCTACTTCATGTTCTGGCTTTGTGGGAGCCTAGCCAGTTTGGATGTTCACCTTCCTAGACCTGGATGGAGAGGAGAAGACCCTGGACTTTCCACAGGGCAGGGAACCCTGACTGCTCTTCAGACTGGCGAGGGAGGGGGAGAGGAGTGGGGGGAGGGGGAGAGGGGCGGGAGGAGGGGGAAGGAAATGGGAGGCTAGGAGGAAGCAGGGATTTTTTTTTTTCAATAAAAAAAATTTAAAAAAAGGAAAAAATGAAAAAAAAATACAAAAAAAAAAAACAAAAATAAGAACTCATATTGTATGTATTTGATGTTTAACATTTCCTACTGGGTTCAACTGTTATAAATGCAGTAGAAATTTAGTAGTATGTTATTTAAGAAAGTATAGTAATCAGTTGAAGAAACTTTTAAATTATGTAATTCTTTTTCTCTTCCTTTATTCCAATTTAACAAAGACTTTTTTATATTGGCCATGATACAAATTATTGGCTCACAAATGTTTGAAAAGAAAATACTGTTCTATTTTTCCTAAGTTACCTCAAAGTAGTTGTTAAATTCAAGGAGAAATGAAATATTACATATAATTATTTCACATTTTAATACTGAGCCTCCTTGATATCATTAACTAATCTTTCACGTTCATTTATACACATAGTAGCATAGAGTTGCTCGATGCGGAACAATGAATAGTATATTTGTATGCACCTGTTTGTATATGTGTCTGTATGTAAATATAGAAGGATTTGCATCGAGCAACTATATTCTTCCTAAATATATAAAGACAGACCTGGATTGGCAACATGGTTAGGGAGTTAAAAGTTTTTCCTAGGCAAGCCCGTCAACATGAGTTCTATTCCAGAGACCCATGTCAAATTAGGAGAGAACCAATGCATTCAAGTTGTCCTCCAGCCTCTATAGGTACACTGAGTCACATTATATGCAATATGTGCCCCCCACCCCACACACACACACACAGAGTCACATTCATACACAGCTCACGCACATATAGTATACACTCCAAAGAGTAAATAAGTGGATAAACCCTTTAAAATAGCATAGGTCTTTTGATCTAAAAGTTGTAATCGAGAAATGAGAGATGTCAAATTAATACACATTTACCATGAAATGTTTTATTAATCAGAATGCGAAGTCTATAGTTGAAGTTTTGTTAAGCTGCTGTTAGCAATTATGAAAGACAGATGCCTACAAGTATTGCTTGAAAGAACACTATGTGAGGGCACTTTATTTTTACAAATCTCATAAGATAAACTGCTTTCCTTTCCTTTTTATAACAAACAGAAATACTCGATCTTGCTGATTTTGTCGAACTTTCTTGTATACATGGAAAAGCTTGCAGTATTAGACTTGCAATGATGAGTCTGGCGATTAGTCAGCATTTCTGTTTGGAGTTCTCAAAGTTCAAACTTTATGTGTGTGTCATCATTAATTATTTGTTCATAACTACATGCCAGTGATACACAAAACCCGAACTGGGTCTTAATAAGCACATGAAATTACAACTCCATTTTATCTGACTCTAGAAAGACCCCTCAGCTGTATACTGTCTTAAATTGTGGATCATAGATATCAAAAACCACAGTGGCTTTGGTAGAAAGGACAGATGAGTTGGAACACACAAAATACCTTCAGCTGTATCTTTTCCTGAACTTTGTAATATGAGTTAGCTGTGAAACCCACGTTTTCACTTTCTGTTTTGTGACTAAAATACTGTGAATTATTTTATCCCTTGCAGTGGGCCCCACAACAAGTAATAGAAAAACTAAGGGGAAGAAACAGTTAACAAGGGAACATAATTTGTTTCCATTAAGTGACAAACAGAATTGTCTAGAACTTAAATACAGTCTTACAATTGTCCTCAGTATTTCTTCCTGTGATTTATCTGCTCTAAAATGTCACTATTGTGGGTCTCATGTAGTTTAGATTAAACAGAGAAAAAATACTGTATGTCCACACATGCCCAATTGCATTATTTAAATAGGTTTGGGGAAGAGACAACGCAGAGTCAGTGGAAACAGCAGCTGTACGGAGCTGATTTGTTTAACTGTGTCTAGGTCCAGTGTCTCTCAATAGACCTAGTTTTGGTTTAATCACATGGAATGAGAGTATGAAAAATTTTGTTGATTTTGCCTCATTTCTGCTTTAACCTAAACTTTGTGATCCCACGAGAAGAGGAAGCATGCTGGCAAGGCAGCAACGACAAGTTAAAGTTTCAGCTACGAAAATGAAAAAGAGCAGAAAAATTTGTGAGAATTATTTTCCTGTTCTGTGTCTAATCTTGCAAGCATATTTCCGTGGGCAGTGCCAGTCCC
>JABTXL010012463.1:8065994-8101213 GCA_025134845.1 Neodon shergylaensis
TCTGTGTCTAATCTTGCAAGCATATTTCCGTGGGCAGTGCCAGTCCCAGTGGCATATGTGGGGCTGACATGCCACGTGCACTGCTGTACAGGGAAGCGCGGCAGGAAGTTCTGATCGGAACGTTCTTGGAACTCTGCTCCTCCCGTGTTTGCTGACAGGAATGCAGAGGCACTTGCCAGATGGGAGGACAAATGTCTTCAGAATGGAGAGAGACTTTAGTCATGCTTAAGCAGTGGATGTCAGTTGCTTACTTAAAGGGGTGAAAGAAGGGCCTCTACTCACAAATAATCAACCAGGGGTTTAAAAATGAAACACACTGCTGAAATTGTAGGGAGGGAACTAAAGGCTTGGCAAGCAATGGGCTCCTCTTTTGAACATCCCGTTCCCTATTTAAAATTTCAGTGAAATGCCAATGTCTTAATTCAGTAATTGCAAATGCAGCAGAGTTGGAACCTGCAAGATCCACACAGCTTCCTTCATCACTCATATGGACTGGGAGGTGATGAAGGGAGTGTGACTTGTGACATGGATGTTCTGTTCTTCCTCATCTTCCTCATCCACTTACAGTTGTTGCCTCCAGGAATCAATCAGGAAATTCTTCAGCAATTCACTCCAGTATGCAACAGGCTATTTTATTCTAATGACTGACACAATAAAATGCAATATGATATATAGTTAAAAAGACGTATTGAGGATTGAAATGGGTTGTGACCCTAGATCTTTCATTACTTCATTACATTTAGAATATTCAAAGAAACCTTGCAAAATTAATTTTTCATGTTATACTTAATTTTTCTCATATATTTACAAAATTAAAGATACCCAACTTATTATATTGCTAAGACCTTCTATACAGAGTTCTGACTTCATACTGTTGGCATTTTAATTAGACTTAGGTATGCATTCTGATAGTGCCTGTGCTACATGATATCAATCTGTCAAATGTTGATAAGGTAACTGGATCCAAAGAAAAGACACACATTATGAAAAGAGATCCACTGAGGATTGGAAACACTCTCCTATCTGTAACTTCTTCCTCTCCATTTAGACTACACAGTGAACAGGTTTTTGTTTTGTTTATGGCCAACTGCAGTATGAAAGGACAACACAGTTTCTGTAATAAGAAATAAACGTATTTCAGAAACCAATGTGTGATTCTTAATATTTGATTCTGCCTTTTTACAAGTAGACATGACCAGTAGCAGAGCTTTGGATACGGATAATAATAAAAAAAAGACTTTCTTTGTTTACAACTGCAAAACAAGACAAGAATATAGAAGTTTGATAAGGTAAAGCTATGTCAACTGGCAAAACACACATTGCATAAAGATGCATGAAAAATATCTATGTATAAACACATGTTATAATCCGAAATTTCAGATTAGAAGAACTATTGATTCTCTGAAGAAAATCGAGTGCCAATCCAATCCTTGTCTCTCTCATGGAACTGGAAGAGTCATGACACAATTTTATTGGTGTTTTCCTATCTCTACTTTCTGCAGCACAAATGAGACACACGATGAACCTGATGTTCCAAAAGATGTTTAAGAGTAGTTTTTACACACCACCCAAGGCAATGTTCTTAAGTAGACATAATAAGAAAACAATGCTATGCTATTACAAAACACTCCACAGAGCCCCAGGTTTGGGAGAAGAGTGTACTTGCTGTTTAGGGCAGGAGTCAGAAGATAGTTTTTCATATAAGTGATTATATTGTAACCCCAAGTAAGTTAGATACTTTAATATAGAGCCACTGCATAAACACCAATAACTTAATTTAATTTACATTTAGTATGCAAGTTCCAGAACGAACAAAATTATATCTTTCTGAACACACACAGAAATAATGTACTTGTTAGCTATTTGGTATATTAACGTATTTAGAGAACATAAATATTTAGTAAGTTAACTTGGGTATATGAAATAATTTGTATTTTTTATTTAGTTTTGAATTTCTATAATAACTACATAACATCATTAGTTATATAAATATGCCTTCCATTTGGCATTCTAGAAATTACAATAAAATGATTAATATTAATGCAGAATTATAATGTTCTTCTTGCCATTAATATTTGCATATTCAATGCCACAAAATATTTTATGCTTTATTTATTTCTTTTTCTACTAACTTATTGTGAACACAGGAATCTGCTAAAGTCTCAATTAACTTTGACTTCACCATCCTCCTGCCTCAGCATTCCAAATTCTGGAACAACATATTCTGCTAATTTTCTTATAAATTTAAGCTTAAAAATAATCCCAGGGAAATTTTGGTTTTAGTAAAAATAAAATGTGTTGTGTATACTTCATTTAACCCCTTTTTAACTTCTTTCTGGGATATCTTTTCATATTAGACATGTTGGCTATTGTTTTATATAAGAAATTGCCACTAATAAGCAATAGCTATTATGTTCAAAGTATTCTATATTCAAAAACATTTTTATTTGAGGTTATAGAAAAAGACCATATTTTTTTTCAAGTGGAACCAAATGATGGTTAACTCTCCACCACCTCTTCTATCCCCAGATTACATAAACATAGTAATTAAATCTCAAAGACTTCAGAATGAAAGAACTCTGTACCAGTGTGCATTCTGTCATAAAAGTGTACAATTTACTGTAGCATCAACAACATTGTTTTATCTCAAGGCTAACTGGCAATGTTATGTGATGGTTAAGATACCTGTCACTCTGAGGCCTTTGCCTCTGACCTAACAAAGAAGAAAAGTAGAAAAGATGGATCTCAAGTCCAAATGAGACTGATTTTGTTTATGTTATATTTACTATTGATTATTTGATTGGATAGATAGATAGATAGATAGATAGATAGATAGATAGATAGATAGATAGACAGACAGCTATATTCAGTGACAGAATATCTGACTGCATGTTCTTTGGTCAGTTCATCTCTATAGTTTTCTCTTACACATCCAATTATTGAAATAATTTCCTGTCATATTTTTGACAATTATACTTAATTTTTCTCTATTTAATAGTTTAACTTTGAGTTAACTTTCTAATAGTACTTAAACTCTGTGCAATGTTTGTTTTATCTTATTTTCCTATTTTTGAAGGAACACTGCTGTGTTACAGACTCCGGCCTTTTTTAATCTAATTGTTCAAAATCAAAGTTCAAGGGTGCCTTTGTAGAAAACATTTCATGTGTGTTTAATTTCTCTTGAAATATTTGACTTTTTTGATACATAGCACAAAATTTCTTTTATAAATTTAGATCAAGTTAGACACAATGTAAATTTATTGGGTTTGCATATGTAAAACAAAGTTAAAATTGTATCTTCTTTTTACTTCTGTAAGTGCTACTTTTAAAAGAGTTTTATTTTTATATTTGTAAAGAATTTTTAAGATATTTTTCTCCCCAGTGTGCATAATTCTATTTAAATATATATAGGATTAATACTAACTTCCATGGTATTAAGTTATCATAAAGCATCACTGAAAACCACAAATTTCATCTGTATTAAGGCTGACTCAGAGTAAATTCTACTGGACAAGTTGATTACTATATTAAGAATACATTGTTTAAGTTAATGCATACTTTATGCAAGCCTGCCATTTGCTTGAGAATTTCAAGCTGCTTGTACTTGTAAACATTTTTTTCCATATTCTAGTTGTTTGAAGAGATGAAACGTAATGTATTCTGATGATGGTGTATATTTCTCTGAAAGGAAGCTGAAGAGTGTATGTTCACTATGTGTGTCTCCAGGTTTTCTATTATTGAAGTACAAGTTTACCATGGACTTTTGCAGCAACCTCAGAGGCCTAGGAAATCTGGAGCTCTGTTAAAGATGAAATTCTTCCCTTGACTCTGGGCTCTCCAGAAGCGCCACACTTTGTGATATTGGTCTGCTGGATACCAACAGTCCTGAAATAGTAAGTTCAGAACAGCTTTTAGAGTCATCATTTTCAAACTCTTTTTTATGTGTGTATTTCTTTGTGAAGCCATTGTCTTAGTATGTATTCTCCTGCATTCTTCGTCCATTAATGTTGAACTCACAGATGGTAGCATGTGGACCCATCATTGAGCAGCTTTCAAGCAATAACTGTTTTGTGCATAGAGCAATGGATACCTGCATCCATTGAGCAGTGTTCTAAAGGAAATCCAAGCAAAACCCAATCCTTTCAACAAAGAACAATGAATGAAAACAATGTAAAAACTATAGTACAAAATAAAGTATCACAAGGAGATTTGCTTTGATGGTTGAAACAAGAATGCCTTCATCATCTTTCTTTCCTCAGTTACAAACACCCAAGTTGGCTACCTTCAGTTTTTCCTGATACTCTGCATACTCTTGGGAAACAGAAAAGACAGAGTTAGTATTATATTACTGTTTATTATCATGGATGTGTACCTTGTATGATAAGAGTTTTAGGAATGCTGAAAATTGAGACAATATTTCTTAACACTTGTAAATACCATATATTTTCTTATTTTAAATAAGAGTAATAACAAAATATCTCACTGTGGGACATATTAATGTCTGATCAATACATATTTAGATACCAGTTAGTCAAGAATCACTCTATCACTGTACCCGTGTCTCATAATTTCTATGAATTTTCACTATGATTAACTCCAAATAGAGTTATTTTTTTATTAAAGGAAGGTAAATTGACTTATTGACGCTGACATGAACAAACATAGTGAATGGCCTGAATGAAATGCAAGGGGCAGAGAGAACATTTACAAGCAATAAATTAACTGATAACACACAACACTAAGTCAATTAAAATCAGAGAGTAGCCTACTCAACCTCACCTAAAGGAGAACAGGCTGCTTGAGGAGCCATTTTCTCATTCAGGTGTGAATGCTAATCCGATAGGATAAAAATTGTATTCAACCCGCCTAAACTTCTTTTCATACATTCGTTTCCCACTATCTGCCCTCCCTCTCTCTTTTCCCTTCTGGTCTCACCCCTCTGGCCTTTCCTCCCCTTTCTCTAGCTCTCTTTCTCTCCATTTCTCCCCACTTCCTTTCATTTCATTTCCTATCATAATTTCTTTTTCCTTCTACTATATATTGTAAATGAATGCATAATGATTAAGATATATACTACAGATACAGAATGTTTTTGGTTTTAGTATACACACACATATTTATATAATATCATATATTATTTCAACCCAATCAAGCAGATTTTCTTTGTCTACCTCAATATGAATTCACTATTTGATGTTGATAATGCTTTAACTGATAATGTTGATAACTGCAGGTGTTTTCAACATCAATTTTAAGACAGAGCAGAACAACAGCATTGGTCATAGTATTTATCTGTTAATGTTAATAAACTTTTGTTTTTATGAGAAAGGCCTTTCCTTCCTTCTTTCCTCTGCCCTTCCTTCTTTCTATTTTTTTTTTTAAATCTGTAGTCCTGGATATGCTAGACCTCACTGTGGAGTCCAACCTGGCCTCAAACTCATGGCTGGTGTTTCCACAGCCCTCCAGTTGCTGAGGTTACATCCACAAGTCATCACATCTTAATAAAGAAAGTATTTTTTATCACAACTTGATAATATATGGAAGTTTTATATATATATGTGTGTGTGTGTGTGCTTCCCATTGACTATTATTTAAAACAATATAATATCTTACTGCATTAAATGATTCATGTTACTTTAATTTGCACAGTAATGGGACTTTTCATAATTATATATTAATTTAAACACTTGATACTACAATGCAATGCTGAAATAAAATGAGCAGAAGAAAGAATAAGTTTCACTGAACTATTGTGTGCAATAATATGTCGTGTACTTATAATATTAACATTAAGTGCTTTACAGGAAACCTTTTTATTCGGTTTAAGAAAACCTGCTTAAGGACATATTAGTTTTGCCAACTAAAATAAATTCAATGTGTTTTTTTTGTTTAAATATGTATTCAACACTAAACACACTCTCCACTTCAAATTGTTCCCAGCATAGTTACTACATTGTGGTTGCATAAATCTAAAAAATAAAATTTACATGCCATATAATTCTTTCAAAATTCTTTTTTGTGCACTGTTCAGAAGAAAACGATAAAGAGTAGTGGTTAAGAGTGACTTACGGTCCTGGAAAGATGGCTTAGTGATTAGAACTTGTTTTTCCTGTAGAGGACATAGGTTATATTTCCAGTTGTATGTAGTTGCTCACAACTGTCTGTAACTTCATCTCTGAAGGATTCAGCACCTTCTTCTTGCCTCCTTGGTTATTTCGTGTACATGTTGCACAGATAGGCATACAAACCAAACTCTCACATACATAAAGCGAGGGTAAATATGTCTTAAAAAGTCAATCTGTCGATTGTATTTATGATGTTCTTTCTGTCCATCAGGAGAATAATAACTGCTGTTGACTTGTCAATTCCCTCCTCTCAGTTTGGTCCTTGTGTGCTTTTGAATCAGAAATATCTCCCTCATGCTCATTGTAGGAACATTTGTTCCCGAATTGGTGGTACCATTCCGTAGACTGTGTGTATTTCATCAATGGATGGCAGAGGCTGATGTTTTGGAGGTTTTTGCTAGGACCCTGAATCTGGAAGCTCAGATTTCTGCCCAATCGCCGTAGAAATAATGGTTTCCTCATACTATATTGCTGTAAACAGAGTTTCTCTGCTAGCACTCCCTTGCTATGATGGTATGGGATACTAAAATATATATGTGAATTAGGTTAGTTCATTGCTTTTTGCCAGAAACCAAAACTTATAATATCGTTTTTATTTTTCTTTGTACCTCAACTTAATGAAAACACACAGAACAACTATTTATTGCCTTATCACTTTGATAACCTAGAGTCTTCTACAAAAAGCAGGAATTCATAAACGCCACACAAATTTGATATGAAAATACTACATGTTGTAGAGTGCTTTGGCTCACAAACTGGCCAACAACAGGACCTGTATATAGACGTAGCTGCACAGGACACAGTGACCACAATAGTGAGTAGCAAACTCAACATTCAATTTGAATAGCTTATGACACCCTATTTAAGGCTTCCTTAGCATGCTCTTGTGAGGAGTACAAAAAATAAACATCTGTTATATTTATACATTTTATATTTTGGCAACTTAATTATTCTTCTCTTGCAAGGCAAAGTATGAATAAACTAATAAAAGCCTGCTTCATACAGGGCTGGACAGCTGACTCAGTAAATCAGATCCCCTGAATGCATGAGGACCTGAACTCAGATCCCAGTACCCACTAAATGACTAGGTGTGGTCACAAAATTCTGTAAACTGCCTGGGATGAGGTGAGGAGACTTGCCCCACAAATTACCCTTGTGGTAGCAGTGACCTCCAGATGTAGGGAGAGAACCGTTTCTGAGAATTAAGATGGAAAGTGATTGTGGAAGACACCTGATGTAGGCCTTTAGCCTCTGTTACTTGGTAAGTGCCATCATGCATGTTGTTAGGCATGGGAACAAGTACACATGGCGGCTCACAACCACTGTTAGCTCTAGTTACAAGGTGTCTGCTGCCCTCTTCTGGCTTCTGGGGGCTCCTGCATGCCTGTAGTACACTGAAACATAGAGGCACTCACATAAAAAAAAAATGAATAAAGAAATACATTGTAAAATAATCAGCTACATCCGAGAGCCACGGATTGCCTTTTTGTAAATTAGTTAATATATTCACAGTTAAAAGCGATGATATTCATGAACAGTAAAAGCTTACTATTTATAAACAAACTACAAACTGACTATCATCTCTGACACAGAGCACTCTCGCTCTTATTGGGAAAATATTTATATGGGTTGGAAGAATCTACCCTTTACCAATGTATAATTGAAAAATTAATTATGTTCATTTTATTGAGTTTTATAAAGAAAGCGTTTGGAACAAAATTTATTTATACATCTCAAGCAGAGATGTATAAGAGGCAGATAATTTAACTAGCAGATAGTTATTACATTAACAAGTGGTTGAAGTTCATGATGGTGTGTGAAAAATATTATAAATACAAGCAATACCCTTTCATGTCCATTGCCTCACTGTAGTCACTGTAATATCGTTCCCTCCTGCATCATGAAAGGGTGCTGGACTGAGAGCTACCATAACAGCCATCTCGTGTATAAAATGTGGTGGGGTTATACCTATCAACTCTTCTGATTCAGGCCTAAGAAGAAACAGAGAATGGGAGTTCATTCATTGTGGTCATTAGGGTCTTTCTGAGAAGTGGTAGTCCCTGCAATTTCTTAAGAAAGTAGAAGGATGCCAAAGGTGAAATCACTTACTATTGTCATGGGTGTGGGTTGTTCCTTCAAAGCCAACACTGATTTCTAAATAAAATTAATACTCATGAAGCGATGGGGGCTCAGGAAAGAATTCAGTCTTTGGGTGTCTCATACTCAGAAAAGACTAGGTAGGGTTTGTCTCTTGGAAGTGAGTTAGGTCTCTTTTAGGTCTGCATTGGTTATCATGACAGCAGGTTTTAAGTATGTCTCTGCTTCTTCAGGAACCATGGGGAATTCTTGCAGGAGCTCTTGCTTTGGGATACTCTTTAATACTGCGTGCTGCAATGTAGTAAGAGGGCCTCACCAGTAGCAAAGTAGATGGTGCTTCCTTGCTCTGCATATGCAGCCTGCAAACTAAAATAAATCTAATTTTTTTTTAAATCTAGAACCCAGCTCTGACATTACAACACAGACCGAACACACACGTGTAGTCGGTAAAGCAAACTTAATATTTAATGAAGCCAGATTATGTAGCGTGCTCATTCAAATAAGCAGTTAGTGCTAATAGTCAAATGGAGCCATGGAAAGATAGAATTTCAGCAGCAAACTTCAAGCTCCACGTCTTTTGGGTCTTTCTCGCTAGGTCCTCCCGTCTTTCCACTAAAATCTGAGCCTCAGCCACTCAGACAAGGCACAACTCCTCCCCTATAACAAGAAGCTCGGTCGTTCCTCCTGGCTCTGTGCCATATCGTAGCTGGGAGAAGGTCCTTCTTCTCCCACACATGGAACATCCAGGCTTTCTTTGTCAGGGGATGAGGTAGTCCTTCCCCTACTGAAAAGTTCAAGTGAATGATTATGCCAGCTAAAGGGACACACTCAGCTTTCTCTCGATGGCTCGTGGGCCGTCTCTATCTTTACAACAACCTTTTTCATTAACGATCCCTTTTATATTGGTTACACTACTTAAAAGAGGACAATGTTTTCTTTTTTCAGGACTCGCTGAACATAGCGGACAATGAGGACTACTGAGAACTCAAGAACAATGGCAATGGGTTTTTGATCCTACTGCACATACTGGCTTTATATGCTCACCTTACTAGACCTGGATGGAGGTGGGTGGTCCTTGGACTTCACACAGGGCAGGGACCCTGATTGATCTTTGGGCTGACAAGGGTGGGGGACTTGATTGAGGGAGGGAGAGGGAAATGGGAGGCAGTGGCGGGGAAGAGACAGAAATCTTTAATAAATAAATAAATAAATAAATAAATAAATAAATAAATAAATAAAAGGGAAAAGAATCACATCTTCATTATAGACTCTACTACAATAGTCCTGGAAGACAACAAGGATCCCAAACCTGCTACTTTAGTGATGAAAAAAAATCCACTTTTCCCCAATTTTAAAGGGTTACAGTTTTCTTTAATAAACTTTACCAAATTAAAATGTGCTATATGTTTTTAACAAAAATAAGATATACAATTCTGACATATATTAATATTTCAATTAGTATTTACTTGTTATATCCTTGTATCTGTGACTCTTTGTGAGAGAGATGGGCATGATTATGAGACACTTCTTTGAACCATATGTATATCGTTCTCTTTCAAAGAAGCTATATATATATATATGACTATATATATAAAATTAACTTCTATGTGAGTATATATATGTGTGTGTATATTAAGTTTCAATTATGGAAGTAAAATACAAATACAAAATTTTATTATCTCAAATTTTGTATTCTGAATTATTTATTCCATAAGTGAAATATACAGAACTCTCTATGAAACATTCTGTGGTACAGTAACATGGCTAAAATGTACATGCAGACCCTTTTTACAGTTCTGTTTTCACAAGAAAGACTGAGTCATGGCATGTGTTTGACAATCTTCCTTTGGACTTTCTAGTAGAATCATGTCAGAATCCAAAATGTCTACATTTCATGACTGTATACTGAATTTCTTTTTCTGGTCAGTTAGATGTCTCAGCAGGCAACAGCATTTGCCACCAAACCTAAAGATTTAATACATTCTTTCAACAATTTTCAATATATAAAACCAAGATTTTAAATAATCATTAGTTTGCACTTTGGGGGTAGCACGGATTAGACTCTGGGCTCAATGGAAAAAGGGAAGAAAGTAAGGAAAAGAAGATAGAGAAGAATTTGAAAGTGGAGACAATAAGTGAGAGGCAGAGAGGATGCTGGAAAGGGAACCACGGGAGCAGAAATGGACCAGTTACGTTGTTCTCATGCATGAAATTTTCAAAAGAAAAAGCAAGACAATATAGAAAAATAGTGTGGGTGCCAGACTGGATTGTAGACAGATCTAAAAGCTTTAGTGCTTGTCATCCTTCACTATCACACCAATCCCTCAGGAAAACAAACCGACAAAAAACTAGCTCGATGTTTACACAGCCTACATTGTCTGTCTGGACAACCTCAACACACATTCATCATTACTTCAGACATAGTAACACACAAAAGGGTAAATTAAGATGTTTTGCTACACTACGGCCCTGTTCCTTGCATTATTTAATGTTATTACGGCAGTGCATGTGCTATATAGCTCTGTAATATAGTCATTAATTATCTTGATATTTTAGGGGTATTGAGAGAGAAATGACCAGGCTGGCTCTGTTGCACCTGTGTTTAAACTTCCTTGTTCGTGTTGTATATCATGCAGCTGTGTTACTATATGGTGCTGTGGAACTACTGTGATCTCAGTATAATAATTCTCCTTGGTACCATAGTTTTCAAAACCCTTCTGCTGCTATACCTTGCCAGACAAAGAATACAATTATCCACACAGTCAGTTATGTCACTGCACTTGAAGCCTGTAGATAATGAAGGGGAAAATACGCAATTTTACTGGCTTTTGTTTGCATAATTTAGTTCACGGACATTCGCTGTTATGATTTGAATTACTGTTTTGCTCTTGATTCCAGCACAAATAATCACTTACATTAATATTTAAATGTAGTGTATTTTTTTAGTATTACATATGTGTGTACTTATATTTGAACTATTACTACCCCTCCCTCTATCCTCTCTAACTACTTCCATGTACCCATGACCTATTCTTTAATAGTATAATTCTCTAATTATATAATGCAGTATTAATTTATTCAGGAATACACACAAATATACACATGTGAGAGAATAACTCAGGAATTAGAGGATATGGATTTGAGAGAGCAAGTGGGGTTCATGGGAAAGGTTAGAGGGAGGAAGGGGAAATGGGAAGTGATGTAATTCACTGTAACTACAAAAGTAAAATTATTTTATGAAAAAATAAAATAAATTTGGCTAACAACTAAATTTCTGAGAATTCTTTTTTGCATAGGCATGCTTTTATTTTGATTTCTTGCTAAAATGTAGCTTTGTTTGTTTGTCTGTGGCCTGGGTTGCCCTGAACCTTACTACAGAATCCAGACTGGTCTTGAAATCATAGATATCAACCCTCTTCTTTTCCAAGTATGGATTAAAGGTGTATACCATGGTGCTTGGCACTGAAAGGCAATTTTGTGGGATAGCAGTTATCCTTATATATGTTCATATCTATCTGTCTATCTACTTTATCTATCTTCATACATCTATTATCTATCTACCTATCTAACTTCTATCTTTCACCCATCATCCCTCTATCTCTCTATCTACATAACTATCTACCTATCTGCCTATTATCTATCTCTCAACTATGTATATACCTATTTATTTACTATCTATTTGCCTATCATCTATCTATCACCTATCATCCCTCTATCTATCTATTATCAATATCTCAACTATCTAATATATTAGATATATTTATCTTCTATCTATATCTATCTATTTATCATCTATCTTTATCTACATATAAATATGAATATATATAGAGAGAGAGATACACTTGTGTGCATTTGTGTACATCTACATATTTCTAATTCTATTTATATCTATCTCTTTCAATATTTAAATATAAAACAAATAATTGGAACCATGAAGAACCAATACTCTGAGCCATGCTTAGTTCACTTAAGGTGATGATGTTCAAAACTAGCTGTTTTCCCCCAAATGACATGATATCATTGTCCTTATGACTGATCACATTGTATCTACATACAACAGTTTAGGTTGATCAGCATTTATACTTTGACAATGGTCAAAGTGTAGTGATAATAAAGGTATTAAAAAACCTTGAGTAAGGGCTGGAGAGATGGCTCAGTGGTTAAGAGCATTGCCTGCTCTTCCAAAGGTCCTGAGTTCAATTCCCAGCAACCACATGGTGACTCACAACCACCTGTAATGAGGTCTGGTGCTCTCTTCTGGCCTTCAGGCATATACACAGACAGAATATTGTATACATAATAAATAAATAAATATTTAAAAAAATCTTGAGTAAGCTGACTGTGTTTGGGATATGGAAGCAGGAATAGTAGTTCTGATATTGCTGTAGTTATATTTAAATTTCCTTATTAAATTTTAAGAATATCAATTTCTGAGAAACAAACAAATGCAAGAAGTGCTAGATTATTTGAATAGTAGAAGATCATATTTATATTATGTAACATGCTCTGAACCTCATTAAATATATATATATATACATCATGCATGTTAAATCTCATATATCATCAAATATTTTTGCTACCTTTAGGTACAATCCATATTTTGACACTACCTTATACAATTAAAATGAAATTTTGTTTGCTTTGTTTTGAGATAAAGTCACACTATATAACTCTGGCTATCCAGGAACTCACTATGTAGACAAAGATGACCTTGAACTCACAGAGATCTGTCAACCTCTGTCTAGTAAGTGCTGGGATTAAAGGTGTTTACCACCACTCCCAGCAATTAAAAAATTATTACTACAGTCAGTTTGTAATTAATAGTTATAATTTGTTACAAACATTGCTATTTTGAACAGTACATATAATTTTTTTCCCAAGACTCAAAAAGAAGTAGTAACTTTGTCCACTTGACCCTAAGCAGGCTAGAGAAGTGCATCACCTGCTCTGGCAAACACGATGAAGGTATTTGGCAAGGGAAGGTGAACTCCTTGCCCCCGTGGTTGCTTGCAGGGAGGAAATAATGACAGAGAACAGAGAACATAAAATATTTATGCAGTGTCACTCGTATTGCCCAGTTGGGAAATGAGTATTTTAACAATAGTGTTTTACAATACCCAGGATCATGAGTCCACCGTGCTGAGGACAGCAGAGCTGGTACAGGTGGAGGATGAAAACACCCAGTCTATAAACCTTCTCTAAAAGGCAATTTCTCCCTCTGAAGAGAGAAATCAGAGCACAGCTAGACTATAACCCAATAAAGAGGTATGTTTTGCCTCAGAGTCATTAAAACATTCTTTTCCAAGTTCTTATATTTTTTCTTCTAATACTTAATATCCCTCCAATTATGTCCTCTAAATAAAATTTTGCTGTTATTTGTGCACTTTTAGAACAAACCGTAGGCATTAAGATAAATATCCATGAGTAATATTAAATCTTAAAATTCATATAGAAAACAGAACACGAAACAATTGAGAGCAATAAAAATGCTGCAGTAGGTCTCACTCTTCCTCATTCCCCGTAATATGATGGAGACATCATAATAAAAACAGCATTTCACTGACACGAAACAGACACACCGATCAGTGAAACAGAAACAAAGACCTAGATGGACATGTGCACACCTACAGACACCTATTTTCTGTTTTGTTTTGTAAAATATGCCAAGAAATGAAATAGGAGAAAAGACAGCATCATCAACAAATGTTACTAGAAAATTTGCATAGTCATATATATAAGAAAGAAACTTGGACTGAGTCAACTGGCTCAGAAGGCCAAGATACTCCACCCCAAGCCTGAGGCTCTGAGCTCCATCCCAAGTACCCACGTGGTGGAAGGAGAGAACTGACTCCTTAAAATTTTCCTCTGACCTTCACATGTACTCTATAACATGTATGTGTACAGGTTCACATGAATTAAGGAAGTAAACAAGCAGTTAAAATGATGAGAACATGATTTTTCTCTCTTGCCTTACTTAAAAATCAATTCCAAATGGATGAGCAATCTTAATGTGAATTCTGAAGCCGTGAAATGTCTAGAAGAGAGTAGAGGGGAGACACTTCTGGATATAGGCTGTGTTGCACAGAAAATGAGACCAATTACTGACAAACAGAACCGCATCAAATTAAAAGACTCCTTACTTTTTAAATAAACTGTTATATGTTAGGGTCCAAGTGAAGCCCCCAAGAAAAGAACAACAGTCATGTATGCAACAAACAAGAACACTTTATTAAATCCAACAAGTTGTGGTGGCAAATGGTGACCACCAAAGAAAGTCACAAGCTCCTGTTCAATGGAGTTTGGGGATTCCAGAAATGAGGTTATTAATCTGGTGCTGATTGATGACAGAAAGATTAGTCTGGGGGTGATTGGTGGCAGGCCTAATAGTTAGGAACTTTCCAGCGGAAGGGAAGGAAAGTTATCTTTAGCTAACAGAAAGGTGGGGTGTACCTGCTGAGCCAGAAGAAGGGGCTGTGGGGTGCCTGCTGGGCTAGAAGAAGGCTGTGGGGTGCCTGCTGATTGGTTGCTTTTAAATTGTGGTTTTCCTGAAAACTGGTTTCTCAGTCTGTTTCATCTACTGGATGGAAATAAGGCCTGTACTCTGTCAGGGCTATTAGGGGAGCCTGTCATGACTTCAGTATGCCCCCCGGGCCCTATCATTCTTTAAGTGAAGAGTTAGTCCAAAGACTGGGAGAGAATGTCTGACAGCTGGAAGATTAGAATGATGAACATATAAAGAACAATCATAACAAAACAAGACCCACCAGGCCGCTCAATTAGAGCATGGATTCTGGAAATACACAGGGAATTTTCAAATTATGAAATACAAATGAATAAGAAATATTTTAAAAAGTGTTCAACATTATAGCGTTTTGCATTTCAGTGAAATGCATGTTAAAACTATTTTGAAATTTCATTTGTACTAGTAGGAATAGCTGAGATCAAGAAAAAACATAAAAGGCCGGCCAGGCAATGGTGTCATACATCTTTGATTCCAGGACTCAGGAGGCTGAGGAAGGAGAATCTCGGTGGGTTCAAGGCCACCCTGGTCTACAGAGAAAATTCCAGGACAGCCAGAACTGCATAGTAAGACCCTGTGTTAAAACAAAAAAGAAATGAAATTTAAAAATGCTGATTAGGGTGTAAGAAAACCATTCAGTATCACTGGGAATGTAAACCGGTCTATCCACTATTGAAAACAATATAGATGTCCCACAAAACCTGAATACATATTTACCATTTGATCCACTTTTACCACTCTAAGGCATATATATCCAAAACAGAGGTATTTGATTTAATAAATCTCATATATTCTGTAAATTCTGTTCCTTTAGGGGACTCTGCGGTTGCCCTGATACAGACAGAAAATAATGTTACATTAGAGAATGCCAGTTTTGAAATTAGAAAATAACTTGACAATTGATTGCTCATGAATCCTTCTATAATAACTTACATAATGACAGATCCTCAGTGAATTAGTGTAATATATAAAAAAGCTAAGAATTCATTCCATTGACTTGTACACTTATGTAACTAGTAATAACATAAAATTTTACTGACAGATGTTTTATACTTGTCCAACATCTTACATAATGATAAATTCTTTATGAATCCGTGTGATATTTTAAAAGATGAGAATTTATGCCATTGACTTGTCACTTATGTAACCGGTAATAACATAAACTGAAGGACAGATGTTGTATACTTGTTCAGATAATATCAAAGTATACTTTAAATCTAACCAATCTAAGAAAAAAGATTTTAAAAATACCTGTGGGTTTATGCTAATACTAATAGATGAATAAGTAAAGAAATTAGAGTAAATTAGGTGAATCTATAATAATAATTCTGATCATCTATGTTATATATTACATATATAATAATCTATATTCAAATGCAATTGTCTTGCCTTTCAGTTCTGGCTGCACAAGTCATTCCTGAAAACCACTGCCTGCAATAGAGAAAACAGGGATTATACAATGAGGAAGCATGGCCATTACATCATCATCTAGATGAGGGCCAAAGACAAAAATACCAAATGAAATTGATATGCCTCACTTGCAGAATGATGTAATGGGAAGGACAGATTATTGATTTTTCCTTCCCTTCATCTCATAATCCGTTTTAGCAGTTGAGAAAAAAGACACAAATTTAGGCAAAACGGCATAGTAGGGAATTCTAAATAATACCATGCCAATATTGCTCCAAACTTCTGAAGTTTTCAAAAAGTGTAAGAATGTTGTCAAAGATATTAAAACTAGTAGACCTGGTACTGAATTTTTGATGGGAACCTGAGACAAAATATGCGGACACTAGGGAAAAGGTAAGGGAATTCATGTAAAATGTGATCTTCCATTATTAATGATGTGTTACTATTGTCCATTACTTATAAACCTTATTCATGCTAGTTTATAACAGTAATTATAGACAATAGGCTGAGAAATATATAAAGATTTTTCTCCTTATGTTTCAAATATATTTTATTAAAAACAACAAAATGATACCTAGATAATATTAAAACCTGCATGTATTTTCAGGGCAGATTTTTAAAAATCTAATCTGCAGTAGATTAACATTTTTTAGTTATAAATATACATGTTATCTTGAAAAAACGTTTTAAATAAAAGATAAATTAGACTGGAGAGATGGCATTATATTAAGAGTGCTTGCTGCTACTGCCGAAGGCTCACTTTCGATTCCTGCTAATGAAGTAAGGAGGCTCACAACAGACTGTCCCTCCAGCCTCGGAGAATCTGATTCCTTATCTTTGCACCAGTGAGTATTCTTGCACATGTTGCATGCACATGTTCAGGTGCACATACATGCATATAAATAAAAAAGAAAAGCAAGTCTTTAAAATTAATTAATAAAAGATAAGTTTACATATTGATAATAAAGTTATACATGCACGTGATTCCATCTTCCCTGTTTAAATGATTTTCACTAAATCTGTAGCAAGATTCACAAAATACAAAGGAATGACTAATATTCAGAGCAGTTTTTGAAGTGGTTAAAAATGTATTTATCCTCAAAGCTTGGTCAAATTATACTATTTCATTCCCTAACAGAGCACATTGTATCCCAGAAACATTTGTTTGCTTATTTGTTTGTTTACTATTATGGCTTATTCATTTGACATTTGATGCTGATTTCCCTGGATATTGACCATCTATCAGAAAAACTGCTATTTTTTATAATATATGGACTTTATAGATGAGAGATTTACAATGAAGATTCGAGTATATGACATATACCGAAGTAACAATGATACAGAATTCAGGGACATATTTTATTCTATCATGAATAATTCTGAGATGCATCTCTTACCTTTCAGTAAATCACTAATGAAAATCAAAGACTGCAGGACTGGAGAGATAAGTTCAGAAGTTAAATGCAGTTACTGTTCTTCCAGAAGAAACATTTCAGTGAACCTGTAGCTCCAGGGGATTCTGTGCTGTCTTTTGGTCCTCATAACGTTACATTTGTGCTCATAAACCCCCACTTAAACACACTCATATACATAAAACCGAAGAAATTTAGAACAAAATAGAATCAAATTTTGACAAGGTGCTAGTGTTTTTTTCACAAAGTCATGAAAGGTTATTGGGTTATTGTCATGAAGATTTTTCTTCCAGGTATAGCAACATCATCCCATAATAATCCTGGAGTAGAGAAAAGCTTGGCAGGTAGTTGTGACCTACAACAACAACACAATAAGAATAATCAGGAGAACCGTGAAGAGATGGATACTGGTAATGGAGTGATTGGCATTTGGTTGTAAAATCAGAGCAAGTTTACAGGACACTCACAAGGGCTTCCAGCTATTACTCTCTCCTGCCCTCTTCACAGCTGCAAGGGATTGTGGGAGAAGCTAGTGGACAGAGACAGTATAACAAAAGTAAAACCATGACGCAGGTACCAAGAGTTTGTTATCCGAACTCTTGGATAAATAAAATAAAATAAAGACGAGGAGGGAATTTGTGGTGTTGTAGCTGAAAACTATTTTACAAATATTGCAAAGATAAAGATTAGAGATTTTGTATTTTTCAGTCGCCTATTTACATATAGGCAAACACACCATCATATACACAAATGGAAAACTTTGGAAACATTATTTTTAAGGTGATAAAAATACAATATTTAATTCATGATATACTTAAGTTTATTTAGTTCTTGAAGATCATTGAAATGCTGTTATATTCTGACCTTGTTGGTTAGCAAGACTTAATTCATCTGCTCTATGGTGTAGAGCATACAAGGTTGTTTTTTATAAATTCATATGAGAATAGAATGTACATAAAAGTACTTACATAACAGTCTTTGTCAAAGTTCTATTGCTGTGAAGAAATACCATGACCAAGGCAACTGTTATTAAAGAAAGCATTTAATTGGGACTTGCTTACAGTTTCAGAGTGTTAGCCCATTATCATCATGGTGGGGAACTTGGTAGCAGGAAAGCAGACATGATACTAGAGAAGTAGCTGAGATATATGCACATACAACATTCAGAGAGAAGGGCAGGGGATGGAAAATATGGCATGTGCTTTTGAAATCTCAAAGCCTACTCTTAGTGACACACCTCCTCCAAGAAGTCCACACCTCTTCCAAGGATACACCTGTTCCCCCCTCCCAAAAAAATCTGAATCTCCTCATTCTTCTCAAACAGTTCACCAACTGGGAACAAAACTTTCAAATATAGGAGCCTATGGTGGAGCATTCTCATTCAAACCACCGCAATAACCACAGTTTTATTTTATAAATGGAATCAATTTTAATAAGTAGTTATCAACAATGTCATAGCTCAGTAGATTGGCAAATACCTGACTTCTTTTCAGTTTTCCTATTTGTGTGAGCATTTACATATATTTGTTTGTCTATACATAGATGGTTGTATGTGTGAGTGTGCGTGCATACATGCATTTGCATGTGATTGGAATTTGGGAGAAAACCCAGAACCTCATAGATACTGTGAATTTCCTGTATTTTATAGATAGTTTCTACACCCATATCTGCTGTATGTTCTTCACCCTGACCTAGTACAGTATTACACCCAGGAGGGCAAAGAGGCAGTGTTTAAAGCAGAAGCCATATCAGTCTGTTCCCTTCGAAAGCTTTCAAAGAAAATTGCATTGTATTACTCTACTATTAAGGAGTGGCTACCCACTTTGTTGTTTCTTAATGTTTATGACGTTACAATTGAAGACCATTTATTTTGCAAAAGATGTTGTCAAACCTGCTTAAGTCTCTTTTGAAGGGGCACATAAATGTGAAATAATGAGCTCCTGTAAAATTTAAGAATGGATATGTGCCCTGATGAAATTTTCTCCTTCTTTCTACCATCTGTTCAAACTACTTTTCCAACACTCTGAATGATGACTAAATATATCTTTAAAGCTCATTTCCCACAGGCAATAAAAACAAAAGACAGTTCTTAGCGTGAAAATCCTTTTGTTAATTTTTTTTCTTGAATCCCAGTATATGGCAACTAACTCAATGTGGTGAAATCAGTCTCACTAGTTTTGAGTAGATGGCAAATATTGATGAGTTCTCCCATTCCCTGTCTGAGGGAATAGTTTGTTTTTTATCTTTACAACAACTCTTGTTGAAATTTCAATTTTCAGTAGGGAGGTTTTTTATAACAACTTCTAATTCTTCGTGACTAACAGGTCTATTTAGATTGTTCACCTGGTCCTGGTCTAACTTTGGTATATGGTACTTATCTAAAAAGGTGTCCAGCACTAAGCAATAGTAGTCATTCACAGTTCTATAGTCTAAATTTCATCCAAGAGCATGTATTACAGGTCTGCTCAGCTTGAATGTTTATGTACTACCGTGCAGTCACACATGGAAACTCTAATCCTGTGAGATGTTATATAATGTTGGGCCTATGTGGGTAATTAGCTCATTGGAAAGGAGTTATCTGGATGGAATGTCACTATGATGAAACGGCACATTTTGTAGATTATCTTTCTTTCCACCTTAAGGATACACAAAGGTGGCTTCAAACCGAACATAAAAATCTCTCCAAGAAGCAAGTTGGTTAGGGTATTAATCTTGAAATTTTCAAATCTAGAAATGTGAGAAGTAAGTACCTGTAATTTTAGCCACCCTGTCTCTAGGTGTGTTTGAAACCCTTCACGAGGGCCAAGAGAAACCCTGGTAATTGTCTGTGAATGCAGAACATAAGCTGAAAACCCTGTTCATGTTCCAAACACTTCTCCTCCAAGAGTCTCTTGTTTCTTGCAGCCTAGTTGAGAACAAGTCAACAAGAGGAAAGAAATGATACAAACAATGTTTCTCACTAAGGAAGTATATTTTGAAAGGCCAGAAGCATCTGTCCATGGGACGATCCATCCAAAGCTCTGAGGTTTCTCCCATTTTTCTATTCTGCCTTTTCTACACATCATCTTTCTTCTAAGTCCCTATTGGTGATTCTAAAGTATATCCCTCACACTATCCTCACTTACATCCAGTCTGAATAAGAAATTTGATTCTTTTTGAACAGGTCAAAACTTAATGGTTGATCTTATACTGTCTTTGGCTTAAAATATCCTCTGGGCTTAAATTAGCTCATTGATCTAAAATTGAAGGATTGTAATGAAACCTAAGATCAATAGCTTTTTAAGTTGTACAAATAGTAACAAGGTTTGGGCTGTCTTCTAAGAATCTTTTCTCAGTTCCAAAAAAGTCATATTTGTCTTCTACAAGGAACAGATATCCCAAGAGAATGTATCTTCATAGACTGGACTGATGATCCATCAAGATTCTTCAACACATTATAGATACCTACCAAAGGATTTAAAATTGAATTAGATTAGTAGACTAAATGTTACTATCTTATGTTTGCTTTAATTATCTACCATGAATTTACTGGTTTAATACAGATGAAATGTCAGAAGAATGAGATCTGAGATCAAGGTGGCAGCAGGGCTTCTCCTTCTAAAGCTTCTGGGAAAAATACTTTTTCCTATCTCAGGTCCCAGAGGTTCCAGGAATTTGGCTTAGGTGGAATAAATCATATATCTGCCGCCATCATATACATGGAAAAATCTGCTAATCACTATATATAATTAAGTATATATTGTTGAATTCTATTACTGAGTATTTAAGAAAGAATTTCTTCTATTTTCATTAGAGATGCTGGTCTATGATTACTTCTTGTAATGAGGTTGTGTTGTTTTTATAAGAGTGATTGGTGACCTTGTAGATGATTTAGAAAGTTATTCCTTCCAATCTTACTTTCCTCAGAAGACCAGAGAGAAAGTTTAACATTTCTTCCTTCAATGAAGTAAAACTCTCCATAAATACACAGAACTTGGTGTTTTCTTCTTTCTTTTTTTTTCCTATAAGGTAATTAAATATTGATTCTGCTTCTTTAGTAGCTAGAGTTCCATTCAACTTATTTATTCTTCATTGAATGAGCTTTGGTGGTCTGTGTTTTTCATGAAATTTGTCTATTTAATCCAACAACAAGACAATAATATTTCTTTTTTATCTTCTTTCGAGTGACTGCCCCACTTTCATTTCTGACATTTGTAATTTGTGTATAGTAGTGTCTTTCGTTGTTCACCTGACTAAATCCTCGCCAATTTTACTGTTCTTAAAAGCAACAGTTTTGGTTCCTTTATTAGTTTCCTTAATTGAATTGAAGTAGCCTTTTAAAATTCTTTTTTTTGTATTCTTTAATTATCAAGCTCTTAAATTGGGGAATTAGAATGTTTATTTTATTTTTTATTTTTTAATATATCTTTCAATGATATAAATTGTTAATCATTGTTGGTATCTAATTCTTGAAAAATTATATTTTCTTTTGCTCCCATATTTGAAATGTCTCTACAGACTCTATTTGAATACTGTGTTGTAAGTCCATATTCAATGTTTAGATACTTTGGAATTTAGTTGTTGCTTTTTCTCCTTGGCTTCTATTTTAATTCTATCATGTAGTGAAATTCTACATTGTTATAATTTTTATACTATTAAAATTAAGATGTATTTTATGAATCAGATGTGATTTACTTCGGTGAATTGTTAGTCAGCTTTAAAATGTATGTTTCTTTGTTGTTGAATGCTGTTTTCTATAATGACTTTTTTTTAATGGAAAGGGTCACTTTATTATGACAGAAATACAGGTCTGTGAGATATGTAATAGACTTTTGTGAACCTTCAAAATGCTTGAATATTTTGTAAATATAAGGAATTGACAGATATGTGACTAGGAGAACTCACACATCGGTGCCTGCAGGGTTTCATGTAAACAGCAACTCTAGATGATACAGTTATTAAAATATGACTAAAGGCCTGTAGGAAAACAATGTCTACAATGACTTTTAGAGAAGGTGACTGAAGTTCTTGATCAGTTCATCTCTTCTCTCAAGGACTTTACCAGTCAGATCTATCAGTTACTGATACGGACATCAACTCCCACAAGTAAGGTTTTCTATTAACCTAATGTTTGTCAGTTTAATTAATTTTTGTTTCCTGAACTTTTTCATACTTGTGTGAGGTACATGTATATTATACATTGTTATGGTTTTTGAGACAATCAAGCAAATCTTGTAATGTAACATTTATATTGATATATGACATATTCCAATACTGAATTCTACTTTCTGTGCGATTATATATTAATACTAGCCTTTTCTTTCCATTAGTGTTAGCGAATTTTCCTTTAACTCTTTACTCTAAATCTGTCTGCATATCTATATTTATGTTTGTTAGGTTTATATTTATAGTTTATTATTTACATATGACATAGTATATGTTTTTACTGCCTGTATCAATATTTTAGTTGATATAGTCCAATCAGATATGAATTTGCCATTGTATGTAGTATAATGTAAATCACACGATATCATGGATGTTAGAAACTGGTACTGGGACAACTTCCTCAATTTTTTTCTACTCTATTTCTTGAGTCAGGGTCTCTAACTAAACTTGGTAACAGATTGGCTAAAATAGTTAGTCAGTAAGCTATTGTGATCTGCTTGCCATTGGCATCAGAGAATGGGGCTATAAAATTTGACTTTTAGATTAGATGAGTTGCTTGCAAAAGATAGACTTCAAACTGTAAGCTGCCTGCAGACTATAAAGTTTGCTCCAGGTTCTTAATTTCTGTGAACTGTCATTCATGTTGGTGTGGGCTTATTTCTGCTTTTGTGAACAACCCTCTACCCATATTTCTGTAAGTAACCCCAATAAAACTTTGGCTCACCAAAGTGAACTTTAGTGGTGTCAGTATGTTGCTCTCTTGTGGGCTCCCTATTTGAGATGAATATATGTATGTATCCCCAGTTTTGTCACATGGAACTGTGAGAATGGGAACACTCAAGATACATTTCTGTCGAGGCTGAATCCCTAAATCTGAGGACTCGCAATCTGTAAAGTAGCAGAAGAAAACATGTCCTGAGGTTCTTCATGGTTAATGACTTTTTCCCCAGAAGTGGGAAAAATCACTTTTACATATAGTTCATTGCCACACTTGGTATTGAAAATGTGTAGCTGGTTTTCACCTTATTACCTCTTTCATCTCCTTCCTTTGTAGTTATTCTCATCTAAAAGACCCTATATTAAAAAAATCTCCTTAAATATCACTCGTCTTCTTTGTGATTCACTAGATGTTTTAAATCCCCCTTTCCTTTTCAATTTGATTCATATCTTCATCTCTCCAGCCCCTGACAGCATGCATACAAAGGCTGCGAATACATACAGAAATATTAGTACAATTGCTTATCATTGACTGTGGATTAATAGCAGATTCAAAGGTATCAACCAGACTATAAAATCTTTCCAGCAAACTTTAAAAATAATGTACACTTTCGGAAAAGCAAAATATTTGCTACCTATAAAATATTGTAAATGCAGATATAAATTGCAAAGAAATAACAATACTACCTGAAAACTTCTTCTGCAAAGTATTATTAAAAATGCAATTCTTGCTTTATAACATCAGAAATCAATACAGATTATATCAAATAGTCCTACAAATCTCCAAAGGAGTTACACATTTTTCTCTTCAGCGGATAATGCTCATTTTTGTCTCCTGATATTTTTCTGTAGTCACCTACATTTTTCCTCGTATCTCACTGGAGCCTTCAGAGGGAGTTAAAGCTTTTAATACACAGAAATTTAAATAATTACATTTGCGTTGAATATTGAATCATATTTTATGATGGTACACATGAGGAAGGTTAAACATAAGGAAGAGTGTTTCAATGTAATAAAGCTATCAGATCTAACCCTAACTCAGAATTTTTCAGTTTTATTTTATTATGAAATGCTTTAAACTCAAATTAGCTTAACAAAAATGGTTTTCATCTTAGCAAATACAGTGTAAATTAACTCAATTCGAAAGTTAGAGGGCTCACTCAAGCATACTTTTAGTTTTTACTATGAAGTTAGGGAAGCTAATGTTTCATGGAATAGTAAATACTTAAATTTGAATTATTACTGAAATAAACCAATACACATTTAAAAATCCAAGATGAAAAAGAATTCACAGTAAGACCTGTTCATTTTAAAGGCAAAACATGTATGAAATATTATTTTCTCCAAGGTTCTGAAGTTTCATAGAACAACTTAAATTCACATATATAAAATAAACATACAAAACCAAAGTGAGGTTACTTGTTTATGTTCATTCCTAAATTCGAATATCCTTATCAGTAAAACATGAAGATAAAGCTAGCTCCTATTAGCGGGTCACTGAGATTGCAAGCTCTGAGCTAACAATGTATGGATTGAAGATGGATGATTTGCTGAAGGGTATTATGTTCAGAAAGTAAAGGGATCAATTACACAGATAGTTTTATGTATCCTTTTTTTTGTGTTAGTCACTATCCCACTCTATCAAAATGCCAAAAGCAAACTACTTCATGGAGGAGAAGGGTTTAAGAGGTTCTGGAAAATGGTCAGCAGATTTCGCTGCTTTAGACTTGAAGCAAGTCAGAAACACCTGATCATGATCAGAAGGGCACGAGAGGCATCCTCTTCATATTGTAACCTCGAAAAACATCTAAAGAGTCCAGAGACAGGTTTATAATTTCTAAACATATGTTGGTGGCTTATTTTCTCCACCAAGGCTCCATACTTTACTAGGTCATTCCCTATAAATACAGTGATGCGTTACATAATTGACGAGTTAGCATCCTCAGGTTTAAATCACTTGTTGGTGGCATCACCAACCTAACTTCAAACCATCAGCACATGAGGCTTTTAGAAGCACCCTTCATACTTAACCAATAATATAAAAATAGAAGATGATGCAAAAGCTTTGGAAAATATGCCTGAGTTTTCAGTTGACACAAATAGAAAAAGACATATGAGTAATAGTGATGGAGTTCCTCATATAAGGAAATAAGTAATAACTGAAAATTGGATATGTAGATTGAACACACATGGACTACAACTGGTTATGACAAAAATTACCAAGTGTTTCTGGGTTATGTTGTTTTTAGTAATCATCCTATAATAATGAGAAATACTATTTTCTAAATTAATATTGTTCTAAATATACTTATTTTTCCACAGTACCCTTAAGAAATTATCTAATCAAATGATACTTCAAATTATTGGATAGTATAGGCTCGATATTTTTAAATGGGATATCTATCATCTATATATTGGCTTCATGGATAATTCATGGAAAGAAGGGACATTTGCAAATTTGGCATTTTCCCAAAATTTAGTCTCAAGACATCAGGATATAAATTAATTTGGTTATACTTATTTGGTCTGAAACCCAAGGATGAAGAGTGTCTTAACAGTTAGAATTCCCCACCCCAGAAGGGGCTAGAGCACTGCTGCTGAATTTTCTTGTGCAAACATTGCCAAATACATGGCATCTCCAGAACCATATCCAGGACACCTGTTATTTCTTGCTGCAATTGCTTTCAAGCTAAAATGAAAATTTTCTCTCATTTCTTATCTTCCTTTTACCTAGAATAGCAAATGTCTTAAGTCCCCACATAACATCATACAACTGTTTTTTGCTTCTTTTAATTTTTATTTATTTATTTGTGTGAGTTGGGGTTTGCCTATGCATGCACATATATCATTTATATAGGGGTTCTTGCATTGGCCTAAAGAGGTATCAGATCCCCTGGAGGTAGAGTTACAAGTGTGTGTGTGTGTGTGTGTGTGTGTGTGTGTGTGTGTGTATCTGTGTGTGTGAGAGAGACAGAGAGACAGAGACAGAGAGTTTGTGTGATTATGTTTTGTGTATGTGTTGTAGAGAGGGAAAGGATGAACACTGATGTTATTTTATGTCAATAAATCATAACACTGGTTCCTAAGACCTCAGCCCCTATTACCTCTAAAGTTTCAAATCAAATTAATAACTTTTCTTTTCACCTACTTCTTAATTTCTCCTAATAACCTACAATATGATATTTAAATATTTTAAAGTTTGAACTTATATAGGAGACAAAAGAGGAAAAAAATTCTGAGTATAATTGTGAAGTCAGACTTAATAATTCTGTGATTTCACAAAGGTTAAAACATTCATCTCAATTTAACTGTGACTCCAGAAATTGTAGTCTTTCCTTCTCATATCAGGAATGGTCTATACTTTCCCTTAAATATATCTTTTAAAATTTTAGTATTTTTGATGTCCATTAATAAAGAAATGAAGATGATCTATTAGATGATGATATACAAGTGACATATGTCAACTTATAAAAATATTCCATGGGTGATGACTAGTCATTACAGACACACTCTCACGTGCATGCACACACACACATACACACCTTTATATTACCTATAGATGTACTTATATTTCACAGGAACAATCATTTAGTCACAGTGTCTCAGAACATGTTGCCGAATGCTTTCTGAAAGTTTATTTTTTGACTAAATTTATTTCATATATTTTTATCTTTTTCTGTACTAGAATAAGTATTTTTGTTTCTGTTTCATTGATTTATTAATAGTGCATTCTAACTCAGAAATCTGCACAGCAAACAGAGTCCCAAGACCAATATTCTACTAAACTTGTGGGACTGTTTTATGAATTTATTAGCATGTGTTGGTGGTTTATAAAATTTTTGTAACACATATAAACCTAATGAATCCTGTGTGGAGATTTTTACTGTGGTTGATTTGGGGTATACATTGGCTCTCTTATGGATAACAAGCAACGAAAGTGGTTTTGCTTTACTAAATAACACTCAGTAAAAACAACAACTGTACATCTTTACAGGTAGACAACAAAGAATGGCAATGGGTTGTACCATCTATATCCAGTCTTTTAATTGCTTACCAAGAAACCTTGTAAAAATCAGGGAACTGATTCTGCTGGCTTTGCACACACATTTTATTTAAGTAACCCAGATTTCCATTTCCAGAATTCTCTCAATTGTGTTTTCTTCATTGCCTCTTTTTCAATCTTCATGTTTGTTTGAACTGTTTGCTTCACCTCTTTGATTGCTTTTTCTTGAGTTTCTTTAAGAGTTTTATTGATTTCTTCTAGTTTTTTATTTGTCTTTTCCTCAATTTTTTAACAGAATTTTAAATTTCCTCTTTAAGGGTCTCCATCTGCTTCATAAAGTTATATTGAACGTCATTTTCATCTGCTTCTTCTGGGTTAGGATGTTCAGGTCTTCCTGTTGTAGGACCGCTAGGTTCTGGTGTTGCCTATTGGTCTTTCTGTTGTTGTTTGTGTTCTTACACTGCCATCTGCCCATCACTTCCTCCAGTGGATACAGGTGGAGCCTTTGCTCTAGGGGTCCCTCTTACTCCAATCAGTGAAGGTGGTGGCGTCATGTTCATGCCTCTACAGTTGCTGATAAGGTTCTGAGTCTCCTCTCCAGGGGCAGTCTGAGCAAAGACTCTCTCCAGGTCTATCTGAGCCAAGGTTTTGTCCAGGGTCAGTCTGGGCAAAGACTCCTCTGGTCAGAGGTGTGGTGGAGGATGTTGTCACAGTTGTGTGGAGGCTGCTTGGGGTCTCCAGAGTTTGATGGGTGATGAGGTGACAATGAAATGTTCCTCCTAAGGCAAGGGCTAGACAGCCTAGCCCTGCAACCAGGCTATCTATGACCACTCCAGGGGTAGACTGGGCCAAGGCTCCAGTGATCAGAAATGTCACATTTGAAACTGATTTCTTACTGCTAAACATGTATGCTTCCTCCTTTTCTCATAACTAAACAATTAATATATTTTAAATAATGTATTATTAAACCTAAGAATGAATATATAGAAAATAAATTGCTGTGTGTAAGCTCTATATTGCCATAATCAACAAACTTGAAAGCAATTTCATCATTAATAAATATCTTTTAAAGTTAAGGTTTATTTATCTAATGGTGTGCAACAGAATCAGAGTTTTATATACTATAAGAAATCTTTCACAATTGAGCTACATGCTGACCCTAATAAATTTTCAAACAATTATATAGGTTATTATCTATTATGTGAACTATTTCATCAAGTGCAAAGTAAAATATATTTTAGCATAATCAATGATTTGTATTTTCTGTCTTTAAGTATTTTTATATCTTTATGCATTTTTGTATCTTTATATAGGAAATCTGCTATACAAAGTTGGTGCTTTTAATACAATACCTGTCTTGGAATTCTAAACAAGAAACTGAAGGTGTGTTTGCAACGCTTGCTTTATAGCGATTTTCTTGGCTATCGATTAGTTACTTATTTCGCTGAGGAGTCAAAATAACTGACAAGAGACTGATGTAGGACTGATGTATGCTGGTTCACAGTGTGAAGGGATCTATTCCATCATGGAAGAGGGGATGTTGTGTGAAGAGCACGTTCAGTTGTTTTCTAGTTCTAATAAATTCAAGACATCAACCCACATAACAGTGCCAACCAAAGCTAAAGTGGTTAATCCTGCCTCACTGGGTCTAATATAGAGCTCGTCTCACAGACTTCATTTTTTTTTAATCTAATTTAATTGTATCTCTTCAGGACCTTCTCCTAGTCTCAAGAGCATTTCTTATTGTCTTCATACAAATTTTAAACTTTTTTGTCCGCCAAATATGTGACAAATAGATTCATTTGTATTTACTTCTTTTTTATTTTTAGGATAGTACTTACTTCACATTCAGAATTACATGTATTGATTTTTGTTAACTACTTTAAATGGTGTATTTCATTTATATCTATTTCTAATGGTTCCTTTTATTAAAAAGCAATGACGTGTATATTCTAATTTATGTTCTCTAGCACTAATTTTGATCTCTGCTTCCTTTTAAATTGTTATATAATGTGATTTTGAAATCCATATTGATAAATAACATAAAGCGGAAAAATGTGCATTATTATCCTATTATTAGAAATTTAATAAAGAAGCTGCTTTTGGCCAATGCCTTAACAGAGTAAGACTGAAAGCGATATATAGAGAGAGTAGGTGGAATTAGGGAGAAGCCATATCAGCTGCCAGGGACATATACCTCCACTGGAGCTCGCCGAAACTTTGCTAGTAGGCCACGAGCTCATGGTGATGCACAGACTAATAGATCTGGGTTAGTTTAGGGTATAAGAGCTAGCTAGAAATACACTTAAGCTATTGGCAAAACAGTTTTGCAATTAATATAGTTTCTGTATGATTATTTCATGTCTGAGCATCTGGGAACGAACAAGCGGCCTCCTACTGCACCATTGAATTTTTAAGTTATTATTCATGCTTCTTTAGTAATGTGTAACTTAATGGTCATGAATTATTTTTATATATTCTAAAACTTTCAGATAGCTCAGTTATATTTTATATGCATATTATAATTGTACTGGTGTTTTTGTCTTACAGAATTATTACGCTTTAAATCCAGAATTTATTCTTAATATCCCTTTCTTAATTTGCTTTTCTTTAAAAAAAAATAGAGTAATAAGGAATCTTCAAATCAAAGCTATCCACTGGATAACCTCTAGGTTTTGTGAAAGAAGGGTACCATGACACCAATGTCCCATTCTTGTTGCATGTAGGCTAATGGAAGCACAGCCTTGAAGAGAATGTGAATATAACTGCACTGACAACTACTAAAATACGTTCCTGGGCAAAATCCTACATGACTGTGCTTTACAGGGTCTTGTAACCATGTTTATGGTACAAGATATCCATGGTACCCACGCTCTCTATCTTATTTTCAAGCAGAGAAATTTCATTATCATTCCTTTTGATTTCTGGATAAGACTGTAATTTATCTTACATTTTGACTTTCTTTTATAAAGGTCTTCTGTCCTCATTTTTCACCTTGGTAGACTTTGTGGACTTGCTTCATGATGTAACCCAAACCTTTGCTGTGATCTATGTAAAGTCATATTAATCTCCAACTAAGTGTGTTATTTATTCCTATTTACATTTGCAATGGATCAACTGAGGGAAGAGGAACTCAGGTGGATCACTTGGAATTTTTAAAATATCTGTCTAGTTTTCACTTTATCAATACAAATATGACCATGCTTTGTTTTTCTAACTGCTTGTCCATGCAAGCAGAGTTCCCTGGAATAATATCTTGTAAATATCAGTATCATTTGAGAGTTTTGTGATGTGTGATCCTGATCTCCAATACTTCAAGAAGCACAACAGGATGAAAAATCCTCTCTTGAATATACATGGACTCTCTTGTTTCCAATTAAGTTCCCTGGAACACATACACTTAATAATTAAAATGCTATATCTCATAGACACTCATTTTATGATGTATGCATTGCAGTTTAGGACATACTATGATTGATACATTTCAGAAGGTTATGTTCAGGCACAGAATTTACTGGGCTTTTAGAAGTTACTTCCAAAATATAGTGAGCATGATTCTGGGATGAAATATGATATGACCATTAACAATATAGACATAGGTTCATCTTTGCTTCTTCCATATTATGAAATAGTGTATTTTTCTAATTCTCTGTTATGATGGATCACATGCTTGGGCCCATAAATCTCTAGATCGTATTACTGGCTGAAGGGCTTTGGAAGAGAAAGGTGAACGCTTGCCCAGAAAAACGTTCCATGACTATTCTGAAGGAAAACAACCGACCTTTCCAGTTGTAAAGAAGCCAAGTCATTCTCTTGCTGTCAAGTGGTCACTTGTATTCTTGAAGAGTAGGAGCTGATACACTGGCTCTAAACTGTTTCTTCTCTACATATGAAATTGTGGCATATTCCTTTACACTGTGTGAATATATGCCACTGTGACTGGTTTAATAAAGATACTGAATGGCCAATAACTGGTCAGAATAATGTTAGGCAGAGAGCCCAATAGAATGCTGAGAAGAAGAAGGGCAGAATCAGAGGAGTAGAGAGCAGATGCAGAGGCGCAAGATGGTCATGTGTACTGAGAAAAGGCACCAAGACACATGGCAAAGCATAGATAAAAGTATGGGTTAATTGAAAATGTAAGAGTTAGCTAGTAACAAGCCTGATCACTTGGCTGAGCACTTATAATTATATTAAGCCTCTGTGTTGTTACTTGGGAATGGCTTACAGGACAGAAACTTATGCCAACATGAAACTGTACTAAATTGGGGGGTTAAGTGTAGCTCCCACCAACTTTCAACTTGTACCCATATCCTGGAAAAAGCAGCCCGCCGACACGGTTGAGGACATCCCTCCTCTTTCAGCTGTTGAAATGGATGTCTTCCTCTGCAGTACAGCATGGAGTACAAACTGGGTGAGTGGCATGGAAACCGCTGTCATGAGTGACAGTAGAGTCTCAGACATTTGCTCAACTTATGCATGTGTTCTTGTCAAACTGAAGTTTTAGCCAACTTTATGTTTCATTAGTAACAATGACAAGGTTTCAGGCTTCTGAAAATAAATGAACTGTGAAGCCATATATAAGTTAGTTGCTACTGGACAGGTTTCTATACATTGATCACTTCATTGTTTCTCTTATCACACAAAATAGAGGAGCAGTTGTGCTGCTTTCAAGTCTGAAAACCTCAGTATCATACATACGATCTTGGCCAAGCCTGTTTCTTCCAACACACATTAAAATGATTTTTTGGATGTATATGGATAACCTTTCCCAAATAGTAATAGTTTGAATCACACTATGCTCTATTGCAATATCTGTATATTAGAAGTGAAAAGTACCCACTATAGACAAGCAAATACCAATGGGCTTGTAAGCTCCATTAAGCAATCTACAAGGCTATATACTCCATAGCTACGATTCACTATAAAAATCCTAGTTAGCCTGTGTGTCACTCATAATTAGCTGTCCATCTTACCTGTTATACAGTTTATAGAATGATTATCAAGGATAAAAAAAAAAACAAGTACAGTAGTAGGGCTTTTCATGCAAATCAGACATCACAGAAATGGCCCAATGGTTCCTGTGCTGGCTAGTTTTATGGCAGATTGACACACACAAGAGCTGTCTGAAAGGAGGGAATCTCAGTTGAGAAAATGCCTTCATGATATCTAGTTGTAGGTAATGTCCTTAATTACTGACTGATAGCTCAGCTCACTGTGGATGAAGCTACTTCAGGGCTGGTGATCCTAGAGTCTAAAAGAAAACAGCCCAAGAAAACAATTAAGCACAAGCCCTCAATTAAGCAGAACCCCTCCACGACCTCTGCATCATTTCTTCCTTTCAGGTTTCTCCCTGTTTGAGTCCCTGTCCTGACTTCCTTTGATGATGAAGAGCAATGTAGAAATGGAAGCCAAATAAACCCTTTCCTACCCAATTTGCTTTGGACAGAGTGTTTCATCACAGAAATGGTCAACCTAATTAAGACAGTAACTTTAAACGTTCATTTCAAAATCCCCAAAGCATTTATCTCACTCTGTGAATCATATTTGTCTCACTATAAAGAGCACATTAGGTATATCATTATTATCCTGTTGATTATTAGGATGATTTCATATCATTAAAACTTGGTATATTGTACTCAAGTTATCCAGACCTTGTTTAACTAAGTCACAACAGAAGATTCTGTTGTAAAGTGTGAGAAATACTGTTACTCATTGTGCACAATATGAACCTCCCTGATACTATTTCTCATATAAATATAAAATCAATCAGTCAGAAATTAATGGCTCAAACAAGCCACTAACAAACAAAAATAATAAACATTGTACTTGTCCCTGTGCTCTTATTGAGCTGCTGTGCAGCACACACTGTCTGGATACATGCCCTTTGTCCTCTTGGATGTGACCTGTGCTCCAAGAATCACTTCTCCAACTCACAGTATCAAGCTCCCCTGTCATTTCATACATTTGCCTTCCTAGTTCTTAGCTTAAGCTTTCAAAACAAGATTCCCAATGCTATATGAGCTCATCCTTCTGAGAGAAAGAAAATTAAAACTTGAGTTGTCAAGCTGAGGAGATAGCTCAAGTGCTGAGCATCCTACCATGTGAACATATACAAAAATAAAGGAGGAAATGATTGTGGTTTCCATATACACACGTGTGAAGGTTTTGTTCTTACTTTTTTGATTTTATGAGGGGCCCAGCCCCCAAATCCCAAGTAAATCACACATAGATACTTAATATTAGTATGACTGCCCAGCTTGGCTTGCTGGGGTTTTTTGTCAGTTTTATTTTTAAATTATCCCAACTACTTTTGCCTCTGGATATTTTTTTTCTGTATATCTTACTCAGTGGCTGTCTGGGTGGTTGTGTGGCGGTCCATGACGTCTTCCTCTCCTTGTGCTTGTTTTTTCTTTCCTCCTCTCTTCCTCATTTCTCCTTCTATTTATTCTCTCTGCCTGCCAGCCTCGCCTATCCTGGCTCCTGCCTTGCCATTAGCCATACAATTATTTATTAGGACCATCAGGTATTTTAGACAGGCAAGGAATCACAGCTTCACTGAGTTAAACAAATGCAGCATAAACAAATTCACACACCTTAAAATAATATTCCCCAAAACACATGTGCATAAACAACACACATGCAGAGAGAGACAGAGAGACAGAGAGAGAGAGAGAGAGAAAGAGAGAATGCAAATACAATTCCGAACCAGGTTCAACCTGACTGAGAAGCATCTTTCATTGGATCAGTAGCAATAAAATGACTCAGGATCAAAAGGTGTTGGGATTAAGATTGAGTCTTGTCATTCCCTAATAAAGACTGTGGAGATCTTGAGCAGAAGATAGGAACCTTAATCATGAGATATGATAGTAACCCATATTTAAAAAACTTGACACATTTTCAATAATAATAATAATAATATGTTCACCAAAATAACTAATACATAAACAATATCTAAAGTAATAAAATCAGTAATATAACATAGGTACTATGTTAATTATATAAAATTCCAGGAGTCCTATACATGTCAAATGCAAATGGACTAGACATTGTTGATGTATTCCTTGCCTGTATATAGTATATATATTCATTGTACTTATTGTATATAGTTTTCTTATATTAGTTATATCCATTTTTTTTAGACAGAAAAGAGAAAATGTAGTGGTATTTGAATTGTATTTTAATAAATAAAACTTTCCTGACTATCTAAGAGTAAAAGACCCCATTGCTCAGCCTTGCAGACCAGGTAATGGTAAAACAAACCTTTAATCCCAGTAGCCACAGTAGTTTGCCATAGAAACCAGGCACTGCATACCTTTATTCCTCGTGGTGCATGCCTTTAATACCAGAACTAGAGAGGATTATAGGAGAGGAGGAAACAGTTTTCAGAAACAATCTCCTGTTGAGATTCCTGGAGGCATGTTTGCATTTCAGACTGAGTTTAAGGTAAGAGACAATAGCTGGCTGTTTTGCTTTTTGGATCTTCAGGTTTATCCCCAATTTCTCTCTCTGAGTTTTTATTATTCATGCTTCACTTTTCCCTTTCTATGTGTTCCTCTTAGGGTCCTCATTGCCTAGATTCTCTGGAGGTGTGGGTTGTGATATGGTCATCCCTTGCTTTACATCTAGTTTTCACTTATGAGTGCAGACTGTGTTTAATATGTTTAATGCAAATACCATTACAAAAGTACCTATGGACAGTTTATGATAAAATTTGACATTTTCAACCTTCAGCAAGTGTTGTGATTCCAGTGTTTCTCTCTCTCTCTCTCTCTCTCTCTCTCTCTCTC
>JABTXL010012463.1:8101223-8167896 GCA_025134845.1 Neodon shergylaensis
CACACACACACACTTACTTTCTAGCAATATGTCATCATATTGTGCACTACTTAAATCACTTCATAGATTTCAGTTTAATTTGGCATGAGAACGTGGAGAATGACCTCCACTGAAGCTTTGTTGGAACTCGTGCTAAAAATAAGTTCCAAGACATAATTGGCATCAGTGTTCCAAAACCAGGCATCTTTGTAAATATGTGTGAGAGAACTAATAGATAAAATTCCAAAAAAGTGCTTAATTAACTGTGATTAGAAAAGCTTATAATGTACATTTTCAGTGTTTTAGTTTTATATTATTATGAGACTACATTAAGTATGTTGCATTAAAATTCTATTGAAGCGAAAATCTGTGGTAGTCAAAAGCACAAAAGATATATATTAATCATTAATTCATTCACTTATTCATTTTTAAAGGTTGATATGAAGGTTTGGTAAGACCATTAAGAGACAGAATTATATTCTGTAGGTACATTTTGCTTTACTTAATTATGCAGGAATGTTGAAAAAAAAGGAGATATAAATAACCAATATCTTTGCATAGACTATTCCAAATGATCAGAGTAGCCTAATAAATAATTTCAAAATTTAAAATCAGTGATTAATTTACATTTCTCTAGAAGAAAATCAGGAAAATAGCATAAAATATTATTATATAATTGAATTATTAATCACCATAATTAATTTGTAATTAGTTTGTGTAAGGAAGGTAAGGTTGTTGCTTCTGTCTTCCTAGGAGCTAAGACCACTGTCAAGCTTTGCTGATGTTATAATACCACTATTTAAAAAACCTGAGTACCAAGTAAATTTAGTTCCTTCCCTGCATGGAAGGAAATGCTACTCTGATACCGACAGGATACTTTCACCCACATAACTGAACTCATAGGAAGGGTGCTGAGTCTGTTGATTCTGAGACAGTACATTGTCATCTATAAAGTTCACATGGGAGAACAATATACTGGAGTTTAGAAACAAAAGCACAGAAATGTCTACAGTTTTTTTTAAGCCTATGATTTTTGTGTTGATCATCCTTCACAATGTCCTAAGACCCTGAATAGGCACCATTTATATTCTACTTCCTGATTTCTGTTTTCCATTACAGAGATTGCTACCCCATTCTGATGAGCTTCCACAAATAGCATGGGAAATTAAAGGTCAAATTTGACAGGTGTGGTCAAGCAAGTCTCCAATGGTTTTGTTGTTATTGTTACTGCTGTAGCTGAGGAGTCTTTATAACTCCATGAGTGCTTTACTGACATGCTGACTTTGTTTTAAAATGCAACCTCTATTCACTAAACTATTCATTAAATTATTCTTTGCTTAGATGTCAGCTTCCATATGTACTCAACATAATTCTTAGTTCTTTCATGTGATAAATACACCGCAAACCCCCACATATATACATACATATAATAGTTAATGTATAAGTTCAACAGTCCTTTGTAGGTTTAATATATTCATTACATGTCTTTGAAGTACACCAGTACTTCAGTGTTCTCAAACACTATGATTTTAAAAATGAACCAAAAAGTGGCAAATAAACTTTATTGTCCACTTTTATAGAAACTCTGTTACCTTTATAGATTCTTTTTCAGCCAGAAAATGAATATGTTCAAAGCAGTGGGCATGAGCATAACTATTTAAATTATTCTATGTGAGGCCAGAGTGCCCTTTCCTAGACCAGCCTCACTAACTGCAGTTGAGAACTGCTGAGAGTGTTACAAAAGCTCTGGCAATTTGAGGGTGATGCAATTGGACATGGTTAACATGTGCCCCTGACTTTCATCTTGGCCTGTCCTCCATGTGGCTTAACAAGCCATTAATGGTGAAGATGGAGAGCTATTTTATCTTATGTGTTATTTCCAAACTAGGTTTTATATTTTATTTATTTATTTTTGATTTTTTGATTTTCTAGACAGGGTTTCTCTGTAGCTTTTTTTTTTTTTTGGTTTCTGTCCTGAAACTAGCTCTTGTAGACCAGGCTGGCCTCGAACTCACAGAGATCCACCTGCCTCTGCCTCCCGAGTGCTGGGATTAAAGGCATGCGCCACCACCGCCCGGCCCAAACTAGGTTTTAAATGGCACTAAAAACACCCTTTTGTCTTGAAGAAACTAAAAACTTCTTCCTCCACTTCTGTATTTTTTCCTTCACCTCTCTATCTGTCTCTCTCTCATGTATGTGTGTGTGTTTCCTATTTTCCTTATTTTAATGGACAATCATTGCTTAATTATTTCAAAAGTCTATCAGGTGCATGAAGCAGTAAAACGTTAACATTTGCAAATTTGGCTTTAAGTGTCTTTTGTGACTTTGGTTTCAGAGTGTTTTAATGCAGGGAGGTAACAAGCCCCATTAGGGACATAATTGTTGTGTCCTCTGTAAAATATAGCCTTAAACTGCTTCTTGGCAGTGTATTATCTGGTGAAAAGCATGATTACTCATGACAAAGTAGCAGATCAGTCATTTACTCAGGTATAAAAGGCAGGTTGTGAGCTTTGAGGGTGGGTTGAGCAGTGGGTTAGACAGGATTTCTTTGTGTAGCTCCAGCTATCCTGAAACTCACTTTGTAGACCAGGCTGATCTCCAACACATGGAGACTTTCCTGCCTCTGCCTCCTGAGTGTTTGGGATTAAAGGCGTGTGCTACCACTCTGGGCTGATTGTGAGCTTTTACAGACTGTACTGACATGTGCATAGAGCACAAATGGGAACAAAGGACAGTGATGGGAATCTGCTGTAGAGTCTTAGCTTGTGCTGTTGACCCCAAAGTTGTGGACAGAGTTTAGGCTTGCAGGCTGAGATGTGTAGCTCTGCTCTTAGGGGTGAAAGGATTAGGGCTTAATAGGAACAGAAGGGGACCTGAACTTTCGTGCACTTAGTTTTTCATTCTCCAAATACAAATGCTGTGAGTTAGCCTAATTTCTCTTACTAAGCTTGTGAACTTCTTGAAGGAAAAAATAGATTTTTAGTATAGAATAATAAAAAAACCAGAATTTTGTATTTTAAAATATATTCTTTGTTAATTCTTAGAGATTTTTACAGAATATATTTTATTTATATACACCTCTCACTTCTAGTAATACCTCTTTTCCCATTAATTGGTACTGCATACACATACACACACACACACACACACACACACACACACACATATATATTGCATATACACATATATAGTCCTAAGTATAAATTTGCTCAATCTGTTTAATGTCATTTGTCTTCATATTTTCATGATTGGCAGTTTGATATTGGGTAACCAATTGGTGTGCTTCTCCCTGGTGAGCACTATCACTCATGTTCTCAGTGTTCTTTTGGTGCCTGTGGTCCTTGTTTAATGAGGCCTTGTGAGCTTTCCCCAGTATATTTTGGTACATTATTGGTGTCATCCTTTTTTAACTCACATTTAGACAGTCATATTGGTGAGACTTAATGAGTATAGTTTCTGACTTGGTTAGGAGATAAAATGTCACAGCAAACCCACTCTTACAATTTTTCCACTTCTACCATGTTCACTGAGCCTTAGCAACTGAAGTCTTTTGTAAATACATCCATTGAGCTATATTTCTGCTAGTTGACTGATAGAAGTCTAATTCCTTCTTCTGCATGTAGATATCCGGTTTTCCCAGCACCGTTTTGTCTTGTTGACCTTGTTCTTTGCTTTACAGAAGCTTTTCAGTTTCAGGACATCCCAATTATTAATTGTTTCTCTCAGTGTCTGTGCTGCTGGGGTTATATTTAGGAAGGGTCTCCTGTGCCAGTGCATTCAAGTGTACTTCCCACTTTTTCTTCTATTAGGTTCAGTGTGGCAGGCTTTATGTTGAGGCCTTTGATCCATTCAGACTTGAGTTTTGTGCATGGTGATAGATATGGGTATATTTTCATTCTTCTACATATGAAAATTTGTCAACATTATCCACCATAAAAACAAACTAAAAAATAAAAACCACATGATCATCTCATTAGATGGCTAAAATGCTTTTGACAAAATACAATATCCCTTCATGATAAAGGTCTTGGAGAGAGAAGGGATACAAGGAATATACCTAAACATAATAAAGGCAATATACATCAAACCAACAGCCAACATCAAACTAAGTGGAGAGAAATTCCCAGCAATTCCACTGAAATCAGGAGCAAGATAAGGCTGTCCACTCTTTGCTACTATTCTTGTGGTCCTAGCTAGAGCAATAAGACATTAAAGGGAAATCAAGGGGATACAAATAAGAAAAGAAGTCAAACTCTCACTGTTTGCTGAATGATACTGGCCTCATAGAAGGCATTAGGGAATCCTTCCTTCTGTTTTTATTATATTTACTAGTTTAAGAAGGGTTGGCTACAGATCTTTGAAAGTCAGGTAGAATTCTACTATGAGACTCTTTTAGCTCTCTAAGCAGATTAAGTCAATGAAATGTTTTCTCCAAATGCCAGACTTACCTTTCTTTCTTTGCTTTTATGTTTCCAGGTCTAACCTCCTTTCTGGACAGCTGAAGATCAAACCTGTGCTGACAGCAGATTTCCTTGGATAAGAAATCACTGACTCATTGGAAGTTCCATCAGTGGCTCTCTCAAAAGATGTGAACATGTTATTGATCTGAATTTTCTCCATGTTATTCTTCTGTGCTTGTTTTGACTTCAAGCTCACTGAGTCAGTTAAAGTTTACTGTTGAGGCATGTGGATTTGATATCAACATCCAGTTTCATGTCCTCTATGAAGATTATTAACCTGCATACAATATCCCCTTTTGTAGTCAGTTCTTAGCAACAAATAATACCTAGAACAAGCCATGGTCTATTAGAGGACCACTCATGTAAGATTGTATGTGGAACACACTTCCTGTTAAGGTTTCTGGATCAATATTCTACTCTGCACGTAGATAGGTAATAATAGTCTGTCTTGTTATGTTGGGGAGAAGCTCTAGAAAATGAAGAACAATAAATTATAAACACAATTCATTTAAAGAAAATGTAGTTCTGTATAGAGCATGTCCCCTTTTTCCTTACAAACTTACTTACTTTCCTTACTAGATCTTGTTGTTACTGGCACTAGAATTTTAGAGGAAAGTTCTTGAAAACCCAGGAAACAGAAACAAAAATTGGAAATAATTTAAGAATAAAATTACAATGTTTGAATTTTGAATCAACCATTAAGATATAAAAAAATAAGGTGAATTTTTGTTTCCATATTGATTCCACCTGACTGGGGGTTAGCTAATGAAAATTTATCCTAATTTGAAGCGGCTTGTCAGTAGATGCAGATAAGGGTCAGAGATATTAGGTAAAAGGATATGTTTATTATTTAGATCATGAATTTGGGTTGTAGATATGCAATTTTGGTGCTGTATAAATAGAATTATTAAACATAGCTGGAACACCTGCTTATCCAAAATTTAGTCTCTGTCAATCAATGTGTGAGGGAATGTTCACATTTAACCAGTTCTGTTTGCTTTATCCCCAAATTTACATATCTGCAAGCTGAGACTCTTTAAATTTTAACTATTTATTAAAAACATCCAATTAATAACTAGGAAAGCAGAAATTTAATTCTAAGTGATAGTTTAAAAGATCATGTTCATTTTATCACACAATTTTAAAAGAACAACATAGAAGACTTGCACATTTGTTTGGAAAGTATAAGTAAAAAATAAACCAGACTCAATATTTTATGTTTCCATTCTTGGTTCTTTATTGTTACTGTCAACATTTTCCTTAAATGCATACAATATCCAGTACCAATATAATTGACATAATGTAGCTATTCAAATATTGCTGGAAATTTCTACTTTATAATAAAACTGATTGTGTTAAAACAGGTTCAATATGGACAGCTGACATTTGTGAAATATAACCATGATGCCTGGAGAAATTCTTAAGCTGAAAAGGGATGATGGTTGCCATGGATGTTCCTCTATTGTACAAGATTGTTATAGCTGTCCGGTCCCCCACCTCCTGCCCCATGAAGTTGAGTGTTATTTGCTCAAGGTCCATAAAGAATTGTGTTGGAAATTTTGTAGTGGTATTTTAGTTATATTTTAATAAATAAAGCTTGTCTGAAGATTAGAATATTAAAACAGTCACATTGGCCAGACTTACAGACCAGGCAGCAATGGCACACTAGCTTGCCATAGAAACCAGGTATAAGTGGTGAATACCCTTAATGCCAGAACTAGAGAGGATTATAAAAAAGAAGGAGACAACCCTCAGTCTCAGGCTCATTCTGAGGTTTCCTGGAGGGAGTATCACTATTTTGGACTAAGGTCGAGGTAAGAGCCAGTGGCTGGCTGCTTTGCTTTTCTGACCTTCAGGTTGAACCCCAGTTTCTGTCTGTTTTATTAATTGTGCTTCAGAATTTAATGGGAATTGCATTGAATATGTAGACTGCTATTGGTAATATTGCCAATTTTTCTATGTTAATCTTACTTATCCATGAGCTTGAGAGACATTTCCATTTTCTGATATTCTCTTCAGTTTCTTTCCCTGAAATCTTAAAATTCTTGTCATACAGGTTTTTTACTTGCTTTATTTTACTTACCCCAAGATATTTTGCATTATTTGTGGCTACTTTAAAGGGTGTTGATTCTCTGATTTTTTTTTTTTCCCCATCAGCCCATTGATCATTTGTATATAGGACGACTACGGATTTTTTTTTCACTACTTTATAAATACCATTCAAAATTTCCATTTCCTTCCCTCCTCCCATTTCCCTCCCGCTCCATCCCTCCTCCTCCAGTCCTAAGAGAGGGCAGGGTACTCTGCCTGGTGGGACGTCCAAGGCCCTCCCCATTCCCAGGCTTAGGAAGGTGTGCATCTAAATAGATTAGTAGCCAAAAATGCCAGTACATTCAGTAGAGACAAATCCCAGTGCCATTATCATTGGCTTCTCCGTCTATCCCAACTGTCAGCTCCATTCAGAGGGTTTGGTTTTTTCCCATGCTTGTTCAGTCCCAGTCCAGGTGGCTTTGGTGAGCTCCCATTAGAAGAGGCACACTGTCTCAGTGGATGGACCAACTCCTCGTGGTCCTGACTTCCTTGTTTGTCTTCTCCCACCTTCTTCTCTTCAGCTGAACCTTGGAAGCTCAGTCTAGTGCTCTGATGTGAGTCTCTATCTCTATCTCCATCCTTCACAGGACTAAGGTTCTATGCTGATATTCAAGATATTTATCAGTCTGACTCCAGGACAAGGCCAGTTAAGGCACCCTCTCCTCCACTGCCCAGGGTCCTAGCTGGGGACATCCCCGTGGATACCCTGAAATCCCTCTAGAGCCAAGCCTCCAGTTAATCTTGTATCCAGCCACCTTGTTAAAGGTGTTTACCAACTGTAGGAGTTCCCTGTTGAATTTCTTTTGGCTTGCTCGCATATGCTATTATATCATATAAGAATAGCAATTCTTGATTTTGTTTAGCTCGCTTATTCTTTTATGTAAAGATCAAGTACTATATTGAATAAACACAGAAGGAGTGTCCAGCTTTGTCTTATTCCTGATTTTAGTGGAATTGCTTTGAGTTTCTTTTCACTTAATTTTATGTTGGCTGTCAGCTCTCTGTATATTACTTTTATTATGTTTAGGTATGTCCTTTGTGCCTCTTATCTCTTCAAGCCTATATTTATGATGAGGTTTTGGATTTTGTCAAAGAACTTGTCAGCATTCAATGGGATGATCACATGTGGTTTTTTCTTTAATTTTGTTTATATAGTAGATTACATTAACAGACTTTTGTAAGTTGAACTATTTCTGCATCTATGGGATAAAACATACTTAATCATGATGGATAATCATTTGGATGTGAGGTTATATTTTTTAAGTAAACGTTGATTTTCTTCCTCTTTTATGATTGTTTTTATAGAGCTATATATTTTCGCCACTCCCCTCCCTCGCCCTCCTCATCTTTACCCCTCTCCCTTGGTAACCACGCTGCTAATTTACTCAGGAGATCTTTGTATTTTTCTACTTCCCATGTAGATTAGTGTTGGGAGCAGTGAGACCCCAGATCCTGAATTTCTTGTAATCCCCTGATCTGAGTGCCTACAGCTGCAGGAGAGTGGTTTCTGGTGGGTTTGGCTGGGGCGTGGCTATCTCTATATAATCTGCCCTTGAACACAATAAAGGGGGCATTCTTGGGGAATTCAAAGATGACCCGTGTCGCTGTCTCTCTGTCTGTGTGTGTCTATGTATTTTAACCTCCAGCCCCCTTGCCCGAAGTTCGCGAACTGGGTGCCAGCGCACAGAGCGCAGACAAGGGGACGTGGTGCGCAGCAGATTAGATCCTTGTATGTCACCTTAGGCTCCTCTTTGTTGTCTAGGTTCTCTGAGATTGTGAATTGTGGGTTCTTTTTTCTTTATGTCTAAAGTCATATGATTATGAGTGAGTACATATTATTTGTCTCTCTGAGTCTGGGTCACCTCACTTAATATAATGTTTCTAGATCCATCCATTTGACTGCAAATTTCAAGATGTCATTATTTTTTCTCTGTGTAGTACTCCTTTGTGTAAATGATGTACCACATCTTCTTTATCCATTTTTCAGTTGAAGGACATTTTTTTGACTTTGTTTCCAGGTTCTGGCTATGACAAATAATGCTTCTATGAACATAGCTGAGCATATGTCTTTGTAGTATAATCAAACATCCTTTGGGTATATACCCAAAAGTGGTATTGCTGGGTCTTGTGTTTTCTAATTTTCTGAAAAATCATCATACTGATTTCCAAAGTGGCTTACCAGTTTAGACTCACACCAACAATGGAGGAGTGTTCCTTTTACCCCACTACCTCTCCAGCATAAACTTTCATCATGTTTTTCATCTTGACCATTCTTATAGGTTTAAGAAGAAGTCTCAGAGTTGTTTTGATTTACATTTCCCTGATTTTTAAGGATGTTGAGCATTTCCTTAAGTGTCTTTCTGCCATTTCAGATTCACATGTTAAGAGTTCTCTACATAGGGCTGTACCCCATTTTTTAAATTGGATTATTTTTTCTTTTGATAATCAATTTCTTTAGTTACTTTGGAGATCAGCCCTCTGTCCGATGTGGGGTTGTTGAAGATATTTTCCTATTCTGTAGGCTGCCATTTTATCTTGTTGACCATGTCCTTTTCTGTTATTGACTATTTTTATAGAAGTGTTTATGAAAGAAATTGTTCTATAATTCTTTTTTCTTTGTCGAATTTTTGTGTGGTTTGGGTATCAGTGTGGTTGTAGCTGCATAAAATGAATTTGGCAATGTTTCTTCAGTTTCTATTTCATGGAATAATTTGAGGAGTATTAGTATTAGCCCTTCCTTCAAAGTCTATTAACTCCTTTATTTCTCTATTTAAATTGTTTGGATGACCTGTGGTGGGGGAGGTCCTTCTGTCTATATTTTGCTTTTGTTGGTTAATGAATAAAGAACTGCTTTGAGCCTACAGCAAGGGAAGAACAGAACTAAATAGGAAAAGCTAGGCCATATGCTAAGAGAAAGATGGCAGAATTAGAGAGAGAAGCCATGGAGCCCCTAGAGAGATACACTGAAAACTTTGGATAAGCCACAGCTATGTGGCGATACACAGGTTCATAAAAAATAGGTTAAATTAATAAAAGAGTTAGCCAATAAGAAGCTAGAGCTAATGGACGAAGCAGTGATTTAATTAATACAGTTTCTGTGTGAGTATTTTAGTTCTGGATGGAACAAGCCGTCTCCCTTCTGCAGACCTGTTTATTTATGACAGTGGCATGTTGAAGTCTCCCACTTTTAATGTATGGGGTTCATCCTGTGATTTAAGACTAAGTCAAGTTTCCTTTCCTAATGTGGATGCTTTTGTTTTCGATATATATGTATTCATATTTGACACATCATCTTTGTGGAATTTTCTTTCCTTTGATAAGTATGTATTGTCCTTCTCTATCGCATTGGATTAATTTTGAGTGGAAATCTATTTTGATACATATTATAATGGTTACATCAGCTTGCTTCTTTGGTTCATTTGCTTGAAAAATATGTGTCAAACCCTTTATTCTGAGGTGATGTATATCTTTGATGTTGAGGTGTACTTATTGTATGCAGCAGAAAATGGATCCTGCTTTCATATCCTTTCCACCACTCCATGTCTTTTCAATGGGAATTTGTGTCCTTTGATTTTGAGAGACATTAATGACATATTATCATTAATTTCTGTTATTTTTTTTCTGGAAGTGCTGGTGTTCATGGTAGTGTGTATGTTTCCCTTGTTTGAGTTCTACTGATGTGAGATTACTTATTTCCTGTGTTTTCAAGAGTATAGTTAGATTACTCATGAAAGATTTTTCCTTCTGGTACTTTCTATGGGGGTGAATTTATGCTTAAAAATTGTTTAAGTTCATCATTGTCATGGAATATTTTATTTTATCCATCTTTGGTGACCAAAAGTTTGCTAGATATAGTACTCTGGGCTGGCATCTAGGATCTCTTAGAGTCTGTAATTTATTTGACTTGGCCCTTTTGACATTTAGTCTCCATTGAAATGTTGGGTGTAATTCTAATAAATCTGACTTCATATGGGCTTTTTCCTTGCAGTTTTTCCTACTCTTTCTTTGTTCTGAATGTTTAGCGTTTTGGTTATTATGTGGAGGAAGGACCTTCTTTTCTTGTTCAACATTTTTGGTGTTCTTTAAGCTTCTTTTATCTTTACAGACATGTACAACTTAAGGTTAAGAAACCTTTCTTCTATGATTTTGTTAAAAATATTTTTCTGAATGTTTGAGCTAGGATTCTTCTCTTTCTATTCCTATTTATCTTATGTTTGGTCTTTTCATACTGTAACAGAGTTCCTGTATGCTTAGTGTCAGATACTTATTTTATAATTAACATTTTCTTTGACCCATGTATCAATTTCTTCTAGTGTAACTTCTATTCCTGTGATTCTCTTTTTCATTTTTTCATATTCTATTTGTGACATTTACATCTGTAGTTCTTGTTTGTTTACCTAGGTATTCATCTTCAGAATTCTCTCAGATTGTGGTTTTTATTATTATTACTGTTGTTGTGGTTGATGAAGATGATGTTTTTGCTTCTAATTCCATTTTCAGATCTTGACAATATCTTTATTTCTTTCTTACTCCTGTTCATTTTTCTTTGTATTCTTTAAGGTATTTATTAGTTTCCTCTCACTTTTTCCCTTGATTTCTTTAAGGGTTTTATTCATTTCCTTCTTAAGTTTCTTAATCATTTTCATAAAATTGGTTTTAAGGTTATTTTCTTATACTTCAGCTTTGTTTTAATCTTAGAATTTGCTGTAGTATAACAGTTTGACTATGGTGATGTCATATTGCCTAGACTGTTGCTAATTGTGTTCTTATGATGGTCTTTAGGCATCCGAGTTTGGAGTAATTTTAGGTGCCAATGTCTGAGTTTATATTTGTAGAATTAATGCTTTTTTTTTTCATTTTCTCTCTTTCATTTCTATATTCTGTTCTGATGGTTGGTGGTTTTCATGACTGGTGAGTTTTCGGGTCTAGTAGGGTATTTCTGCTGGGGTTTTGGCAGCCTATTGACCTCTACAGGTTTGAATGCTGCATTACCTCTGGGGTTCTGGGAACTTGCATGGCCTCCAGGGTTCCTGGTAATGGTGTAGCCTCTGATCTAGCAGGAGTTTTCAGGTGTTTTAGGTTCTGGCATGGCCTTTTGTGTTCTGGATACTGATGTGTCCTCTGGAATTCCAGGTGTTCTGGTAGAGCAAAGATAGGGTTTCTGGGCGTCTGAATATTGACTTGGTCTCTGGTAGACCAGTAGACAACTGGGGTCTGAGTATTGGCTTGGCCTTTTTTTATTTTTTTTATTTTATTTTATTTTTTTTTATTAAAGATTTCTGTCTCTTCCCCACCTCCGCCTCCCCTTTCCCTCCCCCTCCCCTAATCAAGTCCCCCTCCCTCCTAAGCCCAAAGAGCAGTCAGGGTTCCCTGCCCTGTGGGAAGTCCAAGGACCACCCACCTCCATCCAGGTCTAGTAAGGTGATCATCCAAACTGCCTAGGCTCCCACAAATTGGCTTGGCCTTTTGAAGAGCAGGTGGCTTCTACCAGAGTTGTGGGCCAGAGTATTTTGACAAGGGAAAGGAGTACTGTTGGGGAAACTGGGAAGGCTATAAGGAGCGTTATTGGGCTGTAGGCGGGGTCTTATAGATGTTCTGAGTACAGGCTCTGGTAGACTCTAAAACAAATATCATGTTGTTATTTGACTGATATGTATAAGAATGTGATATACAAAGAATAAATTCTAGAGAAGAAAGTATGCTGCATCCTGCCCTGTGTTGTGATTGCATGTCATATAATGGCTCTGTTCAGTTATCTTCATGTATGATGTACCACATGTTGGGTGTTCAGGAAAGAAACCCTTTAACTAAAGAACTGCAGTTATGATACTAACACTAAAAATTTTCATTTTGTCCTGTGTAGTTTTATTTACCTTGGGCCATACTTAAATCAGTCAACTCCAGTTCCTCAAGGTAGTGTAGCATAGCATTTCTCATCTTTGAAGTCATTCCATATTCACTCTGTTTAGTCAAACTGAAATGTATTTACTAACATTGGTACTTAATACATACTGCAGCTAAAACTGGAAGTAAATATTTTTTTTAAATAGGGCCATTATGTGTTGGTACCACACGTCAGGTCACAGATACACCAAGATATTGTGAAAATATAAGTACTAAAAATGTACAGAGCTCTAGCACATGCATATAATTAGCAATGAACTTGAAAATCACACAAGACTTATTCTTAGTGGGGTGCTTCAACTGCCAACATTTCTGTATCCTGAATTCCCTATAATAGCCTTCTCCACTATTTGAATTTCTATACTCCATTTTAAAAAGAAGTACAAGCAATTAAAAAATACCAAGAGGGAGAGAAATAAGCTTCTCACTGAAAGAACATACCAATAAGTTATCCAATATCAAATGGTCATTCCTGAAAACACACATACGAATAACATTATATATACTGAGCAAATTATACTTAACAATGCATATGACATGTTAACACAATTTAGTAAAAAATGAAGTCGTAACTTTGAAGAAAAAGAAACCAGGAGTAAATGGAAGGGTTTGGAGGGCAGAAAGGAATAAGAGATGATGTAATCATAACCTCAAAATATAAAGATGTAATAAAATCACAAAAAGGGTGTCTTCATGCCTTTTATTGCTAGCTAGTTAAAGTGCATTAGAATGTGGAAAAATGCTTTTGTTGCCTTTGTATTTGTATAAAATTTTCAACATGCCATCCTTGAAACAAGGCTTTGCTTCATACATATGCAAACTGCAGGCTCAGAAGCACCTGGGTTCAGTTTAGAGCTCTATTGTCTTGGAGTTCTTAATCACTTTTGAACAATTACTTTTTTCCACAAGGCTCAATGTGTTCTACAGACAATCTGCTTTTGAAATTCGCCAGAGAATAAGACATGACCATAAATGATTAGAAGCCTTAATGTGGGGAACAAGAATTCTCAAGAAACCGAGGAAGGTTTAGTTCAAAAAAAATATTTATTAACTCTGTGGTAGACAAGTAAACAGGCAAGGCCTTTTCACTGTTCTAGATAATGAGAATGACAATAAGGCAGGAAACCAGAGATAATTTACTAAACATTCATAAGCATGAGGGAGGGAGAAAAATAAAGGGGGAGAAAAGCGAGGGAGGAGCACTGTGCACTGAAGCAGCGATAAGGCTTGATTGCAGCCTAATTTTTATTATTTATTTATTTACACTAAGTGTGTGTATAGCATATACATATCTTTTATGTGGTGAGGAGCAATGCACTTGTGGAAGGCGGAACACAAATTGCAGGATTGGTTCTCTATTTCCATCATGAGAGTTCCATTGATGAAGCTCCTGTTTTCACGCAGGAAGTGCTGTTTTAGTAGTAGAGGCAGCTGGCTGGTCCAAATAATCTCATGTTTCTAAAAGAAAACATATAGAATTATTGTGCACCTCCTCGGTCCACTGTCAACTCTATAAGCTCTTCACAGATGTATCAGAAGTTGAATTTCACAGGTTATTTCATTTTATGCAAACGCTATATTGCTACCTTGCTTCAGTAGTTCAACATGTAGACCCAGAGGACAGAACAAACTTTATTAAGTTTATGTACTAAGTCAGTAGTAAGTTGCTTACTCTTTGGCTCTCCAAAAGATTGAATTGCTTTCTTTTCATCATAAACTTAATTGTGTTTATACAACCCTGGCATTCTTAATGTTCACAGGAAGAACTGAATTTAATAAAAATGTGTATCCATAACTAGAGGTTGAATTGTGGAAAGTTAAAAATCCATTCATATTAGCAGTAATGTCATCACAAGTAGTTATTCTTTATTATCACTAGCACTTTCATCAAACACTAGTGCTTTGGGCTGGATAACCCCACTCATGCTGTAATGGATTAAGCATATACAATCAGCACAACGCTTTACCATGGTTATTTTTATGTAGATTATATGCCCTCACTTCTGCAATCAATCTTCTTTATTATCTCAGGGTTATAATCCATTTCTGGTGCTGCTTAATGTTTAAAAAGCACCCCATGATATTAGTTTACAAATCTTTATAATTTTTAACATCATCTCATCTGAATCTGCAGCAAAGTAAATTAATTTGCATTTTTATTTTCTGAATAAGTTATGCTCCTGCTATGAAGTACTTCCCAATGTCTGCTTTCCTGCCATCTGTTACAATAACTGGGAATGGTGTGTGTGTGGGGGGGGAGTTACTGACGTCTAATAAGGTATAGATGCTAGTATTTCTTTAATATTCTGACAGTTTCATGGTGCAAAGGTGCTAATATAATCACACAGCTTTTAAAATTTAATTTTAACATCAAAAATTGTAGTGACAAAAATTTATCAACATTGTAAGAATTATTTTTGGAGTTTGTTCTGAATGGTACACAATATTGTAAATTATTTTAATGCTTTCTTATCGTCATTTGATTCATATAATGAAGTGCAGAAGAATTAGATTCGCACTATTCTTATGTCAGGTAGCAGTGTCTATGTATCACAGCCACACCAGTTTCTGAGAAACTCATGAGAGGATGCACACAGCAATGTACATGGAAGAAGTCAGAACACACTGCATGGCACCTCACAAGCAAGGTTTGAGAATCTTCACAAACTCATTTTGTTCATGTTTATATTTTCTTTACTAACATTATGCATGGTAGGTTTCTTTAATAAAACCCTGGTAACATAACTCAGAGTAAATATAATAAAACATAAAGAATTAATAACATTTGAAATCGATATTACTAGTGGATCTACTTATACCTAGGATATCAAGTTTAAATGAGAGCAACAGTGAGTTGTTTTTATGCTGTTCTTAAACTTGTTTCTTCCTACCTATTTATAGTTTTAACCAAGCACCCACAAATTCAGAAAAATTCCTGGAAACCCATAGGACATTCAACCCAGAGAAACAGATAGACTTATGGCAGAACCTTTTTGTCATCCTTCATTCCTCCAAATTTAATACCAAGTTTTTTAGGGAACCACCTGCAGCACCTATCTCCACCTGCTCTCCTCAGTTCCAGTGGATCATACATGTATCTTTCTCTCCAATGTCTCTCCCCAGACTCATTCCTTCACATCAACCCCAAATCTAGCAGGTACTCAATAGAATCCCTTAGGTGATTTTGTCCAGAGACATCATGATTTGAATAAAGAATAAGACCAGTAAATGGGAAAAGATTTTGGCCAAGAAGATATCCAATAGAAGGCTAATATACAGAATACTGAAGAACTGAAAAAACTAGATGTCAAGAAATCAAATAATCCAATCAAAAGTTGGAACAGATTTAAGCATAGAATTTTAAAAAGAGAAAACTCATGCGTGAGAAACACCTAACGGGATGATTGGGGATAAAACAAGGTTGGATAGAGGAGCAGGGAATCACATAACTTAATTAAGAGAACCACCTTGGGGTTGGTAAGAGACATGAACCTAGAGTTGCGCCCAGGTGCCCAGGGCAATGTCCCCAGTTAGTTCCTTCGGCAGCTGAGGATAGGGAACCTGAAATGACCCTATCCTATAGCCATACTGATGAATATCTTGCACATCACCATAGAACCTTCATCTAGCGATGGATGGAGATAGAGACAGAGACCCACACTGGAGCATTGGACTAAGCTCCCAAAGTCCCAATGAGGAGCAGAAAAGAGGGAGAACATGAGCATGGAAGTCAGGACCACGAGAGGTGCGCCCATCCACCGAGACAGTGGGGCTGATCTATTGGGAGCTAACCAAGGCCAGCTGGACTGTGACTGAAAAAGCATGGGATAAAACTGGACTCTCTGAACATGGCAGACAATGAGGGCTGATGAGAAGCCAAGGACAATGGCATAGGGTTTTGTTCCTACTTCATGTTCTGGCTTTGTGGGAGTCTAGCCAGTTTGGATGTTCACCTTCCTAGACCTGGATGGAGGGGAGAAGACCCTGGACTTTCCACAGGGCAGGGAACCCTGACTGCTCTTCAGACTGGAGAGGAAGGGAGAGAGGAGTGGGGGGAGGGGGGAGGGAAATGGGAGGCTGGGAGGAAGCAGGGATTTTTTTTCAATAAAAAATAAAAAAAAAAGAATGTTGAAAATTCCTAGGCATCAGGGATATGCAAACCAAAACTACTCTGACCTGTCAGAACTACTAAGATCATTTTTTTTAAGTGACAGCTCATGCTGGTAAAGATGTGGATGTGGGAAGTATAAACCTGTACAATCACTATGGATATCAGTGCGGTGGTTCTGCGTGAAGATGCCGATTTATCTACATCAAGATCCAGCTTTTTCCCTCTTAGTCTTATAACCATAAGACTCTTCATCTTACTATAGAGACATTTGCTCAACCATGGCCATTGATGCACTGTTTATAATAGTCAGAACCTGGGAATGACCTAAATATCTCTCAATAGAAGAATAGAATTTTTTAAAAGGGGGCACATTTACACAATGGAGTATTATTCAAGTGTTTAAAAATTATATTAGGAAATTCTCAGGTAAATGAGACAAAATAGAAAGAAAATTATCATGAATGAGGTATTCCAAACACTGAAAAACAAACATGGTATATGATATATATTCCCTTATATAAGAGATGTTAGCTGTTATGTCAATAATAACCAAGTCTCAATCCTTAGAACCTCAAAGGTGAAGTGTAGTGTAAATGACTAGGTGGGGACAGATAAATCTTTTTAAAAATGGAAATAGAATAAATAGTTATGGATGGATGGGGTCATAGACTAAAGAAGGATAGACCCCGTGGGGAATGGGAGAGATGTGTGGTACAAGAAAGGGGATCTAGGGAGAGACAGCTAAGATTAAGGGCCATTTGATGGGCAGTAGGAAAATACAATGCAATTGAAACTTTCTAAATTAAAATACACACTTTGTAGGAAGTTGAGAGGAGCCTACCTGGAGTCTGCCTGATGCTGTGAGAGATCCTGAGTGTGACTAGACAATGACAGATGATACGATGCTGCCTGAGGGTCCCAATAAGGAATGGCCAAGCCCTGTCAACGGATCAGAACGTCTGGGTGCTAGGAGGTTATATATATATTTCTCCCACAATTAAATAAACAATTCTGCTGCATGCCTTCTAACTGACTCTCAGCATCTGAAATGATGACACTGTGCCTTCTCACCCCCTAGATTGAAGAAGACATTAGGACCCAGCAACATCTAGCATCCCGATCAGGAACTTCTAACATAGGTTTTGCCTGGTCAGAATCCTTTTTTTTTTCCCACAATAGTGCTGTAATATTTTTTTTATTTTTTTTTTAGTTGTTGAAAAAAAATTTCCACCTCCTCCCCGTTTCCCATTTCCCTCCCCCTCCTCCCACACATCGTCCCCTCCCCCACCTCCCCCCCACTCCGTTCCCCCTCCCTCTCGAGAATGAAGTGCAGTCCATATTCCCTGTCCTACGGGAAGTCCAAGGTCCTTCCACTTCTATCCAGGTCCAGGAATGTGAGCATCCAAACAGGCTAGGCTTGAGTTTTGCTCACAATAGGTTCTAGACAAACCTCGTGATGCTAGACAGCTCCTCCAACAGGGTGTGTTTTTTGGTGAAAAGATCCCTCAGTCCCTTTGGCAGATAAAGATTGGGACTCCTATGTTGGGACTAATGAGTCCTGGCCTTCAACTGCTCTTCCTGCTAGAACCTTCTAATTGAAGTTACTAGAAGCTGTGCCTAGCTTAGAGGATAAGAGGATGGGATTTTCACCTGTTGACCATTGACTGCAGGGTATTTAAGCCTACATGGTGCTAATAAAGGGGGGCTTTTGGTATCAGTGTTTAAAGGTCTGCGTGTCGGTCTGTCTCTGCGTCTGTGTTCTCAACCTCCATCCCCTTGCCCGAAGCTCGCGAACTGGGGTCTAGTGCATAGAGCGCAGACCGGGGCCTCAGTGCGCGGCACCCCTATTCTTACCTTCTTTTGAGTTGTCTGTCAGGTTTATCTGCCCATCTGGTTACAAAGGCACGTTTCTGTTTTCTGTTACACAGTTTCCCACCCTGTTGAATGTTGTCTTCCTCTACAGAATGGGTAGTCTCTCCTTCACCTCCATCCCTTCCCTGTCTGATCTCCCTACTCTACATCTGATGAAGGGGAGACAAGAGCCCTGCTACAGAGAGTACAGCTACAGTTAAGACTGCACGTGCTGCTTCCTAGTTGGCTACATTCACGCCGTGGGAAGCCACACCTCTGCCATGGTGCTTTTAGAGCAGCTAACAGAGTTGAGGTGTGGAGGTCCCCACTGATTGTACAAGAGGTCCAGGACAGATTGTGGAGGATTAGTGGGTGTTGAAGCACTTGGTTATCACTACTCGGCATAATGCTGCCACACTGGCCTAGCTGGCTGTGGGAGCAAGTGTGGCCTGGTGGGGCCTCAGTTTTGAACCCCTCAGCCTGCAAGGCCTGTCATTACTATGTACAACTTACACTGCCACCTTTGACCCATGCTCATTGCTTCGCTGACTCAGACCAAGTCAACTGTCAATAGCAGCTTTTGTGAGCCCAGCGGCCATTTGGAGGACTGGATGCTACTATGCCCCTACACATGGGCAGCTACCTTGGCAAGCCTGGACTACCAATGGGGCCAAAGGGAAGAACAGTGAATATTGAACAGAGCTGAGGAAGTCCAAAAGTAACAAAAGATATGGTCATTGTTGCAAAGTCAATTGATTTAAGGGATAAATACAAACATATCAGAGCTAAACTTGTTCAAGGTGTTATCAATAACACAAATAAAGAGGCTGGGAAAGGCACTACTATTGCCACTGTTTCCGCACATTCTACTGCCAAAGAGGGTTTTGAGAAGATCAGCAAATGGGCTAATCCAATAATTCTCTGGGAGGTGTGATATTGACACTTGAATATGTTATAGCTTACAGGGCCTTGGCCATCACCTCCTCAGACTCCTAACCTGTAGCCACCTTCCTGGGGCTGAGTCCTGCTTCATCTCTCTGGAACACCACTCACTGACACCAAATACCCTGGAGTCTCTCAGGCTGAGTAGTCTGTTAGAACTCTAGTCTCCACAGCTCTCTCCCCCACACCAAAGCCCAGCATGCTGTTCGAGATGCTGAGCCCACCTACCAATTCTTCCTTCCTTGCTGCCCCTCATCAAAATTGTGTTTCTCCCATGCTTAAGTTCATTTTTATGGCCACACCTAAAGATGTAAATAATAGCCCCTTGCCACCTAGCTCCTCAGCAACCATTACAACTTCATTAAGTGTATACTCTATTGTTCCCCTTTTCCAATCTTAAATATGTTCATGTAACAATAGATACCTGTTTCTTAATTGTTTATGTCCTCACCCTTTCTTGGGGGTAAATCAATCAATGCTATCAAGACCCTTATGTCAGCCAAGGATAGTTATGGGGGGTAACTCGGGCACTTAAGGCTGATAATTACTCTGCCTATGCCTCTCAACAATTCATGACTTTCTGGGGTCTTGGAAGACTCCCCATGCTGCTAACATCCCCTACAATCCACAGGGACAAGCCATTGTAGAGACAGCCAATAGGGCTCATGAGGAGCTGTTGGTCAGGACTGTCTCACCAGAGGCTAGGAGAGATCTTCATCAGACCTTAACAGATGTCTTTTTTCATATGAACTTTCTCAGTTACTATAAGAGGCTCAGCCCAACTTTCAAGCACTAGGCATTTCTGTTAAGGAACGTACCCCTGTCCCCAATGAGATGGAGAGATGCTATCTCCCTCCAATGGCAGCTGTCAGTCCCCCTGCTAATCCATTAGAGAGAGTATGCCTGTGTTTTTTTCCCAGACAGCAATGATGCCAATATGGCTCCTGGTAAGAGATGTATGCACAGTCATGGGTCAACCTGCTTCCACCAAGGAGGGAATAACCCAGTGTGGGTAATGTATATATTCTCCTTTCTTACCAACATTGTCCTACCAAACAAATTGATTTATTAAGGGCAAAAGTTATGGCATTTGACTATTCATTTTTGAAAAGGTTTGGCATAGTATAAAAAGGCTATTTGATCCATCCTGAATACTTACATATGCATTAATTGGCAAGGTGGTATTGTTAATTCTTACTAAATGTCTCCTACAACAGATCCAACATCATCAGGCAACTCATTAGGTGTTAATGACTCTTAGGCATTCTTCTCGTAGTACTCCACAGTAAGTTATGCATGGTTGGTGATTTTTATTCCAAAAGGCTACTGCCTAGTCCCCCCACTCTGGCAACTCTCAAGCAATGCATGCTCTTAGAGGGATGGTAGTCAACAACAGGCAGCTTGTTTGGCAGAGCAGTCTAAGACAGGTGCAGTACAGTAGGTGCACCCTCCTGAGGTTGGGCCAACAAGTTCTCAGCAAAGAACTCTGGATCCTGCTGAGAACCAGTGTAATAAATAAAAGAGGAAGAATACATAGGAATTTAAGGCCTACCAGGCTGAGAAGAATCAAATTGAAGTCTGCCTGATGCTGTCAGATGTCCTGATTGTATCTAGCCAATGAGGAGCAACACAATGCTGCTGGAAGGCCTAGCAACAGGCACTGTCAGAAGTCCTGCTTTTGCTTAGCTAAGGAGGGAGTCTCTATGTCATTATTTCAGAGCTTGCTTGCTCTCTGAATATCCATAATCATTAGACTGGAAGTACCATAAATTGGTCAAGTTTCATGTTTCTCTCATTAAGGGTCCTAACCCTAATACAGAGTTTATTCTCCCACAAGAATACAGCCTGACACTGCCCATACATGCCTCTAAAATCAATCTTTGAGACAAGACTGAATCAAGATATCTTACTTTGTGATATTCAAAAAGTAACATTAACATCTTAGGTGGCTCCATGCTACTCAGTTTTGTGACCAAAGATAAAATGTTTTTATAAAGTTCAAGTCCTAATACCTAGGTTTTATAGTTAAACCATGGTTTTGTAGCACAGAATTATGTCTACAGTACACATCTTTCATGGAAGCTCAAATAAGCATCAGGCAATCATATGATAAATTTTCCACTTTCTGAGAAAGAGATATTTTATAGAGTGCTGTAACTGAAGATGGTAGAAAAATGTATAAATTCAGCAGATATAATTCATATTCATGCAGTAACAACTAAAGAATGGCATGATACTTTTAGTTATGCTATACAAAACTAAGAGGCTATCATATACTTACTAAATCAATTTGTTATAAATTTGATATTATCCTGTTGGCTGATGATACGATGATTATTTTCATCCATTTCTTTTTTTTTTAAAGATTTATTTATTTATTATGTACACAGTGTTCAGCCTCCATGTATGCCCTCAGGCCAGAAGGGGGCACCAGATCTCATTACAGATGGTTGTGAGCCACCATGTGGTTGCTGGGAATCGAACTCAGGACCTCTGGAAGAGCAGTCAGTGCTCTTAACCTCTGAGCCATCTCTCCAGCCCCCTTTCATCCATTTCTTAATGAAACTTAAAGCCAAACAAACAAACAAAGGAATAGATTGATATTTCTTAAGCTTTGTAAACAAAGGAGAAAATGTGGTATACGAACTTCCCCCACCCCCAGGAAGCATTTACTGCTGGGCATAGGACCTTAGCTTTCCCCCAGTTAGAATACTCCTCCCTGCTGAAAAAAAATAAAAGAAGGCAGAGAATTCATTCTATGCTTGAATGTGTCTCCTGAACTATAAAAGAAACAAAAAGGAAACTGTAAACCAACAAAATACCTATTTTTTAACATTATTAAAATGTCATCAGATTTAGTGAAATGAGTGTGATGTTGTGGTATAACTGGACAGGGTGTTTATTAATGTGGGTTTATTAATCAAAGATTTCCAGGAATGAAGAAAATGGTGAGAAATGAGGAAATAAAGTGAATGAGAGGGAAAGAAAGAGATGCAGGAGAATAAGCAAATACTGAGATGATCTGAGGCCTGGGACAAATTGCTATTGAGAATTAGGAGAGGCACATGTGTAATTAGTCATTCCAGGTGCCCACAGTAGCTTCACCTGTCAGGATAGGGGCCATGAAGATGTGTCAATACAGGACAATTGCAATGGGTCCCATCTGAGTCCTCAGGACTACTTGAATGCAAAATAAACGTTTCCACCATGTGTCATAAATACTCACTTCATTTTTTAAGGCAATTGAAATTTTTCTGCTTTCTTTTTACCTGGATACTAGAGTAGCAACTACTGATGTCCAGAGTAGCAACAAAAGCAAATGTCCTAAAAGGTGTTATGATGTGCCCCCTTCATCAAATACTTTAGATTTTGTTCTGTTGCTTATTATGTGAGTGCAAGTCTGTATGTGTCCTCGAGAATACTTTGTCAAATTCATAGAGGTCAGAGGACAGCTTTGCAGCCTCTTCTCTCATCCTACCATGTGGAAGCTGTGGATTGATCTAAGGATCTCAGGCTAGGCAGCAAGATCCTTTACACATTGAGCCATCTCAATATCACTGATAAATTACTTTTATCTGACCCATATAGGTACTATGTATGCAAATTATTACTACATCGACGATCTCATATGTTCTTAGCAAGCATAAATGTTGAGACCTAATTTATTTTCAGTTTTTATATCATCTTGTCCCTCACATCAAATCTTCACTGGTTTTGGTCCCAGGCAGAGAAATCCTGCCTAAGCAGAAAGGCCAGGAAACTGATATGGTGTGACAAATTAAAGAGACACATAGTTGACTATGTAATTCTAGAGCAGAACTCTTATCAAATTTGAGCATCTGATGCTTTCTGGACATTGTACACAAGTGGTTGCACTGACGGTGGAATCACTGAGAGTTTCTGTAGTCTTCCAGTGGCTTATAGAGTTCAACCTGCATAGGATGTTAACCCAGGCTTAGGTCTTTTGAAGGAAGTGGTCATAACTGTAAATATATTTCCGTCATAAACCAGAAAGTATCTATTCTTCAATAGAACATGCCCATTTGTATTCCTGAATTCAAGAAATCCATGGAGTTTGTATCATATTTGAAATTTCTTGCTGTGTTGCATGCAAGGTGAGGAAGCATGTTTTGTTGACCTCGGCTTCTGCAGCTTCCACTTTCTTCATGGTTCAGCAAAACTTTTTAAAAGTGCCAATGCTGCCCTATAGACGTTTCCATTGCTCATACATATCTCTACTCATCCTAATTTACCAGATAATGGAACCATCTGAGGCTTGGAGGAAACTGGAATTGCATAGCTGAACATTGAAAGAAATTCCAGGTCGATCATATACAGAAGTTATGTTTCAATCTCTTCCTGCCCTGTCTCTGAGGAAACTGATGAGATTTAGTCCAGACTTGGAAATGCCACATTTAGCAAGAGATTGTGCTATACTCCTGTGTATTGCTAGCTTTGCCTTCTCCATATAGAGCACACGTGTCCTTCCTAAAGCTACTCCGAAACTGGCTCATTCTCAACTTCACTTATTTTTGTAAGGTTTGTATGAGTTGGCAGATGGAAGGAAACAATGAGGCAGTACTGAATGTGTCCAGGGATGCCATGTGCTAACAATTAAACTACACTCTGCAGTTTAAGCAGACTTGCAGAAAACAGTTTAAACAGTTTCTAGACAACTCTGACGCCATAACACTTAAGATGTACAGGAGGAATTAAGACACCTCGGCATATAAAGTATTCCAGGAGGATGCGATAGATTTCTGTGATAATGTAGGATTCTTATTGTTGTAGAGATGCGATGGTATTAAAAACACTGAAAAAATTAAAGATTTAAAATAATAACATTAGTAAAGCATGTGGGTAAACATCAGTTTAGCCTGGCTCAATATTCAATACATCTCACATATTAAATCTTAATATTTTATAAACACACACATACAATCCTTACTACCTTTATGAGGTTGATGTAAAGGAAATCACTGATCAGTGCAATGGACCGGGTAAGAGAAAGGATCTGGAGTGAAAACTATTTTGTTTGTTTTGTTTTTAGCCTTAAAATGAGTCTCTTTAATTAGAGTGTCAAGTTCAAATGCAAAGTATTAATTCAATGAAAATTTTGTTGCACATTGCATAACAGTCAAGGAAGACTGTGCAAAATATAGCACAATATCTTACAAAAGCCTGTTGGGAATATTATGAACTAAGCAAACACAATGTGCATTTACTTTCTGTATGATAAGAAGAGCGACACTCTTTGTATCAACAGTGACAAAGACATTAGTGACTAGCAACTAATCATTCTAAATCAGCTTTCAGACCCATGGGGCATCCACAGGTAAGGTAGCTTCATTGTTCTTCAAATTATGCTTTTTAAAATACAATACTTGGATAGTAAAAGCAATTTCTAGCTTAATTTCCAACTATTGTAACAACTGTGATATAGTTTCTATATACTCAAACAACACAGTGGTTCCTGTTTTTGCTGAGAAAATTTGAAAATATTTTGTGAGGAGATATATTGCCTTCTGACCATGAGTTTAGTTAGTGTGGATTTCAAAGGACTTCAAGGAAAATAAAATCTCCATTCTGGCATAGCAGAGCTTAACTAGCCTGATAAGTTTAAGCAGACATTCCTCAAAGCCAAAGGTGATTTCGACAAAACCATATTAAGGTCCAAGTATTGTCTTAATAAGCAGAAAGAATGTTCAGTCCCTAATGAATGTACAGATAATTAATACCTGACTTAAGAAAGCATTGGGAATTACTAGGAGTGCCTTAATTGGTCCACCTTACTTGCCTGCAGGCTCTTCTGTTGTGGGAATGCTAGCTTTCAGCAAATTCTCAGCATGTTTCACGTTGCTGAAGCCACCTTTATCATCTGGGACTCTAAGGGGAAAATGAATTGTAATGAAGCTTTCATCCTCCTTTGTGAAGAACAATAAGTGTTTTCATAGCGTGAAAGAGAGAGCTGCCTAGAAAGACTGGGATCAATCACAAGCTAAAGGCAAATAAGTATACATGTATCTTTAGGGGTCCATTTCTACATATGACCTACTTCCTTCAAGGAAAATGGATTAGGAGGGTGCATGTTTTAGTATAAAAGAGTGACAAGAAAGCAGTTCACAGAATCACTGGGGAGACAAAAGGAGAGATGCTGAACCAGTTTCAAACCATACATCGATTCTCGCCTATGGCTTTTTATCACTTTCACAAGATTCTGGGAGGAAACCACTGAACGCTAATGTCACCTCCAAGGTGTGCTTCTCATTGCCTACTTTAAATGAGACTACAGGGGTCGTTATGAAAAATATCAGAGTCTTTTAGATGAAGTCATGTATATGGTGATACTTCAGCTGGACCACCACAAACATAGAAATAGCTATGATGCAGGTGGTCCAGATCTATATGCCTGTCAATGAATCATTAAACACATATCCCCACTTGTCAATTTATCCAGTTTAGTCTGACTGATCATCTTTGCTTAATAAGTGGACAGACAAGCTAGTCTGTTGAATTTTCAAGCACAATAATTTAATTTACAAAAGTAAATATGCAATTGCTTTTGAGGAAATGTTAATCTTTAGGAAACTTTTGTATGGATTTGTGTGGTCTTCCCCTTGTTTCCATTTAAGTGATAATAATTTTCTACAGAATACATTTTTAGAAATTTCACTCAGTCATGTCTGCCTTGTTTGCTTTGTTCATGTATGAATATGCATATTTTTCATGCAAAGTCACATCATACAAATGCTAAATTCATGCAAAGGACTTAGTTTTGTTGTGCTTGTTGTAGTTAGAGATAACATGTTCAGAGAGAAATATTTTAAATCTTCAAAGGCAGAGAAAAAAATGAGCAGTACCATTTTTTTTCTGATAATTTTTAACACATGGATGCTTACACAAGCATGTACACATTGACAGGAGTCCTAGTGTTTCTGTATGCAGAGAGAGTAACGCCAGAATGAGGGGAAAGTGGAGCCCTGCTGTCATTAAGAGTACTTGAATCCCTAATTCTGAATGAGTTATCTGAGTGTTGCCAGTGAGAATAAAGAAAAATTCTTGTCAATCTGGTTCTTAATTGGATATACTCCAGTCTATTTGTAATCTCTCGAGAAAAGCCCTCTCAGATACTGGGGCCTGAACCATTTATAATTAAGATACTACTCTTCAAGATTTGCTTTCATTTATGAGGGGGGCTTTTTTTTTCTACAGCTGCGAATGAAATCCAGAATTTCATGCAAGCTAGCCAAGCCCTGCACCATTATGATGCATCCTTCGATTAGGTTACTTGAACTCTCTTGTGATTGCATTTCATTATCATGCAGTACATGCAGCAACATATGCATAAGGTGAATTTATGGAGTTATTGTTCAGGAAAACTATCTTTAATTCCTGGTACAATTATAGCCTTTCATTTTTATCTGAGGAGGATGAGTTCTTTGTTTCAGTATACTCATGATTAAGAGTGACATTTTATCACAACATGATTTTGATAGGAATCTAGATAGGTCTTCTGGTATGAGATATGAGAATATATTATAAATTTTATGTAAATTTGTCTTTAAACAATCAAATGGTTATAGAGACAGTAAAGAGGCAGCCTTAGAATTTGAGAAAGAGCTGTATATAAAGACATTATGATATTCCTTTCAAAAATGGAACTAATATAAGATGTAATTCTCAACATTCATATGGCCTGCTGCTTATAACTTGTAGGCTGATAGTGAAACACTGCCCTCTCTCCCCCATACTCCGAGTTCCCAGTGGTCTTTCTATTCAGGTTCCTAGGAAGCCCAACAAGGGTCAGTATGAAGTTGAAGAAATAGCAGATATTTTGATGTGATTATTTCTCAAGGTTCCCGTGTGAATACTGTGTCTAGGACCAGTCAGACAACTAAGACAGTAGAGACTTGCTATTATGTCTCCAGGCCTCTGGTGAGAAGCAGGTTCCAACTCCAGTCCAGTTGCTTCCTGAGTCAAAACATACAAAAAGTCTTGCTTGTAATGTCTTACCGTCACGCCTCTTGTCAAATCTCTCTAATTAGTAAAATGATGATACAAACTAATGTATGGAAACATATGGAAACTTGAAGAAAGAGATGACTATTCCCCTCACTGTAAGCAAACCTTGCTCAGTATTAAGACCATTCCTAACTCTTATCAGAAACAAAACAAAGGGGAAAACTATGATTTAGAAAGAATGTAGCAAATCCATATAAAAAATTCAGCACAGTGAAATAAAGCATGTATCTCCAATATGATGACATTTTATAAGATTCAAGGAAAATACATAAATTCATCATTGGCTTTCCTTGTGTATTTTATTTTTCATAGTGCTTAACATTACCAAGAGACTGATAATTTGCAGAGATCTCAAACAAATACTGACACATATAAACCTCAAAATGACTTGTGTGACAAGCTTTTTTTCTAGTTTTCTACTGTGAAGAAGAGTACATGAACAACCCAGAACTTGGCTTATATGAAAACTCAGTAAAGAAGGCCAGGGCTGAGATGGCATATGATAAAATTAAGAGCTTAAACTCAGGAAGGAAGATTTTGTCAGGATTATGTCAGATATGCAAGAAAACTTTTGATTTCAAAAGTCAGGAGCATAACATAATGTGAACTGTGCAGACAAACACAAAAAAGCCTAATACTGTAATATGAAAAGAGCCTTTAAAGTACCTTTTCATTGCTAATAAGTCATAGATATGTGACTTATAATATTAAACATTTGTGTGTGTGTGTGTGACCATGTTCATTTCAGTGTTCATTTTTTTAGGAGCCCATGTGTAGTTCTATAAGTACATGTGAAGACCAGAGGTCAATGTTAGGCTTCTTCCCATTCCATTATCCACCTAATATTTTGGTACAGTGTTTCTCAGTGAACCTGTGGTTCTCTCATTTGGGTAGACTGACTGGGGACAGAGACTAGTGCATCTTCCTATCTCCATCTTCACAGCACTTAGACTTAGGACTCTACCTCCACACCTAACATTTGTTTTATATGGGGTCTTGGGTTCTAAATCTAGGTGCTTATTTGGCAAGAATGCCTAACTATTTCTGGCTCCCTAATTTTTTATTTTATTTGCTTGTTTGTTTGTTTTTGGAAACAGGGTTTCTCTATAGAAGCTTTGGGACCTGTCCTGAAACTAGCTTTTTTAGACCAGGCTAGATCCGAACTCACAGAGATCCACCTACATCTGCCTCCCGAGTGCTGGTACTAAAGGCATGTGCCACCACCCAGCTACTATTATAATTCTTAATGCTTGAGAAGGAATCCTAAGGCAGAACTTTAGGATTAAAGTATTATAGGAAAAAGAGAAAAATATTGAAGAAAAGAAGTTTAATAAAAGTACTTAGCATAGGCTTTATTAAGTTGATGATGATGACGATGATGATAAAATGATAACTGTCCATAAGTTAATAGTAATTATTGATGTTCATAGTGTTCCATGTCTTGAAGCTATTAAATGTTCAAAACTTATTAACCTTTTGAACTCTATTAAAGAAGTGCTGTTATCAGCATTTTGTCAAAGAAGAAGTAGGAGTGTAGGGAGCCTCTTTGAACTGAGACTCACATGTCCAAACCCATCCATCATTTGCTTGCGTCCTTTACTCTACTGGCCTCTCTCCCACAGTCTCCTGATGAAGAGACAGCTGGGTGTTAGTACAACAAGTGTACTTGTAAAGTAGTTAGAAATGCCTCCTGCATCCATAAGAACTCTACAAATATGACAAAATACTACAAAGCCAGCCCATGCCAAATAAGAACATTCACTTTAGTTGTCTGTTACAAAAACAAGTGTCAAAAAAGGTGACGCTATTTCTGTAGAATACTTTCCATCAAGTCTGAAACAGATTGTAGTTCAAAGGTTTTTATATGGAGCTATGGCAATTTTCACTTAATCTTAGCACAAAGAAGAAATCTTAAGACATCCTTGGAGCCAACATTTAAGTACATATTTTATGGTTATGTGCATAAGCTTTAAGTAAATTTCAAATAACTAACAATTATTCATTTACATGAAGCTTTGGTCAAAGAACTAGCAGATAACATAAATAATAATAAATTATCATGAGGTTTTTAATTTTCAGTAAATGTTATTTATTATACCACAAGTAAGTATGATGTTATTAGTTCAATAATACTTACTGAAAAGCAATTATATGCTGGCACTACAGATTTAACAGTGAATGGAATGTGTTATTACCAAATATTGCTATGGTTTGTTTTTTGTAGAGTAGTGTAAAACCATAACAGATACTATATAAGGTTGTTTTGAATATGAATACTATAAAAAGCAAAGGAAGAAAATGAGAGGACAAGAAGAGGACTGACATAACAAGGACTGGTACCACCACCTCCAGTATGAGAAAGTGATGAAGTAGTTTGCAGTTTCCAAGCAAGATTTTCTTCAGAAGAGGCAATGAGAGCAAGGGGCCTGAGGCTAGAGTGTGTTCGGTCAGTTTCATTAAATGATGGAGTTGATCTAAGGAAGTTAGGAGATTTGATCAAAGAAATTGACCTTAGGCTGGGAGTTGTCAAAAAGACATCATGGATCAGGCTATGCTCATCACATGTTTTAAAAATAAATTTTAAAGTGTGAACACTCATTTGCCCTGTCCTCCACACCTTCAGAACTGAGTACAAGTGCCTGTTGTTTGTGGTTTCCCATGCTGAAGCCATTTGTTTACTGGTCTTTTTACAGAAAATATTTGTTGGGATTTGGCAATTACTAGATTTTTTCTTTTAAGATAGATGTAAGTTGAAAACATAAATATAAAATATAAGTATAAACACACACACAGACACTCACCCCCCACAGACACACACACATTGTCCTGTCTACCACATTGCCCCAGAAAATCTGTCTGCTCAACAGTAACAGTGTAAACCACAAAAAAGCCCTTGGATGACTGGGATCTGTTGCTGAGGTTGGCAGCCACATATCCATCACAAAAGTGATTCAACACTTTCATAAGTTCCTAAGAGAACCAGTTTCCAGATTGCCAAGAGACCTCTCTTTTACATTTTTCCATTTATGACATTCGGTGCTTCATTTATAATTATATATGTGTGTGAGTGATTATATATATACATACATACATATATATATTTATATATATTTGTTATGTATGGATATATATGTTACATGTATAGATATATAGGTGGGTGGGTGGGTGTGTCTGTGTCTGTCTGTCTCTGTGTGTGTCTGTGTGTGTTAAACCCATTTACAAGTGAGGTATATTGGGAAAGCAGAAATGAGTGGTCCCGGGATACTTTGGATATTTCAACAAGTTTAATTATTTCTGGTTTAGACAGGGGATTTTGGGGTGTGAGAATTCTGAGAGTTTAGTGAACTCTGCTTCTACTGTAGAAGTGTACTGAAAGAAATTGATGGCTGATTAGAAAAGGAGTGAAAAGATAAAGGAATGAAGGCTAAGACACAAAAAATAAAATCTCACCTGAGATAACAATATAAAATTTCTATTTCCTGAGGTACACAATAAAGAACAAAAAATATATTACAGAATAAAAGCCTCAAAATAATTTGTGACTGAGAGTGGAATTTTTCAATGGTAGAAGTAAATGTTGTTTCGTTCTTGATACTGACAGGTAGAAAAATGAGTTATGCTTTTTACAGTAAAATTTCACTGCAGTTTTCAAAGTATAAAATAAACATCAAATCCTTGATAAAAATATGGTTAGGTAAAAAGAAGAGGAAAAGTTCAAGAAACATAGCAAATAACATATACAGATTGATCCATGTCTGAAATGTAGAGATTAATTGCCACCCTTGACTGTTGTGTGCAGGTTGTGTTTAAAGTGTGTCCAAAGTGTATAGAATAAGAGGGATAAAGTCGATAACTCACAGTAGAAAAATGAGCAAACACCAAGTTCGCAACATGATAAGTGGTACACAAGCAAAGTATGACTCACATATATACACATAACATCATGAGGGGAAAACATGAAGGGCTTATATCTCCATAAATTATCAGAACAATCATATCTCTGGGTCATTAGAAAAAAAATATGTCAGGCAAAGTGAAATGAAGCTACAAGTTATAGAAGAACCTTGCAGCATTTCTTACAATCACATATGGTAAGCAAGCAATTCTCCATCCAAAGCTCCCAAGGTGACCTGGCAAGGGACAGTAACCTGGTATCTGAAATTGATCTTGACAAGAGAACACTAGTTTATTTTTTAAAAAAAATGTACAAATAAAATTATCAGTTAATAACAGTGTACCAGTTTGACTCCTTAGTTCTACAAATAATAATTTGATATTGAAATATGGGGAATTTGATTAAGACACTCTTGAGAAATTTATCCAGTGTTTTATCTCAAAAGTATTTGTTATTTTAAATTTTATTCATTAAGCATGATCTGGAGCTGGGCATGAAGGCACACACCTGAAACCTCAGCATATAAGGGTCTTAAAAAAAGTCAGTGGCCACATTGAGGCCACAAGAATGAATTAAAAAATGACTGCCAGGAAATATATATCATATTTTTGCACATAAGTAGCCAAAGTCAGAACAGTTTAAAATAACATTCATAAAATTTAAAAGCTATATGAAATAAACTAATAGAACTAATGGACACAAGTTAAATGTATTGCTTCTTTCTGGGGAAATAAAGTTTACAAAGAATATTTTCTTTCTTTATTGATTTTATTGAGCTCTGCTCTCCTTCCTGCCTCTCCCCTCCTCTTCAACCCTCTCCCATGGTTCCTCTGCTCTCAATGTACTCAAGAGATCTTATCTTTCTCTACTTCCTATGTAGATTAGATCCATATATGTCCCTTTTTGGGTCCTCATTGGGTCTAGGTTTTCTGAAATTGTGATTTGTAGACTAGTTTTCTTTGCTTTATGTTTAAAAATCACTTATGAGTGAGTACATATGATAATTGTCTTTCTGGGTCATTTACACAATGGAGTACTACACAGCAAAGAACATTTCTAAGGGGAGCACCTTTTGAAGCATGAAAGTCATATAGAATTAAAATTGACGTACTGGAGTCACATTATAAAGTTAATACATTATAAAGTTAATACATTATAAATTTAATTCATCAATGATCATTGAAAGGAAATGGTCAACATGACAAGAAATGAGAAAAGCAGAAAGTTGATTCCCGACTTTAGCAGGGATGTGTTAGCAGGGACCTGTCCATCTATAATCCTGAGAGAGCTGATCCTATCATATGCCAAAACAAGCTTCTGGGAAAGAATCTTCCAGCTTTTTATTTTAAATCTAAATCTTTTGTAGAGGGATACATTTCCAGTATTTCATAGATTCTCATTTGATTTATCAGATGTGAAAAAAAGACTTAAAGCCGTGAAATTATTTTACTTTGTGGAAGTTATGGATTCCATAGGATCACCTCTAGTTAGGTTCAACCTCTGTCAGTCCCATCTGAAGACTTATGTTCTAACATGGGAGATGGTTGATTACTTTCTTTCATGGATCACATAATCCTTATCTCATCCAATGGAAATCAATCTGGAAAAAGACATAGACGCTTTACCCTTAGCTACGTGTTTTCCAGTAGTATCTTTACATGTAAAGTGAAAAATTGTTACAGGTCAAACAAAAATAACTGTGCTACGTGGTTTTGGTACTTGCTTTAATTTCTATTACCATTAATAATTAAAACTTGCAAATGGAAGACTTTTTGAACAACCATTCAAGACCACTCATACATAGAAGATTTATAAAGTTACATTTTATAAAAATTCTTATGGTAATAGGTAAAATGATCCAAATTACTCATAAGAGAAAGAATTGGATCAATCCAATATATCTATGTAATGAAAAATTTCTACTCATCAAAAAAATCATTTACAAAATCACTTAATGTTGTTAGAAGAGTATTTCTAATATAACTCTATTAGACGAAAAAACAGTTTACAAGATTTTATTTCAAATATACCTCCAATTTTTCTGGAAATTATTTAAGGAAAATAACACCAAAACGTTATAAAGACTATCTTACTAATAGAAACCCTACGAACAATATCTTATCCTATCTGTCTCTTTCTGGAAGATTTAAGAGTAAAATCTATATTCTTCAAAAAATTAGAATCTACCTAAAAATCTAATTTTTTAAAATAAATTTAAATATGATATTAATGTCTTTACTCTGCTATAGACTATAGCAAATTGATGACGAAAGAACTCAGCAGAGTTAATAGGGTGATGGGCAAAGCATAAACATTTAAAAAGAGACACTCTCTTGATAAATATAATATATATTTTGTCTGTGTACTATCCTCAGTGTTAGGATTCTGGATACGATGAAGGCAATAAAACTAGAAATGTAGGTTTGGCCATGGTGTAACCTTTTTCTTAGCAATGACTTTGAATTTTATAACATAGGCAGCAAAATACTATTGAAAATTTATGTTTGTTTGAATTTTTAGTGGTAGGCCTCTAGCATGATTTTAACAGGAATACAGAAACAAGAAACTGGAAAGCCAGTGAGCCTGCAAATCTGAGTGAAATTCTGCTCCAAGGAAATAAAGTTGGAAGTTGATTTGAGATCTTTCTGGAACCCAACCATAGCTATTTATGGTTTGTATCTGGTTGTCACTTGTGAGTATGGAGAAGGGAACAGAGAGTCAAGGAGTGGTGTGAGCTGGAACAAAGAAGCTCTGACTATTTTTGTATATGAAGAAGACTAAAACAAACAAGAAATAAATTTGTTGATTGTTGTTATTCTTTAGGAAAGAAAACAAATAGTAAAGAAATTTTGAATTGAAGAAAATTCATAAGCTGTATATATATATATATATATATATATATATATATATATATATATATATCTTGCTTGTCTTCTGCTAAATGTGATTCCAGAAACTAATTAGAAATATCTAAGTAATGAGTGCAGTTATTACATTATTGTCTCTGGAAAAGGAAATTAATGAATGATACTATTGTCAAACATTCCTTTGCAGCATAATTTAGAATGGAAAAGAAATACTGTATAGAATTTAAATTTTCTGGGATATAGTTCATATAAACAGCAATTTGGGTTATGTATGGAATAAATGGATGAAAACTTCTATCTGCTTGTTTATGACAACTCCCAGAATATCTTTCAACTGCTTTCTTTGTTTATCAACCATGTTGATACAACCATGATACAAGAACCTTACCATGTGCAAATAATGTTGTAAATAGTGGGATAGAGGTAACACAATTCCTGAGCCTTCTGGGATGGAAGATCTGAACTGTGCAGCAAGACACAAGCAAGAAGTCACCCATAAGTGTCCTTCACACTAGAATAAAATATTATGCAATCTACATGCTAGCAAATAATACTAATTTCTCTTCCTAAAGTCTCCCATTACTGATAAAGCTGAATCTGTTAGTGACATTTGTATTTACATATTCCAGATACTTATAAAACTCCAAGTCTCAGCTGAGAACAGGAATAAAATCCTGAACACATTGTGTGCTCTTTAAGAGACGGGTTAGCCCACTGCCTGGATGTGGAATCATATTAGTAAGTTAACATTTTACAACAGAATGTCAATTCAGCTGGCTGAGTATCTGAAATGTAAAACATACGAGTAGTTTTATCAACAACACAAAATATTGGCATTTCAGGAAGTCATTAAAAATGTCAGTCACAAATTAACAGCGATGCCAAGAATTTGCTTGAGACATCTGATATGTAAGAGATAATGGAAAAGATAAAGGAAACACTGTCTTAAACTGAAACTTAGCTTTCCAGTAGAGTTTCCAAATTATATGATTTAAAGAAATATGATTTTTCTTACACCAATACCTTCATACACCCAGCAAATAAATTTGATGACTTAAAGTCTGCACATAGTTCATGTATATTTATAGATTTACTATCAGTTTAGGGTAAATTATAAGTGTAAAAATGTGGAAAATAAACTTTGTTTTTAATAAAAGAAATGATAAGACTTTATCTCTACTCAAATGTATATGACCTAAAATATAAGATATAAAATGTTTATTAACAGAATCTGGATGCTATTATATTAAGGCTTCCAAGAAGGGGATGGGTTTTACACTGTAGGGCTCAGAGTATGTTCTCTAGAAAATATGTGGAGTCTCTAAACCTCAGATGATTTCCTGTGGCTGCCAAGGGGACCACAGAAAAGGCCTGTCTTCTTTCCTTCCTCCCTCCCGCCCCTTCTCTCTTTCTTTTCTTCCTTCTGTTTTTTAGCATTTATTTATTTTACATCCAGTCTGCAGGTTTCCCTCCCTTAACCATATCATGTCATACTATCTATAGATTTTTATATTACCCCTCTTTTCTTTTTCCTGTAGATGAGAGATATTCTCAACTTATATACAACTCATCTGCAAGATGACCAAACTAGTACTCAGCTTGCCATCAATAGATTATTGGCTATTAATTTTAAAATCATTTTTCATTGCCCAGAGATATATACACACACTGCATTTATCAAGTGAAAAATGGGGAGCTGGTCACAAGCCCACAAGCCCACAGTGAAGGTACAGCTGACAGACCAATGGACAGGTGTGTGGGAGTAAACTCCACATGGAGAGCCCTATTGTAGAGTTTCAGAACACTTGTCTTTTGGACAGTCACTGTCAAGTCTGTAGAAACCTTGTGAAGCCATGACTCTTCTCCCCTTTAAAACGGGATGCATTCCCATAACACCTCAGCAGTGTAACTTCCTCCTGTATGGGCAGCAGAAAGACCTGCCCATGGGACCTTAGAGTGATAACATTTATGCTTTGTTCCAATAGTCCCCTTGTTTTAGAGCTGGGCAAGGCATCCAGTATGAGGAATTTACCAAAAGCAAAGCGATACATTAGAGACGATCCCAGCTCCTAAATTAGGAGTCCCACAGGAATACCAAGTTACAATATCATTAGGTGTAAACAACGTGCCTAGGTCAGTCCCATGCAGACTCCCTGCTGGTCAGTTCAGTCTCTGTGAGCTCTTAGGAGCCTAGGTTAATTGACGGCTTTTCTTGTGAAGTCCCTGATCCCCTCTAGCTCCTATATCCCTCCTCTCTCTCTCTTTAGCAGGATGCCCTAAGTTCTCCCTAATGTTTAACTGGAGTTCTCTGCATCTGTTTTCACCAGTTGGTTGATGAAGACTCTGATGACTGTTAAGCTAGGCACCAATCTGTGAGTATAGTAGAATATTATTAGGCTCACACTTTTGTTATGAGTCTCAAGCTTGACCAGTCATCTGTTGTTCGTTCCCACAATCTCTGTGCCACTCTTATCACAGCGCATCCCATAAAAAGGATAAACTGTATGTCAAATGTTGTATGGCTGGTTAAAGAGTCAACATGCCTCTTTCTTTTGTTAACTTCTCTACCCTTGATTTTCTTTTAATTTTCTCCTACATGCTGACGAGAATTATTTTAAGTATGGTAAGAATTTTGGAGGAGAGTACTTCTGCCTTGCTCCTGAATCTAGTATGAAAACATTTCTTTTCACCACTGGAGTAGGCAGACCTCTCATGTTGTCTTTTGCAAGTTCCCAGACTTGAGGTAACACATTCTTTCACAAGAATGGTCATAACAAGGTTCTGAAGATTGGGCACAGTGGCAATCCTTGCCCTTACTATCTTAAAGTATAGAAATAGATAAAGGTCTATTTACCCTGTGTTCTGAAGCCTCTTTTCTTAAGGTGCAGTTAGCCATTCATATGATTTGGATATGGAATCTGCTTCAAATACTCAAGTGTTAACAGCAGAGTCTTCAATGTATGATGCAGTTGGTAGTGGAATTTTTAAAAGATGGTTCTAAGGATGCTTCTGGGATACTATCTCCTCTTTTTCTCTCCTTCCCTTCAACCTCTGTGCTATATGGATTCTAAGAGGAGATCATTTCCTCTGGAATCACTCTTCCTTCATTGTAAAGGCTCACTATAGACCTAAAGGCAACATCCATATTGATCATGGATACACTGAAAGTGTGAGCCAAAACATACATTCCCCCCCTTTTAAGCTGATCACCTAGGCAAGGTTCTCCTATAGTTGAAGCATATGTACAAGAACTGCCACTCCCAGCGTGTTTTCATGGGGCCCCTCCCTTGTGAGTTCCTGTGAGTAACCAGTTTTAAGACTCTACACATAATCCAGCAGCCGAAATGGAAGTGACCTCAGATTAACTAAAACACCTCTTCAAAGATGTTGTCTCAACATACAATAATGTTCTGGGGGTATTGTGGGCTAGTTAGCTGTGATTGTTGATCTCTGTTGTGTCAACTGACACACCTGAGGAGAAAAATAAAAATGCAATTTAGCAATTTTGTTTTTCAGGTTGGCCTATGGGCATGTCTATGGAACATCCTCCCTCCCTCCCTCCCTCTTTCTTTCTTTCTTTCTTTCTTTCTTTCTTTCTTTCTTTCTTTCTTTCTTTCTTTCTTTCTTTCTTTCTTTCTTTCTGTGATTTCTCTGGACCGGTGGGCCTGAGACATACATAAAAGGAAGTTGAAAGTCTCCTTGAGCAAATCAGTAAGCAACATCTCTTCATAGGCTTTACTTTCAGTTCTTACTCTAGGTTCCTGCCTTTCTCCTGGATTATTTCAGAAATAGATGATGATGAAGAAATGTAAGCCACATGAACCCTTTTCTCCTTCAGTTGATTTTATACACTTAGATGTGTATATTATTCATAAGGTGAGTGTGTGTTGGTGCATATTAAGATTGTTTTCCTATTGCCTTGCTATACTGGTTTCTAATTTAACTTCATGGTTCCTAGAGAACTAGCAAATATTGCATATATTCAACTCTTTTGGATGATTGGAGATGTGGCCACCTTTGTGAATAGTCCCTTATATTTCATGTAAATACTTTTATCCCAGCAACACAAACCAATCTAGGACATTGGAACATCAACAGGAAAAAAAAGTTGGGAACATATTTCAATTCATAGGAGGATACTCCTTCCTATTCCGCATTGGTTTGAAGTAACTATCAAATATTTTTGGATTTTATTTGCTGATATTTTCTTTCATTTTGCATGTATATACAATATTTCTTCTTAAATTGGTTCTATAAATCTCAATATATACATATGTAAATTTTATTTATTTTATGACTGTGTGTGTGGAGGGAAAACATTAATGGCATGGGGTAAGTAGGGATGGCAGAGGACAACTTTCAAGGGCTGATTTTCTCCTTAAACTAAATGGTTCCAAAAACCTGAACTCCGGTGGTTAGTCATAACAAGTGCCTCTGAGACATTTCATTGGCCTATTTATGTAATTTAAACCAGAAATCTATACCTACAGTAAGATACTATTTTTTGTGTAAACTTTTTTTTTACAATTTTATTACTGGTTTCAAGTTGATGATACTACATTCAGCATTTCCGTGCAGAAGATCAAAGATATTGTCATATGGTACGTAATGAAATGTCCTCTAATTGCAGACTACATAAATAAACATTACAACAATTTAAAACCCCACTATTTACTGTTTAAACTATATTTTATGATCATATACACAAATATCAGCACTGTGTTCAATTGACAAGGATATTAAGCCTACTTGTATGCTAGAACTTAGGGTTCAGGAGCAGTAACTTAAACATACCTAGGTTAGAGGAAACTATACCATGTAGATTAAATTAAGTATTGTCTGTGATGTTGGTGGTACAAACATGTGTAAGAACACATTTAACATTTTGTGACTGGGTGATGTTGTACAATTTTCTCTGTTACAATGGCATTTATCACACCAGATAAGTAGATGAAGTGGAAAATATTTCTTTTTCTCTCTTTCTATATGATATATTTTAAAATGTTTTAATTATTTTGTATTATCCTCTAGTGAAGTTATCTTGCATGAAGATTTCTTTTTTGATGAGATTTTAATTGAAAAAAATCAATTTCTTTAGTAGTTTGGGGAATATTCCCAGTATATATCTTTCCTTATTGAGTTATAGTGTGTGAATTGTTCTAAATTGTACAGCATTTGGGTTTAAGGTTACTCCTGGCAATCACTCCTTACTCATTATCCTTTCGATGTATGCAAAGTAGTTTGAGAATATTCTTCCTTACTTGAATGCTGGTGACTCAATACTTCTCTCTACCTGTGTCTATATTCCTGAGTTTTAACGTTTTATTGATTTGTTTAAATATCTAGCTCTATTTCCACTGGTATCTGTTACTATCGTCTCTTCAGCTACTTTGGTTTTTCTCCTTTCTGGGTCTTGTTTTCTCTCTTCTAGTTGCTTTGTGTTTGATTTATACTTATTGGCTTTTCTGAAAATAGAACACAGATTGTTGATTTCATATATATATATTTTCTTTTTTAAAATAAAGCTTTACAGACATAAACTTTATTCAGGATTGTTCTAGAAGAGTGATGCTTATTTTTTAAATGTGTTTGCTTTCAATAGTTTAATTGCTTTTGTGACTTTACTTTGGATGTAAACATCTATATATTAATCAAGTGGTGGTCCATATTTAGAGAATCTTGTTCTTGTCTTTCTGTCAGTTGTTTCCCAGAACTCACATGCATTGCATAATTTCAGTTCTTTCGATTTGCTTAAGATACGGTCTGTATTGTCTAATATTTGCTGGCTGCTTAAAATGCACTCATTATTTCAAAGTTGGAAGGAGCGTTCCAACGTCAACTCTTTCCATTTGGATACTTCTTTGATTTGTTTATCTTATGTCATTTTTGATCATCTCCTTTGAAATCTATCAGTTGCTGAGAGGAGGTTTGGGGTGTTGTTAATTTTAATTATTGGTTTGCTATTTCCTTGGAGTTCCTTCCATATTTGCTCTATTTTTAAGCCTTTCATCTTGTGCATATAATTTTAATATTTTTGTTGGTTGTTTAATCTTTTAAATCTTTGTAAAACTATATTTCGATTGAGATTAATAGTGATGTTGTCTGGCATACACATTTTATTGAAGCTTAAGAAATGCAGTATAAGTCAAATAATAGTTAAATGGAGCTATTATAAATCTTTGACTAATAGCAAAACTATGTGCTTATTTTACTCAAAATTATTAGATATGTATCTCCCTCCCTATATCTACATATATATGTGCATGTATATTAGGGTTTAAAATAATATATGAAAATATATAATACTTTAATGCCCTGCAAAAGCTTTCAAAGATACTATTTGTCTAGGACAAAATATATCTATGAACTAAACATGTATAAACAAATAAGTGCCCCCCAATAGCAGAGACATGAATTGCCAGGTCAGTCTGCCACAGCAGTTGCTTTCGGAAGAGGTCCTTCTCTGAGCTGCTAACTGTCAACTTCTCATTGAATACCTATGAGATGGAATAAAAGAGAGCTAGCTTTCTGACCTCTTCTTGTAAGGACACCAAATCTACTTGTAGTACTTTTACCACTGTGATCAATGATATCCCTTGGGTTCAATCTCCTGTCACAATGAATTGTACAAGTACCAACGGAGATTATATTTAAGCTCAGGAATTTGGGAGAGTACAAACACTCTGTCCACAACAATGTTCTTATTGATCTTGTCTATTCACATCAATATGACCAGTAGTGTATGTGTGTGTGTACACTGATTGTTTACATGCATTTGTAGTGGTTATTAAATAAAAAAGAACTACTTGTAATTCACATAAAAAGCAATAATCTTCACACTTACAGTGTCTGCATTTTATTTCCTAACAATATCTTTCCAGCAGAATTACCAGCAACCGCCTTGATCCAAACAGCGAAGTGTATAGAAGTTCTGGTTTTGACCTCAGTCTTTCATATTTAAGTTATACATTAATATCTGCAATAAATTAATGTTTCAGATATTTTATGTTTCTTTTTCAACAAAGGAATGAAAGCGAACTAGCCTAGTTAAATAATTGAAATTAGGATATTTGTACCTGGAATTAACTTTTAAGTGATATAGCTCACACCAATTTTTAAAAAATACTGTTATATTTTACAAATTGCTTTAAGGAAAAAAAAGGTAATGATGTTCCTACATGAAAAACCATGTTTAGAAATAATGGTACATGCCTGTAGTCATGGCATTGGTGTGACTGGGTGTGATATTTATGAGTTCGGGGATAGCCTGAGCTACATAGTATGTTTTACCTCAGGGTATAATATGGAAATGCTGTTTCAAAAAAATCATACTAGGTTTTACACACACAGAGAAACACAGACATATTTATGTATATATATTTATGTATATATATGTTACATATATAATTTCATGGTTTAAAACAGTAAGAAGTCATTATTTGCTGACAGTCCTATGGATCCAGATTGTTTGTCTAAGTCCTGGGAGTCCCATCTTCAGACTGCTGTAGTGCTGTGTGAATTGGAACAGCTGTCTCCTTTGAGGACTCCACAAACACAAGACTTGCATTTATTCACTATCTAGCTATTGTTGATCAGCCTTAAATGCTTGTCTTTAAGGCCTGTCCATAGTCCAGATCAAAACACGAGGATTACATGTCTTCTGAACAACTGAGGGGAAAAAGGTACACATGACAGAACTCAGCCCCTCTTAAAATTCTCATTTTATAAATGTTACCTTAGTTTGTTTGCTTGACCCCATCGAGTTACATACCCAATCTAGGCCTAGTCAGGAAGGAGTCTCAGGAGGACATGATTATAAACAGAGCAGGATCATTTGTGGTACATGTCACATGCTACCAATACCCACAGCGGGATTAAGGCTTGAGGTTTTCGAATTATTTTCCTTGACATTCTGTTTGAATTTTTCTGGGATGTGTAATTTAAGAAAATGGGTACAAAATAATAAGACAATATGTGATGGAATTCTAATTTTGACTTTAAGTGTAGGGTAGCCAAATAAATTATCTATACAAAATAGGTTAATATATGTAAATTCAACATATGTGCTCCTTTTCACTTTCAAAATACCATTTCATTTCAACATTTTAAAATAGCAAGGGTTTCTTCAAGAGTTTAAAGCTAAAATTAAAAGAACAAAAAATAACTACTTTAAATCTCACATACTTACAAAATTTTGGCACCTTTGATTTTTCTAATATTGCCATAAGGAACACACAATTGTCAGAGTCTATATTCAAAATGCTTTCAGAATTATTGTCAACTATAAATTGATAAATGGCAATATCCCTCTCTCTATCTAAATGTCTTGTTTACAGATTTTGTCTTTTATTATGCTACTTTTTGCTACCACTGAGTTATAAGAACAAGAGTTTCTCACATGTTTAACAAATTAGCCCCCTTTCCCCTTATATGCTATTATATTTGCAAAAGATTTCCCACTCTGCAGGTCATATCTGTTGATCAAGTCCTTTTCTGCACAGGTTTTGGTTTGATACAGGGATACCAATGTCTTTATAGAATGAAGTTACTACTAAGACCTAAATTATGATGATTTTTCCTATGCCAGTTTCTAGGATTTTTTTTTATATATATGTTGGGGCTTCATGACTAATTCATTTATCCATTTTGAGTTGTTTTTGATTGATGAGCGAATGTTGTGGTGATTTGCAGGTGAATGGCCCCATAGGTTTATATATTTTAATGCTTGCTCCTCAGTTGTTGGAACTCTTTTGGAATGTGTAGGAGGCATGGACTTGGTGGAGGAGGTGTGTCCCTGGGGGTGAGAACAGTGATTTCAAACACCCATGCAATTTCCAGTTAGCTCTGTCTTGTCTGTTTCTGTCCCTCCCCCTTTGACTATTCCCAGTTAACTCTTTCTCTGTCTTCTGCCTTGTGGTAATGGATCGGATATGATCTTTTAGCTTATGGCTCAGCACCGAGAATGCCATATCTGCTGCCGTGATCCCCACAATGATGCGTACTTTTTCAGTCTCTGAAATTATGTTACCACAATAAACTATTTTTTCTAAATCATTGTATTTAGCATCACAGTAAAAAGTAACTAAAACAAATGCGAAATTCAAATTCCTTTATTTTTCAGATATTTAACCAGTTTTACTAAATTTGTTGAAGGCACTATTATACCTGTCCTCATTTTGGACTTGCAAACAGGCTCACCAGACATTGTAGATTTTCTCCCAAGTGCTTCTACACATTTATTGATTTATATGGATATTTGTCTGCTATTTTGTGAGAATACCATATTATTTTGTAGCCATAGTTTTTTTTGTACATATTAAAACCAGAAAGTATGTTCTTGTTCAAAATATTTTTGATACTTAAGATCTTTGTGCTTCTCAGTGGACTTACAATGTTTTGTTTTTCTTTTTATTTCTATCAAATTTATATTAAAAACTTGTTTTGATATAGATCACATTGATTCTAAAATGTGGTTTTATGATATGGTTGCTATAATAGAAGATCGTGAACCTACAAAACAGCACATCTTTATCTTTACATATGTTTTATTATTTCTTTGGATTTATTTATTCACCAAATCTATACAATTCTTTGGTTAACTGTATACACCTCTAAGTATTTTACTCTTTAAGTCTCTCAGTTTACTCTTTGACATATCAATATTTTTAATTTCATTTTCATTTTCGACAATTTAATATTTTTCTGTTATGTATGGAAACACAACTGACCAGTACATATTGCTTTTTATAGCTTAAATTGGTTATATTTGTTCCGTTTTTCCAAGCAGATGGTGTTTTCCTTCCAGAGTCTTTAGGGTGTTTAGTGTAGTAGATCTTTTGATCTAAATGACAGAGGCAATTAGATTTCTTCATTTCTGACATGAAGATTGTACGTCTGTTTGGCCAATGCTTCTGATGAGGAGAACTAGTATGACATCAGGTGAAACCAGCTTAAGTGAGTATCCCTAGCACATTCACAATGATTAAATGTGTTCCACTTTAGCGACATTAAATATAATGCCTCCAGTGGGCTTGGTAGACCTAATTTAATATGTATCATGTATGTCTATGCCTAGTCTGTGAATTCATTCTTTTTTATTTAACAAACAGGTGGTGAATATTGTCAAATGTTTTTCTTGCCTCTACTGAAATCATTACAGCATTATAGTTATTCGATTCTGGCAAAGTAAATCAACATATTAATATCTTGAATTTATTGAGCAGTTTCTGAGACAGGGTCTCATATAGTTGAGTCTAGCACAGCTCTTATCTTTTTTCTTCAATATTTCCCATTTTTATTCTATTTTAATTTTTTTTAGATTTCATTTTACATTCCATCTACAGTTCTCTGCCCCTCCTCTCTCTGTGACCTTCCCATAGTCCATCTCTGTCCACTCATCCCAACTGATAAGGGTTCCTATGGGAAACAAACAAAGTCTGATACATTCAGGTGAAGCAGAACCAATCCTCTCCCCCCAGGATTAAGGTTAAGCAAGACATCCCATCACATGAAATGGGCTCCAACTAGATATCTCATGCACCAGGGATCCTGGTCCTACTGCCAGGTACCTGACAGACAGTCCAAGCTTCACCACTGTCTCCCATATATGGAGGTCCTAACTTGGTTCCATGGAGGCTCCACACCTGTTGGTCTAGAGTTCCCGAATTTTCACAAGCTTGGCTCAACTGTCTCTGTAGATTTCTCCCTTGCTCATATATTCCCTCCCCTTCTCTTTGATTGGATTCCCAGAGCTTGACCTGGTGCTTGGTTGTGGATCTCTCCATCTGGTTCTGTCAGTTGCTGGATGAGGCTCTATGATGATAGTTGGGCTATTGGCCAATTTGATTACAGGGAGGGCCAGTCAACACATATTTTATTAGATAAAGTTAATCATGCTTGAATCTCTGGAGTAAAGAAAAAAAAACCTCACTGAGTTTTGATATGTGTTCCCTTTTGGGGTGACAATTTTGTGTTGGTTGGTAGTGGTGAGGAGTTGAGTAGATCTTCCAATATCTTTCTTTGAAGATCTTTCTCGGCATTATCACAGATCACAGTATTCTCTTAAAATAAGACCTGAAATGTCTACGACTCTGCAACTTTTGAAAATAGTTTGAGGTCCAGCATTAAATCGTCTTTAAATGTTTGATAGAGTTCCTCAGATAAACATTTTTCCTGGGATTATATTTACTGAGCGATTTATTGTTATTATTCATTAAATCTCCGTATTCATTTGTCAATAGAGATTCTCTACTTCACTATTTGGCCTAGACGCAGTTGAAGATTCTCTACTTCACTGTTATTTGGTCTAGGTGCAGTTAAGGATCAAAGGAATTTACCCATTCTTCCAAAAACTGATGTTATTTTTTGTTGTTTGTTTGTATTTTGTTTATGTGTAAGAATTTATAAAGGCTCAAGTTCATGATCTCTTTTATTTCTGGAGATTCAGTTGTCAGCCATCATTTCTAACTGGATCTGTGCGAGTTCAATATCATTCTTTATTCTGCTAATGTTTTTGCTATATGTTTATGTCTTGTCTTTAAATCAGCAACGCAGCATTTATAAATCCCTTTCTGTTGTACACCATGTATATTGCTCACTTATTCAAACATCTCAGTAAAGGAATCGAATGTCTATCATATGAATACACAAAGAAAATGTGATGCATATATCCTATATTTTATGAAACTATAAAAAATTAAATTATGACATTCATAGGAAAATAAATGGAATTGAAATTCATTTTTGAGTGAAATAAGCCAGACTCAGAAAGACAAATTATGTGTAAGTGGTCATGAGCTTATAAAAGATATCATAAGAAAAAAAAAGTAAAAGGAGATAATAACAGAATTCATATGGTAAGAAACCAAAGGAGCCTTCCATAGGAAGAAAAGGAGAGAACTAGTAGAAGGCAAAAGCATGAGAAAGGACGACTGGGTTGAGGAAGGAATTAGAACAAATTATATTCACACATATGTATGAGGATGTAATGATGAAACCCATAATTTGCATATTAGCATAAAAATCAATTAACGACAAATGTTCAAAAAGTATGTGCTTTTACTAATCTCATTTTTTACATTTTCCCCACTGTGTTATGTTTGAACTTCGTTTTTCTCTTTCCTTGTGTCATAAATTTCACTTGTTTATATACAAATTTTATTTTTAAATGACCAATATAAAGGAAATATATTCACGAGATTGTGTAACAGCTAGACAGTTAAACAAATTCTATCAGTTATAGTGTAGAAGTGGTTAAGATATCAATGAAAAGACTCTGGGAGTAAGTAAGCAGCATGATGATGTAAATCAGAAATCTCCTCAAGCCGATAGGAAAGCTGGTGGTAGAAGACAGAAGGTAGTGTTATTAAGGATACACTGAGAGCAGAGCCTCTGCTTGACACTGATAGGTATTGAAATATGCATATTCATATTGAAATATGAATATTCAATTTAGTATAAAACATACTTTCTCAATCACTTGTAAACAGAACAATTTAACTGCTGTGAACTTATTTGTAAGAACTCATATCTTTATCTTGGATGGTACCCTTCATCTTTGACCATAGGTCATTCACAACAGCCAAGAAATAACCAGTAAAAAATATGGGCTGATCAAAGGTCAGATCAATAATTTTGGTTCATGCTTGCAATGAAACAATCCAGACTCAAAATAATGGAAATCCCACAATACGATAAATGAACGATTCTGAGATCTTGTCAGTAAATGAATATAGCAGCCACAGATGGACAAATGCTGCAGAATTTCACTATATGAGAGAGAGTATTAAATATTAAAGCTCATAGAAGCAGCAGGTCAGATAGTGGCTGCCAGAGCCTTAGGAAGAGCAAAATGGATAATTTTATTTCCTGAAAAGAGTTTCAGTTCTGTGAGGTGGATATGTCCTGAGGAATAGCTGAACCTCAGAGCTCTGCCTGATTATATTAAAATGTAGAGTTAACAAATCATCAGCAAGTCAGAGTCCACATTATGTATGATTATCACAGCATTTAAAAAGAAGTATTTGTAGGACTGGAGAGAATGCTCATTCAGTTAAAGTGTCTTCTGTGCAAGCATGAAGTCCTGAGTTCAGATCTCCTGCAGTCATGTACAAACAAAACATAACAAACTAGCAAAATCTCAGCTGTGATAGGGAACAGAAACATGCAGATATCTAAGGCTTAGTGGTCAGTAAGTTTAGACAATTAATAGTACAATTCATTAAGTCTACACTTAAACTACATCTTAAATTGCCTATCATGGGTGATACTGTGGTGAAAATGGAAAGGATGCTACCAGTTCAGGCTCAGTGAGAGATATTATCTCAACCATAAAGTAAAGGAGATTATAGATGTACTAGTTACTCTTTCCAAAATCTTATTTTTTTATTCTACATCCTGATTACTGCTTCCCCTCCCTCCTCTCTCCCGCTCATTCCTCCCACTTCCCTTCCACCCATCCTCAATCCATTCTTCCTCTGTTTCTGTTCAGAAAGGGACAGGATCCCCTTCGCCATCTACAAAGCAAGGCATATGAAGTTGCATAAAGATTAAGCACACACACCACGCCTTATACTGAGGCTGGGCAAGGTGGAGAATAGTTTCTCAAGAACCAGAAGAAACATTAGAGACAGTCCTTGCTCCCATTTTTAGGAGTCTCACAAGTAGACCAAGCTACACAAATGTCACATATATGTGGAGGCTTAGGTCAGTCCCATACAGGCTTCTTGGTTGTTAGTTGAGACTCTGTGGGCTCCTATGGGCCCATGTTAGATGTTTCTGTGGGTTTTCTTGTGATATCCTTTGCCCCTTTTGCTCCTACAATCATTCTTCCCTCTTTGCTGAAAGATTCTCCAAGCTCAGTCTTAACCCTATCTTTGGGCTTGTATCTCTGTTTCTGTCAGTCCCCGTATGAAAGCTCTCTAATGACAGTTAAACTAGTTGCCAATCTGATCAAAGGAGATGGCCAGTTCAGGCTACTTATCCACTATTTCTAGGAATATTAACTGAGGCCATCCTTGTAGATTCCTGGGAGTTTCCCTTGTATGAGGTTTCTACCTGATCCTGAAATCCACTCCCCATTCCAGTCATCTCTTGCAGTACTCTCTCCCACTAGCCCACGCTCAAACTGATCCCTCAAGTTTCCATCCCCAACTACCCAGGATATTTCTCTCATTTCCCATTTCCAGCGATATCCATGTGTCCCCCTTTGGGCTCTCCTTGTTATCTAGCCTCTATGGGTCTGTGGATTGTAGCATCGTTATCCTTTATTTTACAGCTAATATCCACTTATGAGTGAGTACATTTCCCTTTTGTCTTTCTGGGTCTGGGCTACCTCTCTCAGGATATTTTTTTCTAGTTATATTCATTTGCCTTCAAACTTCCTGATGTCACTGTTTTTAATAACCCAGTAATAGCTAATTGTATAAATGTACCACATTTTCTGTTTCTATTTTTTGATTGAGGGACATCGAGGTTGTTACCAGGTTCTGGCTATTAAAAATAGAGCTTCTATCTCTATCTCCATCCATCGCCAGATGAAGGTTCTAAGGTGATATGCAAGATATTCATCAGTATGGCTATAGGATAGGGTCATTTCAGGTTCCCTCTCCTCAGTTTCCCAAGCTACTAGCTGGGAACATCTCCCTGGACACCTGCGAGCCCCTCTAGAGTCAAGTCTCTTGCCAACCCTAAGATGGCTCCCTTAATTAGGATATATACTTCCCTGCTCCCATATCCACCCTTCCTTTATCTCAACCATCCCATTTCCCCAAGCTGCCCCCATCCTCCCATTGGATATTGCTTTATTAATAAAGATGCATAAGGGTTCACCCTACATTGAGCTGCAACATCACATGTGGGTGGTCATAGGCTTAATGAAGCAGCTCGCTAAGCGAAGAATGAGCCAATGAGCTAGTTAACGAGGCATCCAATAGGCAGGCGTAACTCCTCCACATTTCCTGCCTTCAGGTTCCTGCCTTGTGTTCCCATTCAGACATTCAGTAATAGTGTAACCTATAAGTCAAAAGTTGCTTTTGGTCAGAGTATTTTCTTTCATCTACAGGAAAAGACTAGAATGGAGTGAGTCAATGATTAATCTTGGTTTCCATATACATACATATATGCTTGTGCACCTCAAGCACACGTGCATACAGGGCATTATTGTATATACCACAGTTTTGCACACACACAGCACACACACACACTCACACACACAATTAAAATTATGCCTTGATATTGTTTGCTATAAATTACACTTGTTTTGTTAAAGCCAAAATAATTTTGATTTTTAATTATAATACTATTGCATCGAAGATTCAGAAAGAATGTAAACATTCAATGAAGGAAGAAGGGCTAAAGAGAACATGCTCTACACATGCAAGGGAACATATTGCAGCATGATATTTCCCCCACCAAAGCATCACTGGATCCAGTTTCCAATGCAAATATATTATAATTGTCAAATATTCCTTTAATGTGTGTTAGAGCAGGGGATGTCCATAATTACGAACAATACCCACCACATCTGACACCTCTTTATTTTGTGATTTAGGTTTTAGAATTCAATATTCCATGTATTGATTTATGTTTCTAAAATCTATTATTAGCATTGAGTGTAATATCGAACCATTGAATCCCGTCCCTGCTGTGCAATTAGATGTGTAGGCTTTGTCTCATAATGAATATGCTTCCTAACAATGGACTGCCTTATAAACATAACAATAAAATTTTGATTTTCATCATTATGAAAGATTAGAAATGTACAATTTAATTCCCAGGGTTTTAACATTAATGCAACAGTAGCAGAAATATTTACATTTTCTGTGCCAGTTTAATTAAGCATATTCATTGTCTTGAATCCAAACATAATTTGCACTGGGCTTAAATATTTCAGCATTTTGTTTGTACTGAGTCTAAACAAGTCATAGAGGGTCCTCAGAGTTAATTTAAAATCCCAGCGAATGAGTCATTTTGAGCTAACCCAAGGCTCCCGGTTCCTCGCACCACGGTTTCACATTTCCTGACAAATTGAATTCTAGCCAGGTGTCACTCTTAGGAATCCCCAAGGTTTCTCTCTGCCCTTTTTGCTCTGACATATGCTTTTGACAGACCCAGAAAATTGTGTGATAGAAACCTGTGGAGTGGTAATACCCTCTACAGCAGGGGTCAGCTGTAAAGAACCATTAATGAGATCTCCCATAAACAAACGGTGCTGAGCGGTGACAGTAGCAGGAGAAACACAAAGACATGATCTGCTAATACATATTGCATAGGGCTCAAGGCTCTCTTCCAACCCACTCTTCAGGGCACTTTTACAAATGTGAAAATGAGCTAATTTCTGTCCATCCCTTCCGTGAGAAAATTATTTGACTTTTTTTTAATGTGTTTTATCAGGTCTACGCAAAATCTATCCATTGGTTACCTTTATTGAGGTTCCATAATGGATACATCGTCTAGCACCCATATTATTAAAAGTGGGTGACTCTACTTAAAAATATAAGAAGAACATATGTATAGAATTAAATTACTATTCTTATAGTACACAATGAGTTTCACTTGGTAGGTTAATACGATGTAAGTAAAGTATAGGACATAACTGAAAACGTATTTACTTACAAGATGAAAGCCATCGAAAGGTGAGTGTACAGTCCATACATTTCCTCTCAGTAAAACCACAAAGAAAGAGTACCTATAAAAAAAATCCCAGAGAAAAGTATTCAAATTATCCCAATCATTTCACAATGCAATGGAGGATCAGAAACACACAGCATGCAGCTGTTGAGTCTGACTGATGAACCTAGGTAATTATCCAGGGACTATCTACAAGTAACCAATTTGATGAGGTTTCTGATGTTTTCTTCTAGTTTGTGTGTCTGCAAACACTTAATTTTGTAATTATTGATATTATAAGTCAATACATTTTTCATTTTAAAACACAAGCAGTAATCACATAAGAAATTAAAGTCAAACTTCACAAAAAGTAATAGAAGAATTTGAAAATCTGTACTGCACATATACCTGATATTTTGTATGTGATGTATGTTTTTCATGTAAGTGTTTCATAAAAGTAACATATACATCTATTTTGATGTACCCATAATAAAACATAGGTAGGTATAACTTTAGTTATGGAATTAACCTGAGTAATTGATGAATTGACTTACTTTATGAAGAATACCTATTAATAAAAAGTTATGTAAATCTGATCCACGATTATTAATATTTTTCTCACTGATCCCAATAGAAATAAAGTAAAATAAAAAGTGAAAAGTATTATATTAGGTTATAACACAAAACAACATTAGCTTATGGAGTGGTACCACCTAAGGAATCTATCTGCATGGGCCTGTTCCCCATATCACCTCACCTAATCCTAACTAAAGTTCAAGGACTCTGAGAAGAGCAACTGAAATTAATTGAAGTAATCTTCATTTATGGGTTCTCTCCTACCTCTCTCCAGATTCTAACTTAATAAATCTCAGAGGCATGAATATGTATCAAAGTTCTAAGTTTATGTTGGGCCATATGCCTGACTCTGGGCTTGTGTGTGTGTGTGTGTGTATGCCCACGTGTGTACAATGTCTTGGTTTGTGTGTTCTCATCATTTCTATTGCCTGATCATTAACTTAGACATAAGAACAGTGTCGTAGAGTTTTGACATTTGTACTTTAAAATGTTCAAGTTATCATTTGTATTCATTACAATTTTTTTGATAGGCTAAATGACCTCAATTTTGGTGCACAGGTTTTTTTTTTTAATATAATTTGAAGTAACCATGGCTCTTTTCTCCTTTCCTCTGTGTACTAACAAAAGCTACTACTCACTAACAAGACAATTAGAGATATCATTTGAAAGTTTGAAATGAATTTTCTCTGTGCAAAACCAATTTTTCAGTGCTAAATGGAAAGCTAAGCCCAAGTGCCATGTGAATTCTCTCCTCCAATTAATTCTCTGTATCTCTATAATTAATGTGCTATAGAAAGAAAAGAATAGGAATTATCTCTCTACTATTCTCTTCTGAATTACTCACATTGAGCATTTCTATAAACACAGTGACAGAGAAAATTAAGACTTTTTGAGATGTCCTATAAGAGTGCAAGAAGTCTCTTGGAGAAGGTTAAATATTAATTGCTTGCTTTTACTTCGTGCCAGGGCAGACACTAAGTATCATAGCAATATGCTGTCGATCCTTAATTATAACCGCAAGAAGGTGAATCTGTGGAAATTCATTGAAACTTTCATATTTAGAATGAAAATCTGTAAGGTAGAACATTGAAGGCAGTGAAAACAGTTTGGCCCCTCCTCTTTTATAGAAATGACCATCTATCATTCCTTTGGGAAAATGGAAATAACTTTAAAGTCCAGCTGGCTAAGGAGATGTGTGTGTGTATGAAGTAAGGGCCCAGATTGCTGATTAAGCTGTTTCGTGCATGGTAGACCTTCTGATTTAATTTAGAAGTGTTTTCCTAATGTTACTAAAATGAATTTATTTATATACAGGTCTTAAGTACCTCCACCAATTCTTTGTCCTTTGATTACCCTGTGCTGGCCAACTTCATGGCATAATGACAAAATATCTTCTGTCTCTGGTTGTGGAGACTTTGTTGTCGGATCTGATGGATATCTCACTTGGTGCCTGGGGTGGAGCTACAGGTGGAGTAGGAAGGAGCAGAAAGGGCAGTCAGCTCACCTAGCTACCCAGGAAGCAAAGATGACACAGCCTGTGGTCCAAAATCCCCTTCAAAGGCTTACTTTTAATAGCTTTAATACTTGCCATAGGTCTACACTTCCCCAAATGTCCATCGGACTAGGAGCAGCACAGTGGAGGCAGAGCCTTTAATACAGGGACCTTATGGAGATCAACATCTTCCTTCCTCCCTCTTCTTCCTCTCTGATCACCTTAGCACAATCCACGCTGAGACAGAAAAGGTATGCCTTGAACCAGACCCGGCTCTGCTCCCATAGATGATGTATTATCTGGAAGGTGTGAACATGAATACTGTGCTAAGTATCACCAGGTAAAGCTTAGATGAATTGAGTTTGCTGGTGTTTCAAACTATAGGCTGCCATGGTTACAATCTCCTTTGTGTAGCTTCCTTTCCCATTGCTGAAGCAGCTTTTAACTGAGCGTAGCAAGAGCAAGGGGTCACCAAATATACATGCTATCTATGTCTCTTAATCACTTGTTTGCTCATTATCTGATTCACTCTTCTCAGAATGTGGATTCGAGATCACAGTCATGCCCTGTGTTCTCCGTGAAGAGTAGGGAATGTGAGTGACAACAGCAGACCGTGTGGAGACAGTGGGAAAGGTGGTGGACTCAAGTGAAAATTTAAAGTCACTGCAAGATATCTAGAGGTATCACTAATGTTATCTAGACAGCAAATTATGTTTAAGCAGGTAGACTGAGAAAAGGGACATTCTCTTTATGCTCCCTTAGCAATTTGGAAAATTGTGCAATTCAATTGTGCCATTTACTATTAATGTTTGCTGTATATGGCATCAGCACAAGGTGTGTTCATGCTCGCTTATCCTTGTCTTTTTGCCAAGATGCATATGTAAAAAATGTTTGTAGTCATGAGTATAAATATTTTAAAACCTTTATGTCATTTATTAATATTTGTTTTGATTAACTTACAAAACACAGTAGGACACGAGATATCATCATTATCAAACTATCCACCAAAAGAAGAGCATTTTCTTTTTATTCTCATTATATTGCACATTTTTCCAAATTTTTAGGATTTAAGCCAAACCATAATACATGACAGCTATATATGTTTACCCAGGATGGTTGGCATTTGTACAGCACACAATTTCTCAAGAATACGTTGTCCTCTCCACAATTGAGGCACATTAATTGTCTGCTCTCTTTGTAAATGTGTAGGAGACACTGCATTGCGTCTTGGACTTTAAAGAAAAGAAGGACGATGATATTTCAATTCCCTGACCCACTTTCTAAACACATATCCTATGAAATTAATTTGATTCACATAAAGTGATCTATATTAAAATACTGTTTGTGCAATGTTCTCAGTAAAGTGAAATTTTAACTCATGGCATGTGAAATTGATAATAGATTCATTCTTTGATAAAATATTTTGGACAAAATATATGTTGCAATTAAATTATGTTAGGTAATATTGCATCAACAATTACTACAAATACTCAAAAATATGACTGAGGCATTTTGGAGGCTCCCATTGAGGCCAGAGGACATCAGGTGCCTTGTTTTATAACTCTAACTTATTTTCTTGAGACAATCTCTCACCGAATCCATACATTTTCTTGCAAATTTTTAAAATTTATTTTTCTTTGACCCTGAGTACTACTCCATTATGCATAAACCAAATCTCCATTGTCTGTAAATCTGCTGTTGGGCTACTAGGTTGCTTCCGATGATTAGATATACAGAGTAAATCTGTGACAGATATAGATAGCAAGTGTTTCTGTGGCAGGGTAGGGAGTTTTCTGGATATACACCCAGCAGTGCAAAGTAATTCAAAGATAATTCAAATGAAACATAAGGATGCCAAGTATTCATATTCAAATTCTGTATGGGCTTCAGATTATTAACATGCATAAAATCATGTTTTGTTTTCTGATTTATTTCTATTTTAAAGAGATGATTTTTGTTATAAGTCCATGGGGTAGAATCAATTGTATCGAAGAGAAAGAAAAGAAAACTGTGCTCACTCTATTAGATTTGACTGTTTTCTGTCATAGAATATGATCCTCTAAAGCTGTGTTAAGAGCACACAGAAGGAAGAGCTAATGAAGAGGAGAAAGGAGGCAGGGGGAGGTAAGTGACCAGCAGAAATGAAAACCATGTATAATGTGAACACAGCAACATGAAGGGAGACAGGCTGCGATTCCTTATCAAAGTTTAAAGCATCACACAGAGCTTCAAACATATTTTGGAAAATGTGGGAGTTTGCTTTGTTAAAGGCAAATTAAATTTTAAGCAAGTGTTCAGAAAAATCTTTCTGATGAGGCAATCTATTTGATTAAGGATTCAGGGATGAAACATTAAAGCCTGGTTGTTCAAAGTGCTCGCTGGCTCTGAGTAGCTTTGCTGAGAGTGCGCATGGGCTTCAATGCACGCACCCTTTCCTTCCCCGGTTTTTACAATGTTCATTTCAAATGAAGGCAAAGAGATAAGCCCGACAGGATCTTTTATTTGTTTCGATGGAGAAAGAGTGAAAACATAGGCAACCAACTGAACTATAATTAAAAATTTTAAATGACTGATTGTCTTATTATTGCTTTTTTATTTCTTTCTGATTGCACCATAAAAATTGTAAACTTTACATTTGCTAAGAGAAGCATCTTGTTGGGCATATAATGTTTTAATATTTTTTTTCTCTGAAGGAGAAAAGCCATTAAAAGGACTGTATTACCATGCAATCTTGGGTTATGGTTGCTGTGAAGATCCTTAGTGCCTCAGTGTTGGGATGCCATAGTGAAACTGGACCTTATGACAGAACCTATTGCATCCCCTCTTCCAAGGGGGGAAAAAAAAAACAGAAAGAAGAACAAGGTTACTTTCTCAGCCTGCAGTGAGACGCTTAGGTGCTAATGTTTCTGGATGGAAGGGCTTTAAGTGCCTGTCTATTTTAGGAACATTAATGCTCAAAAAGTCAGTGTATTATTAAGGCTTCAATGACTCACTTTTAATACAGCTAGTCATTAAACAAGACACACTTTGGAGGTTTCCTTTATAAAAGTAATTTATAGCTTGGTCTCTAAAACTTAATGCTTTGATTCTGAAAAACCCCAAAGAATCCTTTCTTTTAAAATTTAAAATTCTCATAATGCTGATAAAAATCAACAATGATTTTCTCCTCCCCTTATCAACATAAAAGGCCAACTGAAAAAAAAGTGGTATTCTTGCTTTTTTATTTACAAAAACACAAATGTCCAAGTAGCTTTCCACATGTGAGTTATTTGACATAAATCAACACATATTTTAAGCCTCTACTTTTAAAATGAATGATATAAATAATTTACTACAGTTTGCTTCAAAGATAAGGAATGGCAATCTTGTAAATGCTAAGCATGTGGCCAGTAGGTGGCAGCATAGCTCTTTGATATCCTGCGAGAACTAGCCCAGTTTAAGGCATTCGGAAGAACTCTTTTTATATAGTTAATAAAAAAGAAAAAATTTCTCTGTAGACTTCTATGCTTCCTTTATTTCAGAAGCATTATAATGCATGGATGTGTAATATTAAGACACTTCACAAAAGATAACCAATCTGCAAAGACTTTTCTTATTTTTTGTGATATGTGTTCTGTTGACATTTTCATTTGCTAATCACACATCAGAACATAAATCACACTTTAGAACATACATTTACTGATACTCTACTTCATCCATGCTAGTTTGCAAATTGACAAAGCTAAGAAGCAAGGGCAAAGGGAGCCATGTGTCTATGTTCACCTACAATAATTCCAGATATCAAATTACCTTCAATTAAAACTGACAAGGAACAGTTTTGTTTCGTCACCCGTGGTGAGAAACTGAAACAGAAAATATAAACAGCCATCTGCATTTTAGTTTCCATTTTGATGATTGTAACGTATTTTCCAATCTTGTAAAGTTGTGGGAAACTATCCAAAGGGCACTGATAAACAGCAGGTCCTTTTGCTGACTGCTGGGTGACATTCTCACCGCAAAACTGCATTATAGTAAACCAACAGGTGATTGGATCATTTTAAACGATGAATTTTTATTTTGTTCACTCTGTGTCCTTCAACACACACTCGTAAAACACAAAGACTACCTAAGCTGCAGTGCCGGTTGGAGAGTGTCCCTCTGATTACTCTGATGTCCTGTTCCCACCTTCCTTTGCACTCTCTGCTGTTCTCTTAGCCCATGCATCCAGACTTTCCCATCCATGAGAACTCAGGTCACAAATATTTGCAAGGATTTCTGGCCTCATTCTCTTTCAGCCTTGATACAAACGTCCCCATTGCAGTGAAAGTTCCTGATATCCCTGATCATCTTCATGTAAATCACAGCTATCATTGCTTTTGGCCATTTGTCGCTGGCTATGGTCTCCACCTTGCTTTTTCCAATACATAGAAACATCAATAAAACCCTCTTAGTTTATAGATTTAACATTTATTTTTTCCTGCCCTTTATCTCCTAGAATGTAACTCTCCAGAGGTTCCAGATATGGTTTCCTCTTGTTTCATCAATGCCTACAGCAGTCTTCGGCAAATAACAATAACTCAATAAGGTAATCATTGACTTTGGTCTTTTTAATGGAGCCCATGCAGTACTTGGAAAGGCGATGCAAACACAAAGCAGAACTGATTTTAAGATCTAAGTAGCATAGATTGTGTTTCCTAAGTTACTTGTACTTCATGCAAGGTATTCTCACTGTTTGACTCGATATGTTCCTACATCTTAGTAGTTGATGATCACAACAAGGAAAATATGTGAGTATATTAACAGCACAAATACCAGCAGTATTTCCCTCCTTCTTTGTCCTCCTTCTCCTTCTATTTCCCATCTCCCTCTGGTCTTTATTCTTTCTATTCTCCATTCCCATTTTATAATTGTATAATAAAGTGCATAAATATAGCCAGTGAATTATAATCTTGAAATTGAACAGACATTCACTAAGCAGAGAAATAACATAAAAGATTTATTTTTAATCTTGGGAAAAAGTCTTGACCTTGACAAGACAAAGTCATTAACTTACTAAGATGAATATATTTTGTATATTATAGGTTTTTTGTCTTTTTTTTTTAAACAATTTGAGCATTACTTCCAGGTGTGATAGATTCATGGATAATCAATTATCCTTGAGACCTCATGATTTTGTGACTATAAAAAAAAATGTGTTTTAGCTGACAAGTCAGTGAGAAGGAAGTTAAACGACATGAGAAGGCCTCAAGTAATTTCTCTATCCACATTTAGCTATGATCCTAATACCAGTTGAGAAGCAGAGTTTTACTACATGAAATGCAGGATGCCATTTAAACGAACACAGGCAACAGATCTGCTGCTCTAAGATTAGTCAACACAGGAATGAGTGCAAACTGTTAAAATCGTTACTGCAGCTCTACATTGTGCACATCAACTAACTCTACATTAAGCTCACATATTTTATGTGGTAGTTAGGATACGCCACAGGAGCACAACTCATAGAGGGATATGCATTCAAAGATGGTTTATTAGAGTGGCTCATAGGCTTTTGTCTGGGTAATCCAGCAATGCTGGGGCCCAGAAAGAAAGGCAAATAATCTGAGAGTTGTTCTGTTGAAGACACTGGGTGACTGGGAAGTCCCAGTCTGGCGCTGGAGTCACAGGGATTGCTAAAGAATTATTGATCTTCAGACAACTGTAAATTTCTGGAGAAGTAACTTGTAATATCAACTCAGAAAATGCCTTAACAACGGAATAGGTTAATTTGCCATTGAAAAAGGAGAGCAAGCAGGCAAATCCAAAGCTTCCTTCTTTCATGTCTTTTGTTGGGGCTGCTGCTAGAAAATACGGCCCAGATTAAGGGTGGGTCTTTCCACCTGAACTGATCTAACCAAGAAAATCTCTCAGATGTTTTGGATTTAGCTGATTATAAATGAAGTGAAGTTGACAACTAAGACTAGCCATCACATTGTTGGTAAGAGTTTTGTTGTTGTTATGAAGAAATGAAGCTTTATATGCAGATCAAATATGAACATCGCTTGCTATGTCTTAGATGCTGCTTTATTGCTGTGAAGAGACACCATGTCCAGGACATTTTTTTAAAGAAACATTTAATTGGCAGCTTGCTTACTGTTTCAGAGGGTTAGCCCCTGATAATTATGGTATCAAACATGGCAACAGGTAGGCAGACATAGGACAGTAGCTGAGAACTCACATCTATCTACAAGTTCGAGGCAGAGAGGGAGAGAAAGGTGGGGAGGGAGAGAAAAGAGAGAGAAAGAACGCTAACTAAGAGTAATGTACACTTTTGAGACTTCAAATTCTTCCCAGGCATAACACCATCTAGTGTCTGAGTCTCCAAATATGTGAGTCTTACATGGTTCATTCTCATTCAAACCCCTACACGCTGTAAATATTGAACTTTACTTTTGACTTTATCACCAGGTACATATGATGTAACTCTCATTTCCACAAATGTAATACGAAATAAAATATCTTACATTATTTAATTAAATCATGAAAAATTACTGTTGCTGTTTTAGTTTCAGTTCCATTGCTATTCCAAAATTCCCTGACAAAAATTTATTTAGGGAGGAACGGGCTTATTTCAGATTACAATTCCAGGTTATAGTCTCCATCCTGGCTAGGAACTCAAGGTGACTGGTATTTCAGACACTCATATCCCATTCCAAGTTAAGGGTAAACAGAAATGAATTTTTTTTTGTTTCTAGTGATTGATTCTTTCTCCAGTCTTATAAAGTCTAAGAAAATGTAAGGAACAGTGTCACCCAAAATGGCTGGGTCTTTTCTCACCAATTAATTTAGTAAAGGCTATCTACCATATATTCTAGACCTACAGGCCATATTGGTCTAGAAAGCCCTTCACTGACACTAAGCTCCCAGTTGACTCTGCGTGTTGTCAAGGTGACTATTAGTTCTCATGATTGCTCAGAATAAAATGTTTTTCTTCTATATTAAGAAAGAAAGTTGCAAAAGATAAATCAGTGGGATAGACAATTTCCTATTCATAACTAGCTTAACTAGCTCCTACAGAAAAGAGTACAGGGGGATAATATAATATCTAAATCTCTAAATTCACCTATGTTGTCCCTACACAGATGTAGATATTTTAAATAGGTGCTCAATTAACAATCAGCCATTTCTAAGGAGAAAGATTAAATATTATGAAGCAAAATAGAAAAGCTAAAGATTTCAATTTTATTAAAAATTTATTTTTTTCTGAAAACTGAAAATGAATTCACAATGAAAATATTTGCATAACAGAAATATTTGAGTTTTATAGTGCTGTTTACCATGTGAGTGATCATATGGTATATTTTGACTTTAAACATTTTAGTCAGAAGATCTGTGTACATCGGCCATATGATGTAAATAAGGCAACAAGACACCTGCAGTTTTGTTTGCACAACAATGGGACGCGCATATAATTGATCTCCTGATTTTAGACATCACAATCTGTGACACCTCTAACAAGACATGAGTATCTGAAGACAGTCTTCTTCAGTTCCAGCTATGAAAATTCAGTGTTTCCTAAGCATCAAGTTCAAACAGAGCTAGGGTTCTGCGTGAATGTGGTTGTTCCCAGGGCTCACAGTACCTCCTGTGTGTTTAAAATATGCTCTTCAACATGTACTGTGAAACTGCCTCAAATAGGGAAAATAATGTGCTTCCTACATTGGGAACTTTGACATCATTTTTATTATGACCAATCTGTATTGATAACATAGATACCATGTTTCTGAGCAAATGTATAAATAACGTTTTTTCTTCTATGTGCATTACTGTATCATGGTTTGAAGTGCATGATTTCCTGCAGTTTTCTTTTTTTACATCGACATATGTTTTTGTTTCTATCTTTTCCCAATGAAACATTATATTATTATGTTGTTGGCATAATAATAATGATAATGATATAAGTTTCTGCCATTTTACTGTTTAAGTACATGAGAAAATGGCTCATATAATGAATTATTCAATGAGTATTTATTGAAGAATCATGAATGGTATGCATTTTCCCTATGAAAGCTGTATGCATTTTATGAATATGAGTAATAAAATACTATAGGCAAGCACAAGTTATTTTAGTTCATGCCATACAGTTACATACTCATAAAATATATTTACTTGGCCTTGATTGTGTTTTAATTTTTCTCATTATTTTAAATAAAATGAAAATATTAGGGAATTTTGATTAAGACATGCAGTTTTAAGATTTGCTTTGTAGTGGTTTTGATAAATATGTGAAAAAGAACACATAAATATGAACTATCTCTGTATAATTCCGGAAAAAATGAATTGATTATGTGCACCTGTGTGTGTGTTTTGCTGGGGAGTGAACTCTGGGCCCTGTGTATGTTAGTCTACAATGAAACCAGTAAACCGTAATCTCTCTCATCAAAGAAAATAATAGCTAGTCTTAACCATTTTTTAGTTATTCAATATGAGCAAACAAAAACTCTTGATAACAATGTTTACTTTTACTGCTAAGTTTTGTGTCAGAATTGCAAATGCACATAAATGTAGATATTGCTTGTTAAAATTACATCAATATAAAAATGGATCCCTGTCTCCATTTTCCCTTAAAGACAAGGCATTCTGTCATAATCCACCAGGACATGAATATCTTGAGTGTAGAAATATCCACATTTCTGGATAGTATCTATAGTCTTCGGTGCAAATAAAACATTTATTCCCTTATACTGTCTGTATTCATTACAAAGATCTTAAGAGCAGAGCAGTTTGAGAAAGAATAAAAGAAATAAAATAAACTATTGTATCATTAGCCGTCCTTTTAAAAACCATTTATTTCATTTATTTATATTTTTGTGTGTGTGCCTTCATATTCATGATCCTAGCTTTATTGAAGAAAGCTAAAGAATTTTAGAAAATGTAAGAGTACTTTATATTAATTATATCAAGACCTAAGACTTAAAGATTTTCAATTTATGCTTCTTGCATTTAGGGAGCATAGTATATGTTAAAAGAAAGTAACTATTTTTTACGTTATTATTATCATTTCTTATCTGATTTGAACTGAGTTGGTCTGATAATAAACAGATCTTTTACACACAAGTTCATACGATGCCAGGTAAGGAATATTGCAATATAGTTTTTGAAGAGCTATCAGTAAAATACTAACTATTTAATGATGAGATAACTTTTTAATCTCTTCTTAGGAAATGAGATGAACTATGCTGTAGCATTTCAATCAATTGCTCCAGAACTGAATTTAAAATGGTTAGTATATTCTTATATACAAGATCCAAAAAATGGGACTGGTATATTATGCTTTTTTAATAAACTACTTCAAGCAAAAGAATATTTAGGTCACCTCTGTGCAGTCAAGGAGCTGATTTTGTGCTTTCTTCCCCTGTATTCTAAGGGGTATATTTATTTAGTCATCTCATCTTTGCAGTTGGTATTACATCAATGATTGACTGATGATCAGTGACACCGTGTAAATCACAGCTTATGTCAAGTTGTGGCAAAGGAAGTGGAAGGAATCGTCTCATCGGCGCTTCACCTTGCTTTAATGCTCCTCTTATCTGACTGTCAGATAGGTTAAGGAATGCATTGAGAAATACAGCGCCTGTCCTCAAATTAGATTTGGCAAAAAAGAGATGAGAGTAAGAAGGAAAGAAAAAAATGAAGAAAACATTCTTCTTAGAATAGTATTTGTTTATGAGTTATAATTATTCTTAACAGCTTTATTTTCTTTTCATGAACACACAAAAGAATTATTATTTCCTGAAAACTTCTATATCTAGAATAATAGTTTTATATTGCTAGTACATAAATATGATGCTATATCTAGATTCACAGTAGTCTAAATAATAATGGTATCTATAAAATAGGCAATATTGCCATAAAAATGATTTGATGCTCAGAAAGAACAAATAATTTACCTTTATATGCTAAAATACAGTTAACAGACATATAGTAACTTAGATTTACTTGTTCATTTTCAGTCTTTTAGATAGTATAAGCTAATTAGTTTATTGGGGAGAAAAGTCACAGATGGGTTAATTCTGAGGTTAATATAACATCAATAGTTAATAACATAAGCATGTATAATTTTATTATCTTATGGTATTTAGTGTTAACTGATGGCATATTTTGATGAGGACTTTTTAAAGTTAAATCTACATCACATGTTCTCTGGCTAGAAGTAGAACTGCAATTTTGGTACAATATGTTTTCAATTCTTTTATTGTAGATATAAATTTTATGGTCAGTAGTTTATAAGAATGATACTTTTCATAATTATAGAAAAAACTTCTCATATGAGCTAATTTTTGTAGTGCTCAAGATGGAAATTTCATGGCTAATGAATTCACAAATCTTGAAGAAGAACCCACAACCACCACTGTACTAAACCAGAATAAACCTTAGCTATAGTCTAAATATGTATCCTTACACCCACAGAAAAGTATAGTCCTAACCTCTCATAAATGAAACTTCTTTTTTTTTATGATGTAGTCATTTTTTATTTATGTTTCCATTCAAAAATTTACACTTCCTCCCATTCCCCTACCTCTCCCCCACTCGCCCTCCTCCCTCTCTCTCCCTCCCCTGCCCTGTGGGAAGTCCAAGCCCCGCCCCCCATACATCCAGGCCTAGGAAGCTTTGCATCCAAACAGACTAGGGTCCCAAAAAGCCAGTACATGCAGTAGAATCAAGTCCCAATGCCTTTATCAATGGCTTCTCAGTCAGCCCCATGTTCAGCCACATTCAGAGAGTCCTGTTTGATCGCATGCTCATTCAGTCCCCGTCTAGCTGGATTTGGTGAGCTCCTATTAGAACAGGCACACTGTCTCAGTGGGTGGACCAACCCCTCGAGTTCCAGATTTCTTGCTCATCTTCTCCCTCCTTCTGCTCTTCAACTGGACCTTGGGAGCTCAGTCCAGTGCTCTGATGTGGGTCTTTGTCTCTATCTCCATCCATTGCTGGACGAAGTGATACTCAAGATAATCATCAGTGTGATAGTGGGGCAAGGCCAGTTCAGGCACCCTCTACTCTGTTGCCCAAGGACCTAGCTGGGGTCATCCCTGTGGATACTTGGAATCCCCTCTAGAACCAAGTCTCTTGGCAACCCTAAAATGGCTTCCTTAATGTAGATATTTTCTTCCCTGCCCCTATATCCGTCTTTCCTCCATCTCCACCCTCCCACTTCTCCAAGCTCTCTCAAGTCTTTCCCTTCTCCCTTCTCTCTTCCCCTCTCCCCTACCCTCAACCCCACCCCCACCCCACCCCCACCCCCATGCTCTCAACTTTTGCCTGGCAATCTTGTTTGCTTCCAATTTCCAAGAGGATCTATATATGTTTTTCTTTAGGTTCCCCTTGTTATACTCATTTTTTTCTTTTTATTTATTTTTTTTATTAAAGATTTCTGTCTCTTCCCCACCTCCGCCTCCCCTTTCCCTCCCCCTCCCCCAATCAAGTCCCCCGTCCCTCGTCCCTTGTAAGCCCAAAGAGCAGTCAGGGTTGCCTGCCCTGTGGTAAGTCCAAGGACCACCCACCTCCATCCAGGTCTAGTAAGGTGATCATCCAAACTGCCTAGGCTCCCACAAAGCCAATAGGTGCAGTAGGATCAAAAACCCATTGCCATTGTTCTTGAGGTCTCAGTAGTCCTCATTGTCCACTATGTTCAGCGAGACCGGTTTTATCCCAGACTTTTTCAGACCCAGGCCAGCTGGCCTTGGTGAGTTCCCAATAGAACATCCCCATTGTCTCATTGTGTGGGTGTACCTCTCGCGGTCCTGAGTTCCTTGCTCGTGCTCTCTCTCCTTCTGCTCCTGATTTGGACCTTGAGATTTCAGTCCGGTGCTCCAATGAGGGTCTCTGTCTCTGACTCTGTCTCCTTTCATCTTGGATTGGGAGGATCAACATAGTAAAAATGGCCATTCTACCAAAAGCAATCTATAGATTCAATGCAATCCCCATCAAAATCCCATCAAAATTCTTCACAGATCTGGAGAAGACAATAATCAACTTTATATGGAAAAACAAAAAACCCAGGATAGCCAAAACAATCTTATACAATAAAGGAACGTCTGGAGGCATTACCATCCCTGACTTCAAACTGTATTACAGAGCTACAGTATTGAAAACAGCTTGGTATTGGCATAAAAACAGAGAAGTCGACCAGTGGAATCGAATAGAAGACCCTGACGTTAACCCACAAACCTATGAGCACCTGATTTTCGATAAAGGAGCTAAAAGTATACAATGGAAAAAAGAGAGCATCTTCAACAAATTGTGCTGGCAAAACTGGATGTCAATCTGTAGAAGAGTGAAAATAGATCCATATCTATCACCATGCACAAAACTCAAGTCCAAGTGGATTAAAGACCTCAATATCAGTCCGAACACACTGAACCTGATAGAAGAGAAAGTGGGAAGTACTCTACAACACGTGGGCACAGGAGACCACTTCCTACGTATAACCCCAGCAGCACAGACAGTAAGGGCCTCATTGAATAAATGGGACCTCCTGAGACTGGGAAGCTTCTGTAAAGCAAAGGACACTGTCGCTATGACAGAAAGGCAACCCACTGACTGGGAGAAAATCATCACCAACCCCGCAATGGACAAAGGTCTGGTCTCCAAAATATATAAAGAACTCAAGAAACTAGACCGTAAAAGGCTAATCACCCCAATCAGAAAATGGGGCACTGAGCTGAACAGAGATCTCTCAACAGAAGAAGTTCAAATGGCCAAAAGACACCTAAGGTCATGCTCAACTTCCTTAGCGATCAGGGAAATGCAAATCAAGACAACTTTAAGATATCATCTTACACCTGTCAGAATGGCTAAAATCAAAAACACCAATGATAGCCTTTGCTGGAGAGGTTGTGGAGAAAGGGGTACACTCATCCATTGAAACTTCTTTTTGAAAAAGATGGAGGCCATTACAGAAAACAAAACCAACCAAATTACAGAGTTGTGGAGTCCAGTGCCAACAAAAAATATGCAAAACATTTCCACACTTAAGACACGACAATACTGGGGACAAAGGCGTGAAAAGATTATAAGATCCAGAGATCAAGGAGTTTGCTGTGAGACTGTGTCTCCTAGTAATGCCAGAAGCTACATCCGTAAAATTTCACTAGCATGACTGCCTAAGTAAGAATTAAACAAGATCAACACCAGTAGACCTGCCAGAGTGGATATGGATGGGAAAAACCACAAAGGCTCAAACTTACGAAGCATTTTAGGCAAGTAAGGGATGCTGAGAGTGGAAGAAATAGTCTCCAGGGAAGAGCACACTGATTGGCTCTCGCATAGCTATTGGTCATCACGGAAAACACAATACGGTTAATTTAGTTCCGACTAAGCAGACTATATTTAGAAGCATATATTTATGTGTGTGCCTATGTATGCATATGTGTGTACATATTCATATATAAATGCAACAATGATTAATGGAAAGGAGACTCAATTTAAAAGAGAGTAAGGTCAGGCAACAGACAAGTATGGAGGGAAGAAATGGAAAAAACCGGGTTTAATTGTAATCTTAAAAAATGTGGTACATTTACACAATGGAGTACTACACAGCAGAAAAAAGTAATGACACCTTGAATTTTGCAGGAAAATGAATGGAGCTAGAAAACATCATTTTGAGTGAGGTAACCCAGACACAGAAAGACAATTATCACATATACTCACTCATAAGTGGTTTTAAAATACGAAGCAAAGAAAACCAGCCTACAAATCACAATCCCAAAGAGTTTAGACAACAGTGAGGACACTAAGAGAGAGTTACATAGATCTAATCTACATAAGAAGTAGAAAAAGGGCAAGATCTCCTGAGTAAATTGGGAGCATGGGGACCATAGGGGAGAGGCAGGAAGGATAGCAGAGAAAAATGTAGAG
>JABTXL010012463.1:8167906-8194792 GCA_025134845.1 Neodon shergylaensis
ACAGCTTTCTCACATTAAACAATTGTGCAGTTGCAGGAAAGAATATGAAACATATCTCCAAGCTTCTCTCCATTGGCATCAAGTGTTTATGAAGTGATTGCCAGATTCCTTGAGCCTTTGCACCCAGTTCAAGATACTGTAGTCTAGTATTATTAACACAAAAATTTCACAGAGATAAAGAAGAGTCAAGTCTAGCTCCAGAAAACTGGTTAAAATATGACATGAGAGTCCTGAGATGCTGTTAGCATTAGGAATATGTTGAGACCACTATATTTCCACAGCAAAGAGCTTATCTACAAATGTGGATATTCTGGGAAATAGTGGAGAGTCTCTTTACAGGTATTCTGAGCTCTGGAAAATAACAGGAATTGTGAAGTTTTGATAGTTCAACTTACACCCTAGCATCTCTTTGGAAGAGAATTTCACTAAGGAACTGTTGAGATGACTTTGACCTCTCTCTCTCTCTCTCTCTCCCTCTCCCTCTCCCTCCCTCCCTCCCTCCCTCCCTCCCCCCCCCTCTCTCTCTCAATATATATATATATATATTGGAAATAATCTTGAGTCTTAATTGATGACTTAAGAAGCATCTTAGTGTGGATAGCGGCATTTCTTAGATGAGGTTTCCTGAACTGTGTAGGTGTAGTGAGGATGCTGAACATTAAACATTCATCCATTCATTTTGCTCTCATATTGAATGTGAATGTGAATACCTGCTTTCAGTCCATGCCTTGACTCTTTCATAACGATGGACAGTTACATGGAATTTTAAGTCAAAAAAACTTTTTCCCAAGAGTTGTTTTCTACTGGAGTTTTATTGGAGCAACTGGAATTAAACTAAGACAGAAGATCCGAGAAAAAATTCTAGCACAGCCCAGTAAAAGAAAACCTCTTTAAATCTCTCTAAAAATCAGTTATGATGTTAGATATGCCATTTTTGGTTTTTGTTTTTTGAGGTTATGAAACACATCAAACCCCATATCATTGAATATTATTTACTGCATAAAGTTTTGGAAGAAAATTTATGAAATTGTACTCTAACAATAAGTAAATTTAAGTGTTCATATAGGAAAATGATGTCCATAATTTAACTGCTTTTTTGTACAGAAAAGGGAAATCTTTAGGGCATACTAGAATAACCGCTACATATGATACAAGCACTCAAAAACCAAGAAAATAAATTTTGTGTCAAAGGAGTATGAACTCACAACCTACTATAGTAGGCAAACATACAAATAAATAGATTAATATAAGGAATTAATAGGATAAAATCATTAATAACAAGTAAAAGTCAAAATTATAGCAATAGAATAGGATAATTAAATGTATATCATAATTAAATTGCATGTGATTTATAATTCATCCTATCTGCCCTATTCCCCTGTTTCTTCATAACCTTGCTAATGTATATTGGCTCCATTATTAGGACTGCTTTCTTAAAAACAGTGTCTTCTGAGACAAACTAAAATTTCCATCCCACTGCAAAATCCCGCTTCTTATAGATGACACCATTGTCGTCCAATCTGAATTGTTACCTCCCAACAAAACTGTTTACTAAGGACTGGTCAGTATGCTTTCGATTGTGCAATCCCCATTTTTAAAAATTTATTTTCAGAAAACCCATCATAAAACATCCGATAGCAATGTAGCGATGCTTGCAAGAAAATGTTGTATGGGAGAGCAGTGTCATAGTAGAATGGCTGATTACTTCAGGAGATTGAATGTTGAACAGAAGTTTATAGACAGACATAGGATGAGCAAGATGACCACGGACTTGGTTGAACTGCTAAATATAAGTAATAAGTACTTTGAAAAATATTTCTAAGAATTGACTTTATTCACTAAAAAGAAGCAAATTTCTCTTGCAAAATGAATATATGTTAAAAGCAAGTAGAACATAATTATCTGATTATTCAATACCAAGATCTTGATTGCCAAGTGCACTCCACTGGTGTTGGCAAAGAAGTAAGAGCAAACGTAAAAGGTGCCAATAGGGAGAGCTGTGCCAGGATAATGCTGAGAGTGTCTTAACTTAAACACTAATACTATTTTTACATCATAATAAGGTAAAAGTAAAGCTAATGCTTATTTGTACATAATAAAAATGTTACATATGGCAATTGTTGTAAAGATTCACATTCATCCGAGGTTATTATTCCTCTTCATGGCCATTAGATAGCCTCATGGAAAGTAACCTAAACACACAGTTTCTGAAACAGAGGATTTAGAATCTTATTCACAAAATTCTCACGTGGATTTTCTGGTGCACACCATGCTCCCTGTTACCTCTTTACAGATGATTTAATTCTTCCTCCTCTTTTTCTAAGTCACCTGTTGGTTCCATAACCTTAGAAATGAATATTGACTACACTCTTTGGACTACTTTCTTAAAAGCAGGTTCTTTCGAGCCAAACTAAAATTTCATCAAGACTGAATGGTCTACATATTAATTTAATCACCATTTACTTCTATAGATGTTTTAGTTCCATGTGATGTCACTTTTTGTGTTCCTTGATATTCCATTCATAGCCTTCACAAACTGATATCAATTACCTATCAGGTACTGATCTTCACATCAGGGCTTGTGCCTTAACTACCTTTCACTAATTTCTGTGAAGTTTTCCAATTTCCACCCTAGTTGTAAGATTTTTGATGAGATATTGATTGGTTATGTAAGCCTTGGGAAACAGAAAAAGTTACTTTTGTTTTCAGAACTCTTTTTCATAATAAAACTACAACTCAACATATGGTAGGGTTGTCTAGAAAATATGCCCATAATTTTTTTTTAAATTCTTCTCTCATATATTACATTCTGATCCCAGTTTCCCCTCCTTTCTCTCCTCCCAGACTCCCCAAACCCTATTGCTTCTCTCCTCAGATTCATTCCTTCTCCAGTTCTTTTCAGAAAAGGGCAGGCCTTCCAGCGATATCAACCAAACATGGCATATCAAGTCGTAATAAGAATAGGCACCTTCCTCATATTAAAGTTGGACAAGGCATCTCAGTAGGAGAAAAGGGTCCTAAAAGCAGGCAAAAGAGTCAGACAGCCCTCACTCCCACTGTTAAGAGTCCCACAGGAAGACCATCTACACAACCATAACACATAGTCAGAAGGCATAGATCAGAGCCATGCAGGCTTCCTGATTGTTGCTATATGCATAATTCTTTTTTTTTTAATTTTTTTTATTAATTTTTTATTGAGAAAAAAAAAACAACGTTTCCCCCGCCTCCCCGCCTCCCATTTCCCTCCCCCTCCTTCCACCCTTCTCCCCCTCCCCCCACTCCTCTCCCCCTCCCTCTCCAGTCCAAGGAGCAGTCAGGGTTCCCTGCCCTGTGGAAAGTCCAAGGTGCTCCCCCCTTCGTCCATGTCTAGGATGGTGAACATCCAAACTGGCTAGGCTCCCACAAAGCCAGAACTTGAAGTAGGATCAAAACCCAGGGCCATTGTCCTTGGCTTCTCATCAGCCCCCATTGTTCGCCATGATCAGAGAGTCCGGTTTTATCCCATGCTTCTTCCGTCTCATTCCATCTGGCCTTGGTGAGCTCCCAATAGATCAGCCACACTGTCTCAGTGGTTGGGTGCACCCCTCGTGGTCCTGACTTCCTCGCTCATGCTCTCCCTCCTTCCACTCCTCGATGGGAACTTGGGAGCTCAGTCCGGTGCTCCAGTGTGGGTCTCTGTGACTATCTCCATCCATCCCCAGATGAAGGTTCATAGCCAAGAGGATAATTATATGTTTTTCCTTGAGTTCGCCTTCTTATTTAGCTTCTTTAGGTTCACCAAATATATACTCCGTGATCATTATTTATGGCTAGAAACCAATTATGAGTGAGTACATCCCATGTTCATCTTTTTGGGCCTGGGTTACCTCACTCAGGATAGTGTTTTCTATTTCCATCCATTTGCATGCAAAATTCGAGAAGTCATTGTTTTTTACCGCAGCGTAGTACTCTAATGTGTATATATTCCACACTTTCTTCATCCATTCTTCCATTGAAGGGCATCTAGGTTGTTTCCAGGTTCTGGCTATTACAAATAATACTGCTATGAACATAGTTGAACAAATGCTTATATGCATAATTCTTAACAGCTAATGATGCAGCAACAGTTAGACCACTTGAATTTGACTAATATTTACTAAAGGCTGCATAGTATAAACATTAACATTTTCAGCATACAAATGATTGAATTTGATTACAGAATGCATCTGCTAACTAGAAAGCTTCTGAAGGTGATATGCTTATATAAAATATATGTTTACAACACTATTTGTAGGTGCCGCGCACCGCGCCCCCATGTCTGAGCTCTGTGCGCTGGCACCCAGTTACCGAGCTTCGGGCAAGGGGCAGGAGGTTAAAATACACAGACACACACGGACAGTGAGACAGCAACACGGGTCATCCTTGAATTCCTCAAGAATGCCCCCTTTATTGTGTTCAGGGGCAGATTATATAGAGATAGCCACGCCCCAGTCAAACCCACCAGAAACCACTCTCCTGCCATCAGGAACTCCTGAAGGTCTCGTGCTCAGAGCAGATGTAGGCACTCAGATCAGGGGATTACAAGAAATTCAGGATCTGGGATCTCACTGCTCCCAACAGTAGGCATTAAGTGATAGACAAATTAAGCCAGGTATTGTGGTATACACCCATAAACCCACCACTCATGAGGCTTGAATAGTACAACCATGGATTTGAGAATAGCTTAACTTATTCAGAGAGATTGTCACTCAACATCCAAAATAAAATTAAATTTGCAGTCAACTGTTCTACCAATAATTACCCTATAAAAGCAAGAAAAATAGATTTATAAGACTATGTAAATATGTGCAGAAATTAATTTGATATGCTCATTTCAGCATTAATATTGACTTTTTCAATAAATAGATCTTTAAGCTAAGCCTGTAAATTTAAACAGGCTGAGTCCAATTGATTTGTATTCCTGACAATTTTAAGAGTAGAGAAGAAATGGCCTGCCTTCATGTTAAGCCACCTGGGAGCATTGGAAAACTCTGCTACCCAGGCTTTCCTGTGGCCATTTAAGACTGAAGATCTAACAAAAAGATTGAACATTGATATTACTTGGAAGCTACCCATCCAATTCTTAGCTGGAGTAAAGAGTGGGCAGATTCCAGAGAGTAATGAGGTAGGTTCACCTGCTCCTGGTTATTTAGACTGCCAATACCCTTGACACCCCTGTGCCTTGTCTTTATCATTGGAAAAAGCTGAATAGTAAGCAAGAAGAAAAAAGTGGAGGAAATCTCTCTAATATTTTATTTCTAAGAGGTAGTTTATGTTTAGTCCTGATGGCCTGACAAATAGATCTTGACAAATAAGTGTTTTCTACATAATTTCATTTGAACTATATGGTATTTCCCATATAATATATAAGTATGCAGAGTAATCACACAGAATTGGAAAATTATAATTTATTATCTATTATTATATTTATTATTGTTATTATTATTATTATTTTGAAGGTTCAGGTGATCATACTTAGGGCATTGTCTATGCCATAAAAGTGTTTCAGCACTGTACTAAATTACAAACCCAACACGTTATTTTATTATTTTATTTTTTCCATTTTTTATTGTTTTTATTATGCTATATATTTTTTCTGCTCCTCTCCCTTTCTATTCTCTCCCCTTCTACCTTCTGCCATGACCCCCATACTTCGAATTTACTCAGGAAATCTTGTCTTTTTCTTCTTCCTAATCAGATCCATGTACGTCTCTTTTAGCATGCTATTTGTTGTCTAGGTTTTCTGGGGTTGTGTATTGTAGGCTGGCTTTTCTTTGCTTTCTGTCTAAAAGCTATTTATGAGTGAGTAGATATTATATTGGGATTTCTGGGTCTGGGTTATGTTTTTTCTCCAATATGTTTTTTTTTTCTATAGATCTATCCATTTGCCTGAAACTTTTAAGATGTCATTATTATTTATTGCTGAGTAGTACTCCATTGTATAAATGTACCACTTTTTTTTAATCTATTTTGTGGTTGAGTAGCATCTAGTTCTCTCCACCTTCTGGTTATTACTGATAATACTGTTACAAACATAATTGAACACATGGCCTTGTGGGATGATTGAGCATCTTTTGGGTATATACCCAAAAGTGTTGTTGCTGGGTCTTGAAATAGATTGTTTCCTAATATTCTGAGAAATTGCCATACTGATTTCCAAAGTGGCTGTACATGTTTGCAATCCCACAAGCAATGCAGGAGTGTTCCCCTTATATCCTTTCCAGCATCAGCTGTCATCAATGTTTTTGATTTTGGTCATTCTGACAACTGTAAGATGGAATCTCAGAGTTATTTTGATTTGCATTTCTGATGGCAAAGGAGGCTGAGCATTTCGTTTAGTATCTTTTAGCCATTTGAGATTTTTCTGTTGAGAGTTCTCTGTCTAGGTCCATACTCCATTTTTTTTATTGGATTATTTGTTCTTTTGATGTCAAGTTTCTTGAGTTATTTGTATATTTTGGAGATCAGTCATTTGTCCAATGTGGGGTTGGTGAAGATCTTTTCCCATTCTGTTGGCTGCTGTTTTTTCTTGTTGGCTGTGTCCTTTCTTTACAGAAGCTTCCCAGTTTAGTCCTCCTTTAAACAGATGATAAATGGGCTGAGAAATAAAATCAGAGAACCATCATTCTTCACAATATCCATAAATAACATAAAATATCTTGGGGTAACTCTAACCAAACAAGTGGAAGACCTGTAAGGCAAGAACTTTAAATTTTTGAAAAAAAAATAAGAAGACACCAGAAAATGGAAAAATTTCCCATGCTCTTGGGTAGATAGAATTAACACAGTAAAAATGACAATCTTACAAAAAGCAATCTACGAATCCAATGCAATGCCAAACAAAATTCCAGAAAAATTCTTCACAGACTTCAAAGGAGAAATATTCAACTTCACATGAAAAAAAAAAAACAGGACAGTCAAAGCAATCCTGTACAAATACAAAAAAGGAACTTCTGGAGGCATCACAATCCCTGACTTCAAACTCTTCTACAGAACTACAGTACCGAAAACATTCTGGATTTGGCATAAAAACAGACAGTAGAAACAATGGAATCAAATTGAAGACCTAGGTATCAATCCACACACCTTTGAACACTAGATTTTTGAAAAAGAAGCTCAAAATAAAAATGGAAAAAAGAAAGCATATGCAATAAATGGTGCTGGAATAACTGAACATCAACATGTAGAAGAATGCAAATAGATCCATCTCCTTCACCATGCACAAAACTCAAGTCCAAATGGATCAAAGACATCAACTCAAAACCAACCACACTGAACCACATAGAAGAAAAATTGGGAAGTACACAATGAATACATTGGCACAGGAGATCATTTCCTAAATATAACCCCAGTAGCACAGACTCTGAAAGCAACAATTAACAAATGGGACCTCCTGAAACCAACATGTTATTATAAATGTTACAATGTATAGAATAGAAGTACAAATAAATGAACATTTCTTTTTTCTTTTTTGGTTTTTCGAGACAGTGTTTCTCTGTAGCTTTGAAACCTGTCCAGGAATTAGCTCTTGTAGACCAGGCTGACCTCAAACTCACAGAGATCACCCACCTCTGCCTCCTGAGTGCTGGGATTAAAGGCATGTGCCATCACTGCCCGGCTAATAAATGAACATTTCTTAAAACAAACTATACAACTTTATGCTCCCATAGATGGATGATATTCTAGGAATATGATGAAGCATTTTGAAGATAAATATTGCTCTAAATAAGAAGACATGTAGGAACAACTCTTACTGTGAAAATAGAAGAAATTATCACTGTGATTTAACTGAAAAGCAATGAAAACGACCTAACATTTCTACATACAAATATACACATATTTCAGTAATTGAAATGGAATGAATAAAAATGTCTTAATGGGGGTATATTTTGTTTCAAACACTTTTCAAGCTTAATAATGGTTTTCATTATGTCTTCATTTTCTCCAACCACAATAATTTATGAGGAAAGCCAGTTGCTATGCCCTAGGCATGGGGGATCAATCCTGGGAGAGGCCCTACATTAATGAACTTGTGGTCATGGAAGTAACCATTGAGGTGCTGTGATTTTCCCTCAGTGTCTATGAGAATAAGCCCTGCTGCAGTAGAATCCTTCAGCCCTAGTCTGTGATAGCAGGAGCTGTCAACTAGAGCACAGTTTTGTTAAAAATTGAGTTAAACTCATCCAGCTATGTTACCTCCAAATCTTGATTCATGAATTCAGATAATTCACTTAGCACATGTAATATAAAATGACATATATGCACACGAGAGTAAGCATTTTAGGGCAGACTCCACCTTAGAACTTCTAGCTCACTTGATACTTATTCTTTACACCTATGTAGCATGAATTCTAATTGATATTAATAATAAAAACTAGGAGTAAGCTTTCAGGGAATGAAAGCTGAAAGCTGACAGAGCAGAGTGGTCAGTCACTCGAGAGTTCTCACCTCCATCAATGCTCAGACCAAACGGGTGATCCTGTCCTCAGTCTGCTTCCTCGGACTGCATCTTCAGACTGACTGCCTCAGATTGCTTCTGCTTCTATCTCCTCCTACCTTATATCCCTCTCTCCATTCAGGCATATCACCCTTGTCTCCATCTCCCTAGTGCAGGAATTAAAGGTGTGTGATCCAAAGTGCTGGGATCACCTTTGTGTGGGCTCTCCTTCCCTTTTAGACTGGATCAATTTCCTGTAGCCCAAGGTGACCTTGAACTAATAGAGATCCCTCTGTAGTGCCACCAGTACCTGAACTTTACTGGTTTATTTCTGCACTCTGATATTCAGATAAGCTTTATATGTTAAAATATCAACAAAATACCACTACACACTTAGACTAGATACTTATTTTCTTAATTCTAAATGCCAATATCTATATGATATAAATCCTGTTTTAGAAACATGGCTCATCAGTTAACACTTAAATTTTATTTAATATTTATTTTACAGATTTATGTGATATATATGTATATATATATATATCACAACTAAAATATTTTTTGAAAGATTAGTTAAGTGTTTATAGGAAACAGCATAATTATTAATCTCTTCCACAAAAGGCAATTTTAAACCTTGAGTTCTGGTGGCTTGAACATTCCCTCCAAAATTCAAGTGTGAGAACTTTGTCTTCAAAGTAAAAAGTTAGAGGTGAAGCCTCATGGGTTGTTTTAAAGGTACAATAATGGAATGTTCCTGAAGGATTAATGTCACTACTATAAAAACTCTTGGGACTGCAGCCAATCCACTTTGATCTAGCTGTGAGGAACACTGTGTACTCTTGGAAGGATGTGACATCAGAGATGCTCTCCTGTAAGCAAAGACCAAACTTTTTCCCAATGCTTAAACCTGTTGGTACCTTAGTCATGGTCCCCACAGCTTCTGCAACTCTAAGCATATATGCATTTCTCTTCATAAATTACCATCTCAGTTATTATATTATAGATTACAAAGAGGATTAAGATTCCTCTACTACATTAAAATGTAGTCCCTTATAACTCTGTTCTGCAGTTATTTCTTCTCTGGCTAATATTAATTATATTAACAAATTATGTGTGAGCTATCACTTTAACAGTTGATGATTAAGTTCTGTCTGCAGTTATTTTGTCTCTGGCTAATATTAAATATATTAACAAATTATGTGTGAGCTATCACACTAACAATTGAAGATTATGTTCTGTCCACTCTGAATAGTCACCAATATTGTAAGATATGTATTGGGATGAGAGTGGAGTGTTGAAGTCTCCCACTATTAGTGTGGGGGATTAATGTGTGCTTTAAGTTTTAGAAGTGTTTCTTTTACATATGAGGGTGCCCTTATATTTGGAGCATAGATGTTCAGTATTGATATTTCATCTTGATGGATTTTTCCTGTGACTAATATGAAATGTTCTTCTTAGTCTCCTTTGATTGATTTTAGTTTGGAGTATATTTTGTTAGATAGTAGAACCAGCTTGTTTCTTTGGTCCATTTGATTGGAAAAGTTTTTCCTAACCCTTTACTCTGAGTCAATGTCAGTCTTTGAGGTTGAGGTGTGTTTCTTGTATACAGCAGAAGAATGGTTTCTGTTTTTGTATCCAATCTGTTAGCTTGTGTCTTTTTATAGGTGAGTTGAATCCATTTATATTAAGGGATATTAATGAACCGTGATTGCTATCTCCTGTTAATTTAGATTTTCGTTGTTGGTGATGTTTTTCCCTTCTTTGGGATTTCCTGTTTGATCTATAAAACATTATATCGATTGAGGTAACCCAGACCCAAAAAGACGATTATCATCTGTACTTACTCATAAGTAGTTTTTAAACATAAAACAAAGAAAACCAGACTACAAATTACAATCCCAGTGAACCTAGACAACAATGAGGACCCTAACAGAGACCTACATGGATCTAATCTACATGGGAAGTAGAAAAAGACAAGATTTCCTGAGTAAATTGGGAGCATGGGGACCATGGGAGAGGGTCGACGGGAAGGGAGACACAAAGGGAGGGGAGCAGAGAAAAATGTATAGCTCAATAAAATCGAAAATAAATATAAGTATCAGGGCCCACAGAAGTGAATCCATTCCTTGACTAAAGGTCAGAAAGTTCAGATCTATTCTTGCTCCTTCAAAGTTATACAACAGGATACTTGATCTAAGGTGTGTCTATAGGATGTTTTGCCTAGACAAAGGGATATTTTGATCTAGGGTGTGGTTACTTGATGCTTTGAGATGTGAGGAGGAAATTATATTTATTTGTTCTTTGTACCATGGCAAAGAAGTCTTTTACTCCCCTTTCGGTCTGGATATATAAGCTATAAGAAATAATCAGGAGTGGATCACAGTACTCACTGTATGCGCTCTTAATTCTATCTGTTATCTCTTCTCTATTTCTTTCTTAATCCTCACCCCTCACTCTAAGTACATATGAGCAGGTCAGGAGGGACCAGGACAGATACACTTACCAATGAAATTTATTTATTTTAAATGAGAAAAATGAAAACATTTCAATGACTTGATTGTGGGTGGATAGCAAAATCAATAAAGTAATTGCTTTGTAAGCCTCAGATTACCAGTCTGGATTCCCAGAACAGTGTAAAGCTACTTGTGGAACAGCATTTCTGATATCCTTGAGCTTCTTTTGTGGGTGGGAGATGAGGTGGAAGAACCCAAAATCCCATCTAGTAAACAATTCTTCTCAAGCAAGGAAAATTGGGAAAAGGTACATACACATGGATAGCATGTGCTTGCTTGTGCTCACACTCAGGAATATCACACACACACACACACACACTCAGAGGCACTCCACCACACACAAGTACACACACAAACACACACATTTAAATAAAAGCTCTCATTGGTTAGAGTTTGACATTAATTGCAAATTCACATCTCAGCCTTCTATAATTTATTTTTGAATTTTTAAAAGAGTACTTATCTCAATATTTTGAAAATGCAAATAATTAAAATGTCATGATCACATACCTTTTAAAGAAATATGCAATTTGTGGGTTTTTAAAGTCAACTCATTTTATTTTTATTTTACATCCCAGGAACCGTATTTGCTCCCTTCTCTCATCCCATGCCCTCCCCCAATACTTTCCATACATTTTCATCTCCCAAGCTACTGCCCATCCATATATATTTAGGAAAATATTTGTCCCTTATGAGCATCAAAAATATGGCATATCAAGTTGCATTAAGACTAAGCACTTCCCCATGGATTAAGGCTGGCTAACCCATTATGAAGAGTGAGGTCCCAAGAGCCAATAAAAGAGTTGGACGCAGGCCCTGTTCACACAGTAAGAAGTCCCACGGGAGGACCAAACTACACACTGTCACAACATATATGTAGAGTGTCTGAAAGCTTGCTTTTTACCAGTGATTGATCAGGACTGATGTCAGTTCTGGTCATGAAATCAGTCCCAAACACATCTGTGTTTGAGGAGATGGCATACGTACGTATGTCTATTTCCAGTTTTGTATTCCATGAAGACAAAAGTGCAGAACAGACGGAGCAGCACCGAATTTCCTTCCATCTTTCATTCATCTTAAGCACAAGTCCACGCAGTGAGCAAACCAACTTGACAGTTTAATTCCACATTAGGATAATACTTGGAAGGGTAATCCTATTCGCACTGCAGGATAAGGAGGCCTGCATAGTTGCTTTGGCCTCTAAAATTGTTAGCTATAAATTTTGAGCTGGCATTATGAACTTCTTAACTTCTCAACCAGCCTTTTCTTAACACCCAGTTGCCAAGAGTGGGTTATTTGTCCATAAATCTACCTATCTCATTATGTTTTCCTCTTTGGAATCATTTGACAAATATCCAAAGTAATGCAATCTGCATTTAAAATGGATTATCTTAATCTTTACACAGTGGTTGCACGCATGCAAAAGATAGGATATGAGTTGTGAATTGAACAGTTTTCTTTTGTGAGTACATTTAAAGAAAATGAGGCAGGGTGCTTTCTTTTTTTCTTTTCTCCAAACCAAAAAAAAAAAAATAATTCATTTTTTAGTCTTTCATTTTTAATAAACTAGCACTTAGATCAGTGTGCTCAGCTTTGTAATAACTTCATGCACACAGAAAAGAGATATGATGATGTTTGTGCCTAGATACATGACTGCTATTTCGGAGAATACAGGAATGAGAATACAGGGACCTTGAAAGGTTTCTACTCCAAGTTGTCCTTTGGAACACTGGGTAATTATATATTATCTTCTTTAAATATCTGACAATTATTCAAGGGAATGAAATCCACTATCTGGATATCTGAGGTTCCTCTAGACCACTGTAAATGCAAATGCTTTTTCAGTAGGATGTCTTCATTCTTGATCTTTGGTATTCAAATGTCCATGATACAAGAAAATAGAGAACAGGCATGAGGTATTTTCCAGCAAACAAGATCATTAAGTACTTAAACCTGACCTTGCTTGAGACAATTTGCAAACAGAAGGGAACAACTGAGTTCTTTATCCTCATGCATATGTTAAGGAACTTCACAACCTCACTTAAGCACTGCTAAGCAGCAGGCAAACATGTGTGAGCAGGGGTTCGCCAATAAGCACCTGTATGCTGGTAACCTGCCCAAAATATTCTCACTTCCTTATCTGTCAGTCCTATAAGCCTCACAATGGGAATTTTTGAACTCTTCTCCTCTGGTGTTTGTCAATGTATGAATAATTATTTTTCTAATGAACTCACTACATTTTTACTGTGTGACAGTTTACCTTTTAGAAATTCTTCTCTCATATATTCCGTCTCTGGAGACCACAGTTTCCCCTTCCTTTTCCCCTCCCAGTCACCACCCTATATACTTTCCATCCTTTCTCTTCAGAGAAAGGCAGCAGCAAAATAATAATGATAATAATGATGATAATAATAATGATGATAATAATAATAATATTCCTAAGATCTAAATTCTTGAATAGATCTTAAATCTCGAACTTTGTTTACACGCCTGTGAGTTATTGCTCAGAGTTTGATTGATTATGTTTGAAGACCAGTGATTCTCAACCATGGCTGTTTGTAGCTATTTTGTTGAGGTATCTTTGTTTTTAAAATTATCCTGTAATTAACTTCCTACTTTATTTCTTAATTTTTATCAACACTCAATAATTCACAAATACCTTTAAGGTGTATTCAATTTAAATATGATTTACCTGAGTTTGACACAAAATCACATAGTTTATAATTGTTCATATGAATAAATGGTGCTTTGATGATGTCACCTAACAAATGGCTAAGAGTATCTTTATATTCATGGAAGAATTAAGAAAAGCATTAAAATTTGCACTAGCTCATACCTCAAGTAAGTACATAATGATGGAAGCTTATGATACATTTGCTCACATTTCTGATCTCTGCACTTTCCAGTCTTCCCTCCCACTATTGTTATGGTCTTTGTTCTCTGAGACCAGTGGGTATTGCATTTGATGAAGGTCTTCTCAATGTAGAACACATATCAACTAATTTCAATATTGAACTTACATCACAGGTCATTACTATACAACCATATGTTCATCACATGACCATTGTCCCTACTATATCATATGCCATGATTATTTTCAAATTTTTTTCTAACAATAACTTTGTTCCTACTGTAGATCATGAAACAATCATCATTTTTATATAGAAAATACATTTTTGCAATGATTGATGAAAAGTTAAAATAGACATGCAAACCGTGTAAATATTGAAGTTCCCATTAATAAATGTGAGAAAAGAAATAATCCAAATTATAAAATATAATTTAAAACGTACTGGAAATTCCACTGGATAGAGATAAAGATAGTCACTTGTTACTTGGGGGAGGTACAGTCTAAGACACAGAGTCAATTTCTGAGTTAGTACTGAACCCCATGTCTCCCAATTTTTTTTCCTTTAAGTAAACAACTTTGAAAAATTTAATTAATCTTAGTCACAGTAAGAGTTCAGCAACAAATAATAAAATAGAGCAAGTATGCCTTTAATCCCCCAGCCTGGCCAGAACTTTTTCCTTCAAATTGTGCCTGCCGTGGTCCGTGCATTCATAGTAAGCTGGAGGTCTTTAGAAAGGGAGTCTAGAAAATTTTGCATTTTCTTTCTAATATTGCATATGAATAATTTTTCATGATTAAAGGGAAATCTTTCATTTGTTATTTTTTTCTTACTAGTTTTTCAAGGTTTGTGCAGAACACCTTTGAGGCTGCATTAAAAATGGTTTTCTTGGAGCTGTAACAACTATAATGGAACAACTTAGGAAGCAAACACTTAATGAGGAGATACTTGAGTTTTAAAATAAAGCTTTTATATTGTAGTTTGAACTGTTTATCTTATATTCTTTTGTAGTAAAATATAACTTAGATTTCTACAGTCTTATGACCAAAAACCGTGGGAATTTTATCTTCTGTAACAAGATTCAATAAATTTAGACCAACTTAAAAAAAAAACAGAGCAAGTATGCCAGCATGCAGTTATCAAACTTCCACACACCTGGTCCTCTCCCTATTTCCATAATTGTATTGTCTTTAGCCTGACACCATGTAGGTACTCCTTGTTGTCTCTACATATCCAGTGTTAATTACACTAGCAGAAGGAACCATTAGGTAGTAAAATAAAACTCACCTGAACAAAAGTACCGAAACAAGCAACAGTCCCCCTTGCATCCCTGCACAGTGTGTACACACAGTAGACTGGCTGGGTTAAGGGACGAGTGTCTCCGGCAATATGAGCAGGACTCGGATTTTATCATGCCTTTCGCAAGGTAGTTTATTTAAAGTGCATAAATTGTTTATTTCTGGAAATTTTCACCGGATATTTTCAGACTATGAATTGCAGAAGGCAATGAAAACTTCAGAAGGAAGCTCAGAGAAAGGAAACTGTTATTAAGCATCCATCAACATGTACATACTCAGGTTTATGTAGATGCTTATCCATAAATTTGAATATGAACTGATTCCTTATCTCATTAGAGTAGTAGATAGCTTTAAGATCATAAGTTGTTTTGTTGTGCTATTCTTCATTTCCTTTTCTAATTCTTCCAATATGTATCAAGGCTGATTAATAAATGTTACATACTTAAAGGTAGTAGTTTTCAAAGTTATTTAGAATATATGATAAAAACTGATTTATAATTTGACATGATTATTCTGCTTTGTGTCTTATTTCCCTCTTTCTAATGAATGAATGTCTCTCACTATGTGGAATCAATAAAGTACTGAATATACTTCATAAAGAATTGAGATATAATATTTCTTGATTTAATTCATTTAATATATGCAAATCATAAAAGTAAATTAGCAATGAACATCAAAAGTCAACAATATATGTTTGAAATATAAAATCTTCATTCTACAATTACTAAAATATTTAAAAGAACAGCCACAAAATTATAGATTTTTACAAACCCCAATGGCTTCTCAACAGAACACTAATACCCGCAGTTCCGCAGTTAGTGGCCAAGACCATGCTTGAGAAATTGTTGTTTCTATTTCTGGTAAACTTGTACTTAAGGGAATAAGGCACGGAATACTGCCAGATCAGCCTGGGGGACGCAATGGGATGTTTTTGTGTTTCCAAGAGCTTCTGTGAAACTCCAGCTTCTTTCTCATCTCCACGAATGTCATGAACATTTCTGGATACTCCCATTAGGCAGAGTCATTAGCAACTCCACTTGGCACCTTCAAAGATAATCGAGCTTAATGGAGAAAATCCCCTACTCCTTGAATGTGTGGGTTCTCTCCCATACCCAGCGTGATCCCTTCTCAGTAGGAGATAATTACTGATCCCACCAGAGAGAAACATTTAAGGAGAGCTGTGGTGCGGGATATGAATGGTATGGTTTAGTTTAGTAAAACCCACGTAACTAGGTTCGCGGAGAAGTCTATTGAACAGGAAAGCTGTTACGTGCAAGTACCACACAGTAGCATCAGGAAGCTTCAGCAAGAGAAGCATGGTAAGGTATCAAACACTTTTCAGAGGCTCAAGCCATTTTTGTGATGTTTGTGTTATTCTTATTTATTACCATTACATTATCATTGGTTAAAGCTGATTTCAAGTTAAATTTAAAGTATGCCTTTCATTTTTAACTCTTCTAGCTTTCTACATGGGAATTTTATCTTTAAGATGACCTCTTAGCCTGTCAAACACATAACATTAGCGAGTTTCTGCTGCAACCTTTTGACAATATTAAAATAAAAGAACATTTTTAAAAAGACCTAAGGTTATATAATGCAAATGAAGAACCATGGTGCATGAAATTATAGCGAGTAAGATAATTCTTTAAACTTGCTGATACACTTTTTTGATACGTTTTAGAATACTTTCATGTAAATAGATACATATAAGACTTAAACAGAAATGTCTTCAGATTGCTATATTGTTCTATATAATCTGTTGTAAGAGATTAAATGTGCTTGAGTCAGGGAACAGAGTGATCAAGTACAGAGTGTGAAAGACATAAGCAAGAAATGGGTAGATGATAGATTGACTGGTAAAATGTCTTTAAAATATCTAATTTTCAATTTATAAGCTCTTTAATACATGAAATTGAACATATAGTCCCCAAAGCATACTCTCTAATAAAGGTTACACTTCATTTTAAAATGGCATTATATATATTTTATAAGTAGAGTGTGTGTGTGTGTGTTCACGCAATTAATGACATAAATTTGTGTTAAACTCTATGACTGAAGAGTTCACGTTAAGTCATGTTCTTACAAAAGAAAAGATACTTGTAAAACCAGTTTAATATTGTGTTTCACTGCACAGAATATTATGACTGAAAAATGAATAAAAGAAGCAGCAAGGAAGAACATGCTGAAAATTAATAGGTACATTTCAAAATATAAAAGATCCCAAAAGGAAAAGTTTCAAATTGACTAATTGATTAAACATTATAAAAATAATGGGAGAAGCAATGCTGTAGCATAAAATAAGACATATATAGCTCCACAATATTATTTCAAAAATATTGGAGGAAGAAATATTGGAATAGGAAATAAAAGCGCTCTCCAATATAAGGGATGTAACTCGCTTTCAACTGGAAAGCTATGAGTGGATGTAGTCATAACTTGGTGAGTTCTGTTATCTGTAAGGCCTGGCCATACCTGAATCCCCCAGAATATTTATCTCAGGCCCTTCCTCCCTAGACCTTCGTCTTTAGCTTTGTCTCTTAGTCATGAGAACTCATCCTACTTACTTTATATATGCTATCTGGGTCAGAGACCACCTGAGATCCCAAAACCTTAGGCTACAGAATCTGTCTTCATGGTAGAGGCCCTAAGTATTTTGCAAAAGACTTTCCAAGTACTCATGCCTAAGGCATTATTGTGCACATGGTCTTGAGATAATTGTTACCAGGGAACTTTATCTATAATTATATTGTGCTTAAGTATGTCTAAAATAAACTGCTCTGTGTCAAATTCCAGAAGTTTGAACCAGCCTGGCTACCTAGGTTTTTTTCTTGCCCCTCTGGGTTCATTTCTCTGCCAATAGTAGAGCTAGTGGAGACACCCACAAACACTCTCTAACCAAAGCCCATAGGCCAATAATTTATGTAAGAAACTGATATGGTGGAAACACTCTCAGGGGATGTTGTACTTCATTTATGTGTCTTGTAGTATCATTTTACATATTACACACATAATGCTAATTTTGCTGTATAGAGACCATACAAATAACACTCCAGAAGATGAGTCTGTTAAGAACAGATACAATGCATTGATTGTCTCATAGTCTTATGTAGGAGAAATCAGCTATGTAGTTTTTGTTTTAATTTTGTCATGCACATATATAAATGGTTACATCAAATCTCATTGATGAGCAGAAGATTAAAAGTCCCCGTGTTACAGGATACTCTATGTAATGTTCTGCTTGTGCTCACATAAACATCCCACATCCCATCTGGCTGGAAAAAAATCTCTAGAATTATCGTAACTATCTATGATGGCTTTAAAATAATTGCTTTCTCTTTGGAAGGAGAAACTGTGTCAATGCCTAGGGTTTTTGGATCCTTCTCTGCCACTCATCTTTGCTTTCAGGTTCTGGGAATGGGGATTCTCTTGCTAATTTAGAGCTTGAGTTCCATGCAACATCAATGGTTCTTCCTCAGTTTACAGTTGGAACCAATCCCATTGGCCCAGGTATCAAACAAAGACTTCATATTCTATTTGGTACTAATGGGGCATGGTAAGACACTTAGGAGGTGGAGTCTTGAGTTGTTTTATGAGGTTCTCATTAGAAATTTCAGAACACAGGTCTCTAAGTTTGTAACTCTTTTGTATCTTGGCTATAAAATGAGCTTTCTTGGTTCACAAAGCATTCCCACCTTAATGTTCTGTAACACATCTGAAACTGTAAGTCCAACTGACCATGGGCTGAAACATCTAAATATATGAAGCCTCCAATACATGTAAGTTTATTTTCTCAGATTTTTGTTAGTATCTGACAACTGACTAAAATAAGTCCTGCTGTTTTTGTTTTCATTTAATTTCCTGTGAGTTCCTTTCTACCTACAATTCAACATCCCATTTCTTTCTAAAGTCCATGATTCTGCATATCACAGTAGATCCTGAGGCACAGAGATAAATATCATTGTACAATCCCTAATACAAAAAGATTCACTATTCACTCCTATTATATTCTTATTTTTTTCTAAAACAACTACAAATGCTTTTTAGTGTTTTAACATCTGAAGAACCATGAACAATTTTCCTAAAAGTCTATAAACACTAAATTCCAATTTTCAGAATTTTTAAAACAGGACCTATAAGTTTTAATTTTCCCTCAGATTTTCAGTAATATCATGATATATACATTATAAATTATAATTTAGTCCACTTCAAAAACTGTATGCCAGGGTTTTCTGAACCTTCAGATAAATAAGTAGGCAATAATACAAATTTATGAGCACACCTAACAACAGAAAAGCCATACCAGTATACAAACATGTCATAGAAACATTTTTATTAAAAATTGTAATATTTTCATATAACAACAATAAAAAACATTCACAGTATTAAAAATCAAACCTAATTAAGACAATATTGTTTTTGAGGACAATATTCTATGTACTTTTGAAGTAAAAATTTAAATGTTAATGTACTAATTTTATAATATTAAGGTCATTCTATAATTGTATATTCCTTATTTTTATTTTATTTATTTTTTTGGTTTTTCAAGACAGGGTTTCTCTGTAGCATTGGTGCCTGTCCCGGAACTAGGTCTTGTAGACCAGGCTGGCCTCAAACTCCCAGAGATCCGCCTGCCTCTGCTTCCCGAATGCTGGGATTAAAGGCGTGCGCCACCACTGCACGGCGTGTATATTCTTAAGTAAACTTTATAATATTAAGGTCCGTGTAAGTGTTTACATATTTGTTCCAACAATTCTGATTTTGAAGCTGAATACTTAAGAAAAAGTTCCAAAATATAATAAAAAACAACAGATCATTCACAATATTTTATTTATAATTTAATTTCAATACCATGATGTCTTTTATATTTCTCAGAATTGAAGGGAGTATATAAACTTAAAAAAATACCTTAACAGCTTAATAATAACACTGGCAATTACGAAAAGTTTAAATGGAAAAGTGTTTTTTTCATATTTCTACACTAATGTAATGCCATTAAAGTTTTCTATGTCCAAGCATAAGGAGACAGGTCATTTGTGTAGCCTGCTCATGTATTTACAGTATCACATTTAATTACACTGAGGTTTCACAACATTTCCTCATTATCTTTTGTTTAGTATTGAAAAATATATGCATTTTATAAGTGGCATTCCCAGGTATTTTTTTATTCCCACTCTGATAGCTATTCTTATTTTTCAACTTGATGATATCTGGAATTAACAAAAAACTCAAAGTGGGGAACACCTTGAGAGAATTTTGCTCAATGTGAAGTTGAATGATCTAGTTCTAATCTGGATCTTTGAGGTGGGAAGACAGAACTTTAATCCAGATCTTTTGGGGTAGAAAGACCTATGTCTAATCTGGGCCATGCCTTCTGTTGGAAGCCAATATAACAAAAGTGAAGAAGAAAGTTCTGCTCTTCTCTAGTTTGCTCTCACCTTGCTAGGCTTTATTGGCATTAGAGCCTACTTTGTCAGAATTCTGGAGCATGCTGAAGACCAGTTAAATATCCAACCTCACTGGCTAGGCTCCCACAAAGCCAGAACTTGAAGTAGGATCAAAACCCAGGGCCATTGTCCTTGGCTTCTCATCAGCCCCTATTGTTCGCCATGATCAGAGAGTCCGGTTTTATCCCATGCTTCTTCCGTCTCATTCCATCTGGCCTTGGTGAGCTCCCAATAGATCAGCCACACTGTCTCAGTGGTTGGGTGCACCCCTCGTGGTCCTGACTTCCTTGCTCATGTTCTCCCTCCTTCCACTCCTCAATGGGAACTTGGGAGCTCAGTCCGGTGCTCCAGTGTGGGTCTCTGTGACTATCTCCATCCATCCCCAGATGAAGGTTCTATGGTGATATGCAAGATATTTGTCAGCATTGCTATAGGATAGGGTCATTTCAGGTTCCCTATCCTCAGCTGCCCAAGGAACTAACTGGGGACATCGCCCTGGGCACCTGGGAGCCACTCTAGGTTCAAGACTCTTGCTGACCCTAAGGTGGCTCCCTTAACTAAGAATTGTGCTTCCGTGCTCCCCTATCCAACCGTCCTTTATCCCAATCATCCTGTTTCCCCAAGATTCCCTCATCCTCCCCTTCTCACTTTTCTCTCCCCATCCCCTGATAATCCCATCCCACCCCACCCCCAAGATCCCAAATTTTCTACCCGGCAATTTTGTCTACTTCCCATAGCCAAGAGGATAATTATATGTTTTTCCTTGAGTTCGCCTTCTTATTTAGCTTCTTTAGGTTCACCAATTATAGACATGGACGGAGGGAGGAGCACCTTGGACTTTCCACAGGCAGGGAACCCTGACTGCTCCTTGGACTGGAGAGGGAAGGGGAGAGGAGTGGGGGAAGGGGGAAAAGGGTGGAACGAGGGGGAGGGAAATGGGAGGCGGGGAGGAGGGGGAAACGTTTTTTTTTTCTCAATAAAAAAAAATAAAAAAAATAAAATAAAATAAAAAAGACAAAAAAAAAATATCCAACCTCACGAACTGAACATCTTTCTGAATTTTCCATTCATAGGCTGCCATTGTTTGAATAACTGGATTAGAGCATGCAATAATAATAAATAATAATAAAGTCCCTTTCTATATTTATAGAGAGTGTAGTAGGAGCAGCGGGGCTGCGTCCCTGGCACCCGGCTGCCCGCAAGGCTAGCTTATGCACCGAAATAATTACACAGAAACTGTATTCTTTTAAATACTGCTTGGCCCATTAGTTTTAACCTCTTATTGGCTAGCTCTTACATATTGATCTAACCCATTTCTAATATTCTGTGTAGCACCACGAGCTGGCTTACCAGGAAAGATCTTAACCTGCGTCTGTCTGGAGTGGGAGAATCATGGCGACTGCCTGACTCGGCTTCTTTCTCCCAGCATTCTGTCTGTCTATTCCACCTACCTATTTTCTGTCCTATCAGAGGCCAAGCAGTTTATTACTTAACTAATGAAACAACAGATAGAAAGATGACCCTCCTCCATCAAGAGAGAAATTCATTCTATAATTTTTGTTACTCTAAAAATCCCTCACTAATAAACCCAATGAACAAGAACAACAAAATTATAAACTGTAATATAGAACCACAACTTTATTTTTAATATTATATGTTCAGGAATTCCTGACTTTTAAAATTCATACTGGGGATATGTATATATATTCATATAAATATATTCTATATGAAGAGAGCAAGAAAGAAGAAAGAAAGAAATGAAGAAAATTAATAAAGAAAGATAAAAAGAATTATGGAGTGATTTTTGAGTACTCCTTTCTGCTGAATTTAAATTTAAATGTCTCTGTTGAGTCCCTGGAAACCACTCCATAGCTTGATTCTTTTTGAATTGGCCACAAAGACGTGGATTTCTGGTGGAAGTGATAGGGAGTGGATACAACAGTGAGTTTGCAGTGTTAAAATTACTGGTTGTCACACTATCACAGTAATTTGCCTTAAATGGTCACTCGGTGCCTAATTTATTTAAGGTTGCTTGTTTTTCCAAATGTGATGTCAATTTCTGTCAGTATGTGGATATGCACAGGGCAACACATCACTTAAATGTCAACATTTATGTAGTATGGATATCTATAGAGGGGGAAGCTGCGGACTGACTAGAGAAAGGAATAAAATCAGCAGCCTTGCATACGTGTCTAAGAATTCTACTCAAGCTTTGTAACCCACTTGTTACATGGTCATCATTATTAGCAAGGGGTAGCATGCATTATCAAAGGTCTAATCTAGTCTATTATCTACTTATTTCTCTTATTATCTATATTTAAATCAATGAACAACAGCCATTGTGTAAAAATTGGGTATTATTGAAATACCTGGTTGTTTTCCCTTTTCAATCTGGTGGTTAAAAATTCTGAATTTAGCAAGCTGTAATTTCCTTCCCTGTTCATGTGCTTCTTGTTAATAGCACCCGGTACATAAAAGACGCAGTCTAGGAGAATACCTATTCTGAAATAATGTTTCATTTGCATGATCTACTTAAGGAATCGTTGTGATTTGAAACAAGCCAATAGGCATGTATTCCTGCATGCTTCATGTACTCAATGCTAAGAATACAGTTACTCAGGGAAAAGCACCAGTATCGTACCATTAACAAACCCAGCATTCTAGCTTTACAACTTCACAAACCTTTGACTGGATACTCTGTGATTAAAAACTAAGCACACTGGGACTGGTAAAAATGATTCAGTACTTAGGAGCACTTGCTGTTCTTCTTGCAGAGGACCTGGGTTCTATTCCCAGAACTCAAATGCTAGTTCACAACTGACTGCAACTCCAATGCTTAAGGGATCTGAGACCCTCTTCTGGCTTCCTCTGGCACGAGGCAGACTCATGGTTCACATAAATATAGTCAGGCATAGTAGTCATACACATAAAAGTAAAAAAAAAAAGAAGTCTTAAAAAAACAACCTCAAAGCATATTTTTTAAAGTGGAGAGTGTTATAGCTGTCATAGTTTCTCCCGGAGACCACCTGTGTGTACAGTGCCTCTGCAGGCTTTCTGTGGCATGTCATGCTGCATCCACCTCTCCTCCCCTGGAAAATGGGAATGACATTAACACTTTTCAGAGCTGCTGTGATCACTAAATGGGATGATTGATTTTAAGTGCTTTGAAAAGGATCCAGCTTTTTCTTAAAGCTGAATCTTATTATCGATTCTTCTCTAACACTTCTATTCAATCAGCATCTGTCTGTTATCTATCACATGGAATGCATTAAACCAGGCCTTTCGCAGAGCTAGCCTTGCTGAGCAAAGTAAGTAAGCAAAATATCAAGTTAACCAGGTTCTGAGGTTTTTCTTCTGCATTTTAAATGATAATTTTCTTAAAATTATCGCATAAGAATGAACTCACATTGCTACATATGGCATAAATGTATTGCCTTGAAATATTATGTGATCATATAAAAATAGGATAGGGATACTTAAATTCATAATCTCTCATTAATCTTGTAGTAGGGTGTTTGCTGTATTACATTGGCAAACAGACTGATTTCATGATAATTTTATATTTTAAAATCCCTGTTTTGAGTAAATGTAAGTAAGTGATACAACTGACCTTCACATGAAATTCTAAAAAAATTTTTAAAATTATGATTCACTCAAAATTTTCTTTCATTACCCAACAATAGTTTTCTATGTAGTAGATCAGTGGCTAGACTTACTTCATATAATCTAACAATGGGAATGACTTAATGAAAGTAAAAATTAATTCCTTGTAAACCAAAACTGAAGGAAGATCATGCTTATAGCTTGAGAAGGGTACATGCTTTAAAAATGAAAACACACAAATGTGGTGGTTTGACTGTAATTGCCCCACAAGCTCATAAGGAGTGGCACTATTAGGAGGTGTGGCTTTCTAGGTGTAGGTGTGACCTTGCTGGAGGAAGTGTGTCACTGTGGATTTAGGCTGTGAGGTTTCATATATGTTCAGGCCATGCCCAATGTCCCAGTTCACCTCCTGTTGCCTGTGGATCAATATGTAGGATGCCAAGCTTCTTCTCCTGTATCATGTTTGCTTTCATGCAGCCATTACTGCCATGATGATAATATACTAAATCTCTGAACTATAAGTCAGTCACAGTTAAATGTTTTCCTTTATAAGGGTTGCTGTGGTTATTGGTGTCTCTCATAGCAAGAGAAACCCCAACTAAGACAACAAGCCACAAACAATCTCCTGTAACTTCAACTGTTCATCAGCTTTTGTTTTCTCGTATATAATTGTCAACCCTGGGGGTTACTATGAAACAAATATGTTTGGAAGGTATGTCCAACACCATCACTGATAATTGAAATCTCTGTGATGTTCACATTGACATTTACTACCCATGCTTATAAGCCTTATAATTCAGTTATTGCTACAATGACCTTATAACAGTAGGGATGTTGCATGGCTTATAAAATTTGAAATATGACTCTCTTAGGCTCAGCATTGGCCCATGTGCTCAGAATTCTCTCAGACAAATCAGAGATTTGCTTACGATGTACTGACCCTACCTTTTTTTATTGTGTATCCTCTTGGACTGATGCTAAACTGAAACATTCTTTATGGGACTAGCTTTAGACTATCAATACAAAAACACTACTTCAACCTGAAAGGGTATTAGGAAGGATTTAATTCTGAAGCAAACTAAGTGTGTAGTGACCCAATAACACACAATTTCCCCCCAAATTACAGCTTCAAATATGCTAATAAAACAGAACGAAGAAAGTTATAAATTAAGGCACTTTAAAAAAACTTCGGTAGAAATATCAGATGGGATGATTGGAGCAAGTGGAGGAAATCTCAGCTGTTGATGTCACATGACACCAGGTGTCATTCTTAGCCCTTATGTATATTCTAAACAATTTACTCAGTGGTCACATAGATGTTAAGTCACAGTGGTGGGTAATACATGAATATTAATGAGCTAAAGATGACCCTAGATATATTGTAACTAGACTTTGGAGATGTTACTTTCCAGCTTCTCCACAGTTAATCAGCCTTGCAAAAAGCACAGGGTAGGATGTGAATCTCTCCAAAAAGTTACTCTCATAATTATTTATGTAAGCTCTTCAACAGTGTAGAAACAATTTTTTTCCTGGACAAAAACAAAAACATATTTTTGGAATTGACTTTCAATCAATCCATCTTTAAGCATCATGGAACAGAACATTTGTTAACCTGCAAACAGTTTAGAGAATATCATACGCAAAGGGTTCCATGGTTGGTCCCTGACCAGTTTCTTCATGATTGTATGTTTCCTACCTCAAAGAGATGTGTAGGGACAGTCAAGATGAGTATGGTCTACCTAAAGTACAGGATTACAAAGACCTTGCACAAACCCATCAAAAACTAAAGGCTGTGAGCAGGCTATTTCTCTTTGTCTTTAAGAGAAAGCAAGGCCACAGCTTAATATCACAGTCTGTGCTCTTAAGGACATGGTGTCTGTATATTTTCAACCTCTTCAACAAACCAGCAGCACATATAAAATGGGAGAATAGATATGCCTGGTTTTGTTCTTGTTTTGGCTTTCACAAAACCACTTTGTTCCCACCACGGATTCCGTTTCTCAATTTTAAGTGATTCCCTTCAAAAATCAATTAATGATTTGGGTCACTTCAGCTGCTTCTTAAAATTACTTTCCACACTTCTTTACAGGTGGGGGCTGGGAGCCATGCCGCTCAACCTTGTTGACAAGCGCACTAACTGGAGCTTTTGAAGATTAATCTACTCATCAGGTAGACTCCTTCCTGCTCATGTGTCTTAAAGGTCTCCCGCGGTTCCCAGCAGTATCACACTAATTCAGTACCCTAGCAAAATTAACAGCAGGAAACAGACCTTTGTAATTTCCTTCCTTTATAAATAGCGTTGTTCATCCAGTAAAAGATAGCAGTTCCTGCTATAATTGTTTCTTCACTGAAAAGATCCTTTCTTTCCACGGGTGTGTAGAAAAAAAAATCAATCAAAATGAATGTACATACAATTAACCATCTTACAGAGAAAGGCGACATTCCTTTTATTTTGGGATTCTTCTAATTTCAGCTCTTAGCGCTCTGTGGAGTGCCCCAGTGTAATATCATTGTGGAGTGTGAATATAAGTATGTTTAGTACACTCTGTTCTTGGAGAGACCCCAGGGACAAAGGACTCAGAGCCTGAAGGAAACAATAGCAGTAGGCTTCCCTTCCTTGGTGTCTCCATCATTTCCTTGTTTCTCCTTCCTGTCTTCTTCCTTATCTTTCTTTCTTTCTTTCTTTCTTTCTTTCTTTCTTTCTTTCTTTCTTTCTTTCTTTCT
>JABTXL010012463.1:8203131-8291087 GCA_025134845.1 Neodon shergylaensis
TCTCTCTCTCTCTCTCTCTCTCTCTCTCTCTCTCTCTCTCTCTCTCTGTGTGCGTGTGTGTGATATACAGATGTCCAATTTAGGACTGAAGACTTTGCAATCTCTGTGTCTAGCTGAGTCTCCAAGTTAATTACAAGTGAATGAATAAAAGAAATCATTCAGATGAGAGTTGAGTGATGACCTAATCTTTGATTGTATCTATAAATCATGAGGGGTCAGTTTAATACAATGTTCATTTAATACAAAAAGTAATAGTAGTTTCTCACATAGGGCTTATGATATATGTAGTCAAAACGTCTTGGCCTCATTAACAGAGTTCAATATGGCTTCATCTTGTGGACCAGGCTATGAATCCAGTCAGAAAGTGTTTGGTTGCTCTCATGACATTGATGCAACCATTGCATCAGAGTCATGTCCTGCCATTCTGGTCATAAGTGTACTCAGCTGGATTCACAGCTGAGTAGCACAGATAATTACTTTCCTACTCTGTAGCATGCTTAGTGTCTTCCAAACCTATGCAAGCTAGTCAGTAGAGATGAAGCTTATAGATCAGTATATGGTGTGGGAATTTCTTCTGTATATGTGTTGCTTTTATTGGTTAATGAATAGAGAAGCTGTTTTCGGCCATTAGCTTAACAGAATATAGCCAGTCTGGAAAAGATATATATATATATATGAGAGAGAGAGAGAGAGAGAAGACAGAGTCAGGAGAAGCCATGTAGCTGCCTGCAGGAGACAGAGACTCTACTGGAACTCACCAGAACCTTGCTGGGAAGCCACAGCCACATGTTGATACACAGATTAATAGAAATGGGTTAATTTAAGATATAACAGTTATCCAGAAATATGCTTAAGTTATTGGACAAACATTATTGCAATTAATACAGATTTCTGTGCAATGATTTCAGTTCTAGGCAGCCAGGAATGAATAAGCAGCCTCCCAAACAAATTGGTGCCAACACGTGTGACTACATGCGTAAAACCTGAAAAAGCATTTTTTTTCAAATGGTGCTCTGTTTGCTGATGGTGAGTGGCTCCTTTAAGAGAGGTCTTCCTCATTCAGCTGTAACAAAAATCAATCAAACAAACAAAAAGTGTGGTTGTGAAATGGGGGCTTCCTGGTTCATTTGCCAGTAGGAACTCTGGCCCTTTCAGGAGGCTGAGCACTTGTATGGGCTTTGTGTGCAGCATGTGACAAGTTATTTGGTGGCAGCATGGGCCAACTGGTTACCAGAGTTGAGGTGGTGGACGTTCCTTCCACCTGGCAATCTCAGAGGTAGTGAATGAACCTTTGCCATGTTGAACTGGGTGGAGCCAAAAGGCAAACCAGCCTTAGTCCTAGCCTGCTGTGGAGCATATTCTGCTCCTTCAGCCAATAGCTTTTAAGATACCAGCTCACTTGGGTGTGGTCTCTTACAGTTTAAAAAGCAGCGGAAATTATGCCCTGTGCTCTTGCTTCCCTGCTCCTGTTCCCGCTGCTGGACTCTGGCTCTGTGCTCAGAGGACTGTTGTTTAGGATGCTGATCTGTAAGTTTTCCCGTTAAACAAATAACCCTTTTATTATCCTAATTCTGAACTGGTGTGAGATTGTTTTACAGCATCATTAGCCATGCCACTTTATATTTTAAGAAGTGGTCCTGGTCAAAAAATAATTACAGATACGCATGAAATAAAGACAAATCCAGATGGAAAATACCTCTAAATGGGTCACAGTGTTGGATAAATGTATGTAGGCTTGAGAGAGAGAAGAAAAAGAATATAAATAGTTACTAAAAGAAGTAAATTATTTTAAAAATTAAAATAAAATCTTTAAAGAGACAGAATACAGAAATCATAAATGAAAGAAGTATTAAAAATATAAGCCATGTTATGATGGATTATGTTTATTATTGTGCTTTACTTGACTGTTTTATTGTGAATGAGCTAAGTACAAAGAGACATTTCATTGTATGGATTGCTAAGATAAATGAATCTATATATTTCAAAGGCATCTTGACTTCAAAATTTGGGTCTAAGGAGTTGGTGCTTTGGAAAAGAGGTTCTTCTTTTGTTTCCACAGATGATGAAAACATGTGGATTCTTTCCAGACTAATATAGTTTGATGTACCAATCCCCCATGAAGGTCACCATGAACAACCCTCCAAAAATTACTTCACAAGGAAGCAGTTTGGAGAGAACTATGCCCAAATTCCCAAATATCATTTATAAATGTTGGTTTACATTTAAAGGGGGTATGCTATAGAGATTTGCATTGGTATGGATTCTGGTCTATTGATACAAATATAATGTATAATTAAGAAATATAGGTTAATAGGTAGTCATCTATAATTTGCACACTATAATTTGTCATCATGTTAGGTGAGCAAAGTATATGTAGGTGCAAATTTCTCATTTTTTTTCTTTTAACAGAGAGTATTTTTGTACTTTCATAAAGAAGAGATGAGTGAATATATGTTTGCATACTTAGTGCCTCAAATCGTGAGATTTGACAGTTAAACAAGAAAGTCAGTGTCATTTTACAATCACACATAACTTTATATGGTACATAATGTTTAATTGAGAATGTAACTATGTCTTGAATATAATCATAGACATTTGCAGGCAAATTCCAACAGACCATTGCATGAATTAAAAATATATAATTTTAAGACAAATTCATTTCTACCTGTTGAATCAAAATAAATTTATAATTACTAGTGTGATAAATTTAAATTAAATTTCTCCAACTCAAATGTGTGAGCCTAAATTTGAAGAAGAGCATATCCTCTAAATTTTAAGTGTTTGATTCCACATAAAAAGGTTGCCACTGCTTTAGGATGCATCTTGCAGCTGACTGATTAGTGTGCAAATTTAATCATAAAAGCATTCAAGTGTGTTGTAAGCTATGATGAGTAAGATCAATTCAGATGAGTATAAAAATAATTGCTTTGTGGTAATCTGGATTAATAATCATAAACCACTTAAGTCTCCATTGTTCTCATACAATTTAAAAAATATTGTGATTCATTTAATACCTATTTTAATTGTAGAGTTTAATAGCTTGGTTTGTGTGATTGAAGAACAGCAATAGGCATCCTCACGCTCTCTTCAAAATCCCTCTTCTGTTCTGCCCAGTCTAATCACTTTAATTAGAGAGAATTCTTTTCATGTCCTACTTGATTTTACATCTGGAGTGTGCCTCGTTCAGATTTGTACTTCTCCATCCCCTTTAATTTCTATCTACTTGCTTCACAATTTTGCTGTATATATCCTTCAAAGTCATTTGTTTCCACAGCACCTTCATTCCTCTGTCACTCTCTTATTTATTAGAACCTCATTTTTTGTTATTCTGTTGCTCAAAATCTATTTTAAGGTTTTCTTGTCATCTTAAGTTAAAAATCATATACATTTGTCACATGTGTGTTTGCATGCTTATGTGTGTGCATAATAAGTTTCTAGTGATTTCCCAGATACACATATATTTACATACATACATAAATGCACACAGATAGGTAGATAGACAGATAGACAGACAGACAGATAAATACAGATATATGCAGAAAAGTTAAGCGGGATACAGACAGGTAAAAAAATGGAAAGAGGAGAAAACAGAGGAAAGAGAGGCAGACAGACAAAGATAGACAAGACACAGAGAGAATGGAACAACAGGACAGACAAAGAAGAGAGAAAGACAGGGAAAGAGACTCATCTTGTCATGAGGGATTTATGACACATCATGTAAACTGATAGTCTCTCTAGTGTTTAAACATACAATATAGGGAGGGAGTTCAAAGGAAACTGGAATTTCATCATTGCTATACTTTCCTACCTGGATTTTACTACAAAAAAAAAACCGCCTTTCCTTCTTACCTCCTCTTGCCCTCTTCCTATTGCTGCATGCTCCATGTCTTGAAGGAGTAGGTAAAGTAGCTGATTCTCTGCACAGAATCTTTCTTATAATTTAGGTATTAATTTCAATTAATTATTTGTTTTTCCCCCACAGCACTTAGGCTGTTCTACTTGAACCATAGATAAATCTCTTTCAGTCATGATTCCTTGAGACTCATACACAGACATTTATCAAAAGCAATCTTGTGCACATTTTTCCTCTTTCCTGAAGATTTTCATGGAATATATTATCAATAAGTATTTTGGAAGAAAAAGGAAGGGAAAGCAATGTTTCCTGATTTTCTCCTGTGTTGTATTTCCTTCCAGAATTGATATTACACTCTAAAATTCTAATGATTTGTAAAACTCTCTGTTAGGCATATAGATTATTTCAGTAATATGGTTATGAAAGGTCATTCTTGTCTCATATACATGCTTTGGCTCTTTGAAGTTTAAAGTTATAGTGAGCTTGACTGGGCAGTCCCAGCAAATAAACCCTAAGTTGTTAATTGCCCTTTGTCCCCCCCCCCCACCTTGTCCCATTCTTATTAAGCTTATGTAAATACTTCACTTTTTTCTGCAATCATTTAATCCAAAGGAAACATTTACCTGAAAGAAAATAGAAAGGGTGCCCTAATTTTCTCATGAATATTTAATATATAGTGCTGGTCTAATCAAACTTTTGCTTAGAATTTTTCAATTATTATTATTTATATATATTGTCTGTAATAGAGCTCATATGGTCCCTTCAGGTAGTTTTTGAATTCTTTTCTTAAATACTTATGATTTTTCTGTAGAGCATATGCTAAAAAGAGTTTTAGCTTTCAGTTCTTATATTGAGCAATATATACAACAATTAAAACAAATGGATAAATAATTTAATAAAGGCTTATTATTCCCTGATTTTAGCTAACCGCTGAAATTTTATGCAAGAAAGCTAAATGCTTTAAATAATGCATTATGGTTCCTAATTTATTTGAAACATTATAACAGAACCAATTAATTTTTAAAGTCCCTTTGCTGAAAATTATGTCTTGTGAAATACGATGGCTATTTCCTTTCTTACCAAATCTTAAGAATCCCCATTTAATGTGAAAAGAGTCAATAGTGACTTCAGTAAGTGAGATTCCACCAATAATTTCATTAACTGAGAAGCTGCTGGCAGGAACTCTTGTAGACCCTATAACCACGAGAAATGGTTCTACCTCTCATATTGCCAAACTAATTATATGTTCAGAAGTCTTGCTACTACTGAGCAGAACATTTTGATCAGAGTCTTAAATAGTTGCTTTACTGATAGGAAAATGGCAAATAAGGGGTATCTGAGGAAGAGCAAAATAATAGTGGCAGTCTACATAACTATACAGCATAGTCTTATGTAAACTGGAGTGATGGTTGGCAAAGCAGCACCTCTGACCCACTTACTGATTGTGCAGTGTGAGCTCACATTTCATGCCACATTGAACTGTGGGACTGCTAGTATGGTTAATAAAGTGATGAATACTAGGAGTATTGAACCAATGCTTAGCAATTTTAACAATAATTTTATCCCAATAATTGTTTTCTATCTACCATCTTCAATTCTGGAAATCCTGTGCATTTGTAATCAATGATTTCCAAATTTCTCATGACTTTTTTAGGTTTTATTTTATCTGTTTCTTTTAATTTTTTAATTTACTTTTCTTTCTGGTTTGATTTACAACTGATTTTCCCTATTCAGCAAAGTCATATCTTCTAATTTATGAGCATATGCTTAGAAATATGGTCAAATATAGGCACAGGAATCAAGTATACACACATGCTTTATTTGTATGTAGGTGTGCAAATATAATCACTATAATCATAATTCACCATTGTTTTTCCAGTTTACATGTTCATGTGCTGCTCATCATACACTCTCTTGGCTTTGCAGCACACTTACCTCTGTATTGCAAATGATATCACAACCTCAGAAGACTTTTCATAAAGAATATATTCATTTGACAACTGTATATTCAATCTAGAGGAAATACACCTGTCAAAACAGCAGTGAGATGTCTTTGAATGAGGACCTGCCTAACTTCTGTTTGATCATGGTACATATCTCATAAACATATCAATAAATTTTTAGGTGAATTTGTATGCTTCTCTTTTACATTTGAGCTAAAAAATAATGACATGCACTGAAATCATGGAATTGTATCACTTAATAATGAAAATCCTGTGTATTGTATGATAGACAACAGAAGAAGTAACTTCTTTGCACTTCCAATTCAGGTATTTCCTTCTGACTATAACACCAGCATTAATACAAACATTATTTTTCTTTGGATTCACTAGGCTTTTTCAACTTCTGGTTTTCTGCCAAATGGCTGAAATTGCTGGGGGCTAGGAGGATGGGTAAATCTTGAGTTGAGAAGGAGAACTTAACAGTGGTTTCCTAGGTGTGACTTTCCTGTTCCCCCATGCTCAATGCTATGGCTGTGTTTTGTCAGTGGTACTGGCCTCCATCCCACTTTTAACACTGCCAAGTCAGAATATGTGCTACTTTAATGTCCTCCTATGCACTGTGTACCCAGATAGAATCTTGGCATGAAAATGAGAGTTAGCTTTTTTGCACAGGAGACTCAACTTTTGTAGATGGTTTATTTCTTTCTTAAAGTGATTAACTTTGCTGTTTGACAATTTCATATATTTGCATTGTGTTCTCTGACTACCCTCTCCCTGTACATTCTTTCCTTTCTCACAACCATGCATTTTTGCTTCATTTTGTTCTGTTATTCAGCCTTTGATTGTTTTTTTTTTTTTTGATCTGCCTTGCTTTGTGATTACTGGTTGACAACTATTAAATCCTGCTGTAGGAGGGGGCTGGCTGCTTGTTCTTCCTGGCTGCCTGGCTAGCTTAGTCCCCAAATAACCACACAGAAAATGTATTAATTAGATCACTGCTTGGCCTATTAGCTCTAACTTCTTATTATCTAACTCTTATATCTTAGTTTAACCCATTTCTAGTAATCTGTGTATCACTACAAGGCTGTGGCTTACTGGGTAAAATTCCCAGCCTGTTGCAAGGAGCCGCTTGTTCATCCTAGCCACCCAGACCCAAAATAATTGCAGAGATTATATTAATTAAATCATTGCTTGGTCCATTAGCTCTAGTTTCTTATTGGCTAACTCTTATATCTTAATTTAACCCATTTCAAATAATCTGTGTATCGCCATGTGGCAGTGGCTTACCGAAAAAGTTTTGGCATGTATGACTCCGGCAGCAGCTCCATAGCATCTCTCTCTCCACCTTTCTTCTCCCAGCATTCAGTCCAGTTTTTCCCCACCTACTTAACTTATGCCCTATCAACAGGCCAAGACAGTTTCTTTATTCATTAACTAATAAAAGCAACACATATACTGAAGGATCTCCCACACCAGCCTGCTTAGCTCATTTTTTTTTTTGCATACACAAATTAACAAACCAACTCTCTTTGCCGAGGAATCCATCACTAGCCCAAAGTTCTAAAAGGAGAGGTGGAGCCCATGCACTGCTCCCTGAATTATTAGCTATAGATAGCCAGTCTGTACAGGCCCAGGACAGGCAACCCAAGTTATTGCGAGAGTATTTGCTGTGGATATGACTGTGCCGTGGCCTGAGGATAGCTCTTCACATTCTTACTTCCTGACTTCTGGTGCTTACCTCTTATCACCTCCGGCCTCAAAGGGAGATGTATAAATGTCCCTTTCGGAGATGAACATTCAATCATCATGGATTCACCATTTCACTAGAAAGACAATGATTTCTCATTAAAGCTGAGACTCTTTTGTCTATGAGCACAAATGTCATTATTTAGAAGGCAGTTTGGCACAATGTCAATGTCTTTAAACAATATGATTAAATTCCCCACTATGGTCTGTAAGTTGTGGGGGTTTTGCCTAGATTTACTGACCTAGGCATGAATTCCCTCCTGTCAAGCAGGTCTCTAATCCAATCCAGGAACAGCTGGTTACCTGCAAGCCTGTTGTTCCAAGATTACTCCAGTGGAAATATCAGCAAGAATTATTTTCATAGAAAATATCAAATGGCAGAAGATAGAATTCTTATTCATTGTTAGTGGAGGTGTAGATTAATGTAGCCACTGTGGAAGTCAATGTGAATGTTGCATGAAAATGTAGAAATTTAACCACCACAAGGTCTGGCCATACCACTCTTTGGAAAACACCCCAAAGACTATTTCCTACTATAGAGATACAGGTGCATTTATGATCAATGTTTTTCTATTATAGTAGTTAAGAAATCAAAGTAGCCAGATGTTTATCAATAGAAATATCTCAATGATGAAAATGTGGTAAGTATATATAATGATTTTTTTAACCTATGAAGAAAAAATGAGATTTGCCCATAAATGGGTGGAGCTAAAACTTAGAAATGGAGAGAGAAAGACAACATGTTCTCTTTAATATAGAGAGCCTTGCTTTTAATCTTTCTATTTGTATGTTTATTTTGGAGGACACATGGATGGATCTCTGGGGACTAGAAAGTGGCACTAAAGCTGAGATGCTTAATCAAGGGGGGTAGTTAGTAGATCATGGGTGATAGAAAAGGACAAAGGGGTGTAGAAATGTTTAAATAGAACTGGGAAGGAAGAATGAGAGTCAACAAACCAGGGATGGAGAGCAAACCAAAATAAGGGTTGTATGTAAACTGTATGGAAACTTACTATTTTGCTACCCAATCAGAAAATATAAATAAAATAAATTAGGGTGCGAGGGAGATGGTTCTGTAGTTAAGGTACTTATTATTCTTACAGATCCTGGCACCTCACATCCATCTGTAAATCCAGATCCAAGGGATCCAGCACTCCCTTCTGTCTTCCTTAGGTACCAGTGCACATGTGCACACTCAAAGGCAGAAACATTTGTATAAACATAATTAAAAATAAAATAAAGATAATTTTAAAAGGAGAAAGAAGGAAGATATTATGAATGGCTGGACAATGTTATTCCTAGAAACCATTATATATCAAATCCCAGTACCTGTTGTGAGATATTTCCTTATGAATTGTTGATTGATCTGAGAGGACTATAAATCTCCACAGCAATGCAGTCTCCTGTGATGACTTTTGGTTACCCATTAAAACTAAATAGTAAGGCCCTATTGCTGAAGATAGCACAGGTGTCTATCAGAAGACTAGAACTGAGCCAGAAACTTCCACTGTGATTTTCATACTGCTAAACTCCAGCTGTTGGGGATAGAAGGCTCTAGTGGTCTTAACCCAGTTATAAACTCTATGATTTATGTTGTGCATAAGAATCTTAACTTAAAACCCCACTCAATTTCTGTCCATGCCATACCAAATTGCCTGAAATGATAAATTCTTAAGTCTTACACTTCTCAATACCAATCTTTAAGTACTCAACCTACATTTCAGAGCCTTGAGATTTCTAAGGATTTCATGAAGGGGCAAATATAAGGTTATTGGATACTTCTGTTGGCATCCAAATTCTATGTCTTATTGTACTTTTTCTTGACTGTTGGATTCATCATTTCTTTTCACCTTTGAACATTTTTTTATTTTTATCTTTTTTTCTTTCCACAGCTCCACTGGCAAAAAGCTGTTGGTTTTAGAAAATTTTCATGAATGTTGATAATAATGCCATCACAATTACATGTACCATACAATATAAAGTTTGGTATTGAAAACTAGATATTCCTTTTTCTAAAGCTCCCAAGTATAACGAATGTCAGGAATCCATTCTGTGTTTCATTCATTGCTGCTGTTTCTTGTTCCTTTGTGGCTAAACCTTCTCATGAGGAACTCTGTGGTCATCTGGAACATTTTGTTGTCTTTCCTGCCTCCCGTTTTTCCACATTCTCTCTAGAGTATTTAATGAAATATAAATTGATTAATTTCTCTGATATCTAGAAGTAATGTTTCCATATCTAAAAGCTTTACCTTCTTATGATTTGTTATCCCCTTATTTAGTTTGAAAGTGATGTGACCATTTGTTTTTCTTCAGTGTTCATCCAGTTATGTTTTTATATATACAGGATTCTCAAGACAGTATGCAGTGATAACAACAGCAACATCAATAGCAAAATGCTTGGAGTGGGTCATGCGTTTTCAAATTCAATTTGATGTGCGAACTAGAAATAAAGATAAAGCAGGGGTAATACACATTTAGGGAGCTTCTAGAATCTGTTTCCTGTCTATCTTTGTCAGTGAAAAATTGGATATGAGCAAATCATCCTTGCAAAAATATTGGTAATGGTTGTATCTGCAGTGACTTTCTTGAAGTTTGCTTCTGTCTCATATCTCTTCCTTCAGCCTTACAATTTTGTTCCTTACTTTAGGAATCCTGTCACTGGTTTCCATGAAGGGAGAATTTTACCATGAAAGGATTCTGAGTTTTAGTCCCTGCAGTTGCAAGATTACAGAAAAATCTAAAATAGGAACAATTGGCATTAACATATAATAGACTGAATTTACTGCTCAAATATCGCCTCTCTCCTCCTCTAACACACGTATGCATTGTTCATGTATATATAGACTAACAGAGATTCATGACTATAATTTATTTTTATTTTTAGATGCTGTAAACACTTCACATTAAAAGGGAAATTTTTTTTTTGCAAGATGAACTTGCATACATTTAAGGAAGGTGTTGTAGACTTTAATGAAGTCAGCAAATTTAAATAGAAAACATTGAAAATTGTGCATCTGGATGAGTTCACTAGTTTAAAATTAAAAGGACCACTGGCAAGGAGAGTGACAAAGTGCCTGAAATAGTGAATGATTTAAATATCAAGTGATAATGAGAGGTGTGGGGAAAACCTAATAAAGTATTCAATAACTTTCTTTAGCAATATGTCTTTATGACGTTATTTTTTCAGCCAGACATTAAGTTAAGACTATCATATGAATGCACACTACAGCATTAAATGACAATTATGTATTTAAAATATTAACAATGGAATCATTTCTAATAAATCTTATGGTTAGCATATAGTACAAAGCACAAAGTGCTAGGAAACTGTATTTAGCCACTGAGATAGTACTTGCCCATAATAATATAGAGAAGAAGAGGAAAACACACAACAAAAATTAATAATTTGAGGGATATTAAGTTAGTTAGGATTTACACTCATGTGACTCTGAGCTAATGATTGAGATTACTTCATAACATTTACTCTTTCAGAAATCACTTCCCTCATTGGAATGACTTTTTCGAAAGGAGACAATATCTACCCTTATGTAGCTATATTAGAATTTTAGATATATTAAAAAATTATGCCCCTTTATTGTTTTATACACCTTGAATTATATATACATATATATATATGATTATTAAGACTGCTATCTTGACAATGCAAACTTTTAATCATACCAATTTTAAGAGAGTTTTTATATGAAATCTTCTAGACATAGTGCCTAAATCATAGAAAGAACTCAAAATGTTAGTTCATTTTAGTTAAGTTACATCATAATTGGTTGTCAGCGGGTATGTTCTCTGTAAGAAATAGATAAAGAGCATGACATTTTGAAGTTCTCAGATATTTATGGAGCAGAAGACCAACTAATGCTGTTTTCTCATTTTTCTCTTCTCTCTTTCATTCTGCAGTGACAGAATCTCCTCTTTTAAAATAAATTTACTTACTTACATAGTTACTTTATTTATTTATTTATATATTTTACATTCCAGCTAATGTTTCCTTTTCTCCACACTTCCCTCTGCCCCCATCCCTTTGTACACCCCTCATCCACTACTCTTCTGTTTCTGTTCAGGAAAGAGCAGGCCTCTTATATATATATATCAAGAGAATATGGTATATCAAGTTGAGATAAAACTAAGAACTTTGTCTTGGATTAAAGCTGAACAAATCAAGCCAGTATGAGGAATAAGGTTCTAAAAGCCAGGAAAAAAGTCACAGCAGCCTCTGCTCTCACTGCTAGGAGTTCCACAAGAAGACCAATTTACACAACTATTACATATATGCAGAATGCCTAGGTCAGTCCTTTGCAGGTTCCCTGGCTGTTGGTTTCTCTGTGAGCCTCTATCTACCTGAGTTAGTTGAGTCTGTGCGTTTTCTTGTGGTGTCCTTGACCTTCTAGTTCCTGCATTTTCTTTTCCTCTTCTACAGGAGTCCCCAGACTCAAACTAATGTTTGGCTGTTTGTCTGCATTTGTTTCCATCAGTTCAAGAATGAAGCCGCTACGATAACAGTTGGGCTAGGCCAGTCTGATTATATATTGCCTGCTTGATCTTTCATTATTTTGGTTCAACTTTAGTCTCAAATTTCTTTTATATGTGTGCTTTTATGTAATATAACCAGTTAGAATAATTTCCATGTACCTTTCTGTATCCTATTTATTTTACATGGCAGTTTCCCTTAAATACACTTACTTAAGTCATCACTTTGGCAAACAAATACCTAATTGTGTACTGAAGCCTTTACTGAAAAGTAATGCAATAAGGTTTCCTTGAAAAACATTCAGTGCCAGAGAACAGAACTGAAGGGGGAGAATTAAGAAATACAAAAAAGCTATTCACAGGAGCAACACGATATTTTGTTGCCATGCATTTAGCTCTATACTGAAGCAGTAACATATTTGACCAGTTCAAGTTAGTTGGTAATACAAATCAGCATTACTGCAAGGGTGCTGAATTTGTTAAAATACTGATTCTTTAAGGCAGAGATAAGCCACAAGGTATGTGCTTAGTAAAATTGACTGCCGGATCTGAAATAACCTTCTGCTGAAAGTTGTTGCATTTGATTTGCCTACCTAGCGATTAACATGTGCGGGAGACATTAAGCTAAATGATCAATATCTGACATCATTTTGGATGGAGTTGATTGTGTTCGAGAGAGGGATTTCTATAGAATTCATGCTCCTCAAAACTGCTGACAAAATCAACACCTCACATCATTGAAAAACTTATGAGATTGCTCTCTGACAAGCTTTGATTGGTGAGTCCATTTATTTAATATATATCCCTTGGTCAATGGGTTTCTTTTGAAATTATGGAGCTATATTTGCTCCTAGTTATTCTTGATAATGTTATGTTAGAGTCATTTTTTTTTCACTTAGATGGAGGAAAACTGATCTTATGAAACTGTTCAGTCAAATTATTTCAGCTAGATATGTAAAATTCCATGTCTTTAATGCCTAAGATGATTAAACCCCCACCTACCACTTCTGTTTAATCTGAACAAGCTAGAAATGCTGATGCCATGTTCTGTCTGTGCAGTATTTAGCATAACTGAAAAGTTTTTCATTTTCACTTGGTACCTACCTCTTCTGAACTTTAGGATAAAGTGAGTTCTAAAAACCAAAGCGGTCCTCTCAAGCATTGCTCCTTCACAGATGCCACAGTCTCCATGCTGAGCTGGTATGCTGCTGAAGACAGGCAACCACACCTGATCATCCTTGCCTTTGTCTTCGGGTGTTTTCACATGCTACAGGAAGCAGCTGGGCTGGTGCATGGAACTGATTAAGCAACCTCTTCCTCCTTTCTTTCTTTTTCCAGCCTTTCATCTGAAGACAAACGAAGATTTTCATAGCACTTCAACACTGTTAGAAGTTCCTGAAATCCATCAGTAGATAGCGTTGGCTTGAGCATGGCTGTGACCCACCAACCCTCCTATATATAACTGAATATTTATGACTGCTGACCACCAGAGAAGCATAAGTTGGTTCCTAATGACAGATGTTGGCTAAGTAAGAAAGTCCATTGTCTGAATGGTTTGTTTACAGATATAGTGAATCACCATTTCATGAAAGCAGATGAGACAAGAGTTTTAGCTCTATTGTTTTCCTCACATCACATATGAGTAAAAGATCCTGCAAATTAATTAATTCATAATTTTTCTATCATTTAAAATAGCTTTATTATCCTCACATTTTCTAAAGAGTTTTTGCAAAATGAATTCACTCATGTCATTTGTGAATAAAATTGTGAGAATGTGTCATGTGGATGAAGCTGAATTTCTAGCCTTTAGTAATCAATACTGTAATCTATCACACACATTTTATTATTTTTCTCTCTTGTACTATGTTATGCAAAATATAATTTTATTTAAATTATTAGATGTACTCCCATGAATTGCCTTACTTATTGTTGTCTCTCTTATGGAATCTTTCAAAATAATAGATAAAACAATTTTAAAAGATAATGGTTTTATGTAAGTCAATATCACAAAGAGTGGGTATAGATTGAGTAAACTGTGCCCAATTCCGTTCATTATCACCACAATTTGCCTGAGGGGATGCCTCAAATTCCTAAATAAAGTTTAGGGAAGTAACCTGTGTTAGCTAATTGTTTGAGGTGTTGAATAGATCAGTGAAAGCAGAGAAGCAAAAATAATCAAAACCAGCCAATCAGACGTCACAATCAGAGACAGGCAGAGAGAGATTGAGCTAGACAATAGATTTATAAACTTTGTCCAAATCATTGATTATTTCTCCCTTGAATTTTACATGTAGGAAGGAGATGTTGGAATATCTAGCGATGGCAGCAACTGATATCTTTTAGAGCGAGGAAGTAGTTTTGCTTCTTTTTACCAGGTGAAACACAGTTGAGAAAAAAGCTCAAATGAAATAACCAACTGAAAGAGAAATTAGACTTCTTCACAGTAATATACATCAAGAGTGTTTTCAAAATATTATTCAGAAATACAATATTGAAAGATCATCAAACACAAATAAAGAAAGAAAAGACAGGGAAGCAGGAATAAATAATTTATAGTCAAGGAAAAAAGCATCTATAGAAACAGATTCCAACATGATGTACATGCTAGTAGAAGAGATGAACATGACCTACTTAAAATATACATAAGAACTTGTATGTAGGTACATTCATAATTATTTAATATACTAGGAGTTTATGAGGAAAATGCTATATAAGTCTAAAAATAGTGAAAATTAAAGGAATTATTTAAATATGATATTCACTGAGTAGAGCTGACAGCAGTGTTTCCAGTACAGAAGGATTTCCCAATGAGCTCAAGCTCAGAGACAGATAATTGCCTCCAAGTAAAAATGGAGAAAAAAATTCAATTCAAATGGACCTAAGAAACAAGTTGGTGTAACTACCCTAATATTTACAAAAATAGGCTTTAAACTAAACTTACATCAAGAAGAAATCTCAATACTGAACATCAATGCCCCAAATACAAGGGTACCCTCATATGTAAAAGAAACATTAATAAAACTCAAACTGCAGCCGGGCGGTGGTGGCGCACGTCTTTAATCCCAGCACTCGGGAGGCAGAGGCAGGCGGATCTCTGGGAGTTCGATGCCAGCCTGGTCTACAAGAGCTAGTTCCGGGTCGGGCACCAAAGCTACAGAGAAACCCTGTCTTGAAAAACCAAAAAAAAAAAAAAAAACTTAAACTGCTCATCAAACCCCACACACTAATAGTCGGAGACTTCAACACCCCAATCTCATTACTGGACAGGTCTGCCAGTCATAAACTTAACAGAGAAATAAGGGAAAAAACAGATGTTATAAATCAAATGGACTTAACAGACATCTGTAATTATTCCATCCAAACATAAGAATACACCTTCTTCTCAGTACCTCATGGAACCTTCTTAAAAATTGACTGTGTACTAGGTTACAAAGCAAACCTCAACAGATACAAAAGAAAATTAGATTGACCCCATGTATCTTATTGGATCACCATGGCTTAAAATCAGAATTCAACAGCAACACTAATTTCAGAAATCCCACAAATATATGGAAATTAAACACTGTTTACCTAAATCACTAATGGGTCAAGGAAGAAATGAGACTTCCTGAAATTTAATGAAAATGACCACACAACATACCCATAATTATGGGACATAATGAAAGCAGTGTTGAGGAAAGTTCATAGCACTAAATGCCTACATAAAGAAGCTGAAAATATCCCATACTATTGAGTTGTCAGCACACCTGAAAACTAGAACAAAAAGAAGCAAACTCACTCAGGAGGACTAGACAGGAAGTAATCAAATTGAGAGCTGAAATCAACAAAATAGAAATAAAGAAAACAATGCAAAGAATCAAGGGACAAAAAGTTGGTTCTTCGAGAAAATCAGCAAAATAAACATATCTTTATACTAGCTAACCAAAAGGCAGAGAGAGAGAATATCCAAATTAACAAAAAATAGAAATGAAAAGGGGGATGAAACAACTGACATGGAGGAAATCCAGAGAATCCTCAGGTCAAACATCAAAAACCTTTACTTCACAAAATTGGAAAACCTAAAGGAAATGAACAATTTTCTGGATAAATATCACTTACCAAAATTAAATCAAGACCAGATAAGCAAATTAAATAGACTTATAAATGTTATAGGAATAGAAACAGTCATCAAAAGTATCCCAACCAAAAAGCCAAGGACCAGAAAGACAAATATAATGTGTACTCACTCATAAGTGGCTTTTAGACATAAAGCAAAAACAAAAACAAAAACAAAACCCACAAAAAACAGCCTACAATTCACATTCCCATACAACCTAGACAACAAAGAGGACCCTAAAAGAGATGTACATGGATCTCATATACATAGGTAGTAGAAAACGATAAGATCTCCTCAGTAAATTGGGAGCACGGAGATCATGGGAGAGAATAGAAGGGGAGAAAGAAGAGAGGGGAGCAGAGAAAAATATATAGCTCAATAAAAGCAATATTAAAAAATGAAAAGCTGGCTAGAAAAACACCAAGCTAAGGCCAGGAAATCATAAGAAAAAATAAGCCTTCATGTGTTTTATTTTGGATCTGGTGGCAGGTCCCCCAAAGTGTCAAAGAGTAAAAATCAACCAACTACAACTTCCTACAGGTCAAGAATTCAAATGAATGAGTCTATGGGGACCATATCTATTCAAACCACCACCACAGGAATTTTATCAACTGATTTCAGATATAATTTTACTCTTTTGTGGTTTTCAACTTTGGGAATAAACTGACAACTTTTTCTTTCTTTCTTTTTTTTTTTTCTTTGGACTTTTCGAGACAGGGTTTCTCCATAGCTTTTTGGTTCCTGTCCTGGAACTAGCTCTTGTAGTCCAGGCTGGCCTCGAACTCACAGAGATCTGCCTGCCTCTGCCTCCCGAGTGCTGGGATTAAAGGCGTGCACCACCACTACCCGGCTACAACTTTTTGTCATGAAAAAAAAGTTAGCAGTACATGTTGTCACCTTTCATGTTTATATATATATATATATATATATATATATATATATATATATATTTGTGCACAACAAATATTATTGCACTAGATATTTAAGATTCCAAAATTCTCATAATTTTGAACTGTATATGCATAGGCTATATTTTTAAATAAATCTTACCAGATTTCAGATTATATCATGACTGAGTTGAAATTCAAAAACAAACACTTGGCTTTTACTCATTGAAAGTAGTAAGATTAAGCTCACACTTTTAATTATTAAGCAATACATTCCCTTATTTAATACATTAATTTTAAGTCCACTAGGCAGGTAATAGGGATATCATAATAGATGTCATGTTGCCCCTAGAGACAGGGTCCCTAATCAAACTTCTCAGACATGGTTAATCTAAGGCAACTGCCACTTACTAAGTATACTAAATCAGAATCCATTGCGAATTCTAAAACACCAAGCTCAACTATCATCAAAACTAACAACTTTTATTAAAATGTCTTAACATAACAGATTGTGGTAACCCATGCCTTTAAATTCACAAATTAATAGAAATTGGTTAATTTAAGGTATAAGTGTTAGATGGCAATATGCTTAAGTGATTGGCCAAGCAGTGATTTAAATAATATAGTTTTTATGTGGTTATTTCAGATCTGAGTGGCCGAGAACAAAGGAACAGCCTCTGACAACAGATGAGAATTTGAGAAAGATACTCAATTTCAACCTTTGGCATCCACATACATGTGTACTCACGACCATGTGCACAACATGTACATATATGTGAAAAACCTACACTAACATACAAATCCCAAATGTGAATCTATTCTTAAACATATGTTTCAGTGTGTAAAAATTAGCAACCAGGAATCACAAAATGTAAAAAGATAATATAGATATGCACATAATTTTTGTTTTTCACTTTCCTTTCTGGCTTATCAGAGATCTTAGAACCTATTTGGAATTAATAGGAACTATTGCATATTTGGGTATAATAGACAAAATGTAGGATGGAGACAGGTGGAAGATGGTGCCCTCCCTAAAGTTAACTTTGTAGTATCTTCATCATGATGAAAGCTTTTCATATTTAATGATAGCTCTGGGCTCCACTAATGTATAATCAAATGCTGGAAGTATTTTAACAGATATTTAATTTTGACAGATAAATTATGATTGAATTCTAAAAACTTTGGGACTCTGATCTATTATTAGAAAAAATGTATTCAGATTTTTATTTCATGATGCTCAAATTATAATGGGTTCCTTTTCTAATTCAGAAAGCCATCCAATTAATGTTAAAATCTCAAAGACAGTTTGTAACATTTTGATTTAGGTGCAAAGTAGATATATGCAATTGAGTTATTTTAAAAGCCATTTAGAAATAACCATTCAGTATATTTTTCTTATTGAAAAGATAGACATTAATTTTGATTTTCTTGGAGGTACAACCAAATACAGCTCTGATTTAATATAGTTTTAATATATTAAATATCAAACAACAATTTTTCATATGTTCTATTGTTTAGGGAAGAATTATTTTTGAATCAAAGAAGCAGCAAATATATTGTATAGGTTACTATATCTTTTTCTATATAAAAATTTTCCTCTTTACATTATACACAGAACAAAATAATGTATTATTCATTGAAATGTTTAAATAATAATTATCAGTTACAAAATATCTTCACTTGAAGGAAATACACAAAGCTCTGCAATGTTCAGTGTGTTTTAAACTAAGCCAGTTTAAAAGTATTATTTGTTTAGTGCCGAGAGTGTCAAGACTGCTCAAATCCCTTTTCATACAAGGACAGACAGGGGATTCCAAGACGACTCTGGCTTCCAAAGTGTAAGTCTGGGAGCATTTTGACAGAAGTACTGTAGCTCTGACCTTAGCCCCTGCTGGATGCTTTGTTCCTTTGAGAGGAAACCTCTTTTTTTGTTTAACTGTTCAAAATTCATTTCCAGGGTCCATTTGCTGTGTTCCACTCTGTCTGAAAATACATGCAGACAAAGTTGATTGACAGTCTTCTGGTTATCATACCATGGAAGGGGAAAGCAAAAAGGAGAAGGTGACATCTCTTATTCACTGACAGCCAAAATCTATACAACCTACTTTCTAAACATTCATTCATAATTCTTAATCCAAGAAGAAGAAAAAAATTAACTTGTGTGTGGTGGTTTAAGTGAGAATGGTCTCCATAGGCTCATATATGTATTCATTTTGAATGTTTGGTCTCCAGTTATTGGAACTGACTAGGAAGAATTACAAAATGTTTTGTTGGAGGAAGTAGGTCATTGGGATGGGCTAGGAGGTTTCCATAGCCCATGCCATTCCATTAATGCTCTGTCTGTCTGTCTGTCTGTCTCTGTCTTTGTCTCTTTCTCCTGCTCATGTTTGTGTATCACATACAAACTCTCAGCTACTACTATTGCAACACCATACCTGCCTGCCTGATGTCATGCTCCATATTACATTATTCATGGACTTAACTTCTAGAACTGTGAGCCTCCAATAAACACTTTCTTCTGTTGGTGTCTTTTTTTTTGTGGAGGGACACCACCCAGTTCCCAAATAAATGCACAAAGGGTTATTATTACTTATGATGTCTGGCCTTAGTTTGGCTATTTGCAAGCCAGCTTTTCTAATCTTAAATTTTCCTGTCTATTTTTTGCCTCTGGACCTTTTATCTTTCTCTATTTCTGTACACTTTTCTTTACTTCTTTCTCTGTGACTTCCTGTATAGCTGGATGACTGGCCCCTAATGTTCTTTTATCATTATTCTATGTTTCTCCTTATTCTCCTATTTATTTTCTCTGTGTTTTAGCCCTGCCTATCTTTTCTCCTGCCTCATTATTGTCTGTTCAATTCTTTATTAGACCAATTAGATCTATTACATAGGCAAAGTAACACAACTTTGATGTGGGATTTCCCTTTGAATTCTGTAAATGTGTTTTAATACCAGTGGTTAGTAAAGAATCTTCTTTGGACCTATGGAAGGGCAAAATATAGCCAGGTGGGAAATCTGAACAGAGATAAAGAGAAAGAGTACGTGGAATCAAAGAAATGCCACGTAGCTGCTGAAGAAGACAGATGCCGGACCCTTATCAGTAAGCCACAGTCTTATGCCAATACACAGATTAATAGAAAATGGGTTATCTTAAGATATGAGTTAGCTAATAAGAATCCTGAGCTAACAGACCAAGCAGTGTTGTAGTTAGTATAGTTCTATGTGATTATTTGGGTTCTGGCCAGCCGGGAACGAAGAAGCAGTATCCTGTTACACAACTTCACAGAGTTAAACAAATGCAACATAAAAGAATCCAACACATCTTTGCATTAGTAAAACAAGTGTTCCACAGAATAAACAAATGTAACACATCTTAAAATAATACTCTACAACAGGTTTGGGTTATGGTGTCTCTTCACAGCAATTTAAAAGTAGTTAAGACAGGGGGAGTATAGAGAACTAATGGAAGTCTTTGCAGAAATAAGTATTAATAGGGAAGTTCAAACTGATACACCTGCATTCCTGAAAAGACAAATAATGCTTAATAAACTCGTTCCACAAAGATGACTTGTGAATTAGCTTCATTTATCAAAGCTTTACTTGTTCCAGTAGAAAAGCTTATATAAAATATTTTGCTCTGAGTTAATAATTAGTATGATAATCTTTCTCTCTGATTTTTGCAGTACTAGGCCTCAAAAGAAAAGGGTTCTGTGAAGCTTAAAGGTGTTAATGCAGAAACTCACACCTCGACAAAGTTCAGCAAAGCGTCAGTGGAGTGCTCAGCCAAAAGTGCTACCTGTGTCACCTCTACCTCCAAAGCTCACTCAGGGCCTATTTTAAAACAGGAAATGAATTAGGGGAAGTCCAAAGTGAAATGGAGTGAAATAGTGTCTTCTGGACACGGGAAGATCACTGTACTCGTTTCACAGCAAGCCAGGCAATATTCTAGCATAGATGGACAGAGAGGCTCACCTTGACTATGGAGACCCTGACAGGAGATAGTTTTTTTTTTTCAATTTTTTAATTTTTTTTTATTTTTTTGCAAGGGGTGTCTTTTTTGACTCCCCTCTTGTTCATATGAGCCTTCCTCTCTCTCTCTTCAACTGAAGTCCTGTAGTTCAACCCAGTACTTAGCTGTGCACCTCTGCATCTGCTTCCATTAGGTACTGAATGAATGAATATTCTATGATGACAATTGAGGCAGTCATCAATATGATTACAGACAGGGGAAGGTCAGTTCAGGTACTGCTTAGAGTATTTTCTGGGGTCATCCTTGTGGATTTCTGGAAATTTCACTATGGATTTCTGGGAATTTCACTAGTTCCAAGTTCCTGCTAGTCCCTTAATGACTCCTTTTATCAAGATATACCTTTCTTAGCTCTCTATCATTATCTCAACTCAACAGTTCTGTTCCCTCATGTTCTTCTCACCCTTCCCCTTCCCCCTCTTTTCTTCTCTCCTCACCCTCCCTTCCCGACTTTTCTAATTTACTCAGGAGATCTTATATATTAACCCTTCCAAGGGGGATCCATGTATGCCTCTCTTAGAGTCCTCCTTGTTGCTTAGCTTCTCTGGGTTTGTGGGCTGAAGGCTGGTTATCCTTTGCTTTATGTCTAATATCCACTTATGAGTGAGTACATATCATGTTTGTCTTTCTGGGTCTGGGTTAACTTACTCGGGATGTTTTTTTTTTCTAGTTCCATCCATTTACCTGACAATTTCAAGATGTCATTGTTTTTTACCACTGAGCAGTACTCTGTTGTGTAGATGTGCCACATTTTCCTTATCCATTCTTTGTTTGAGAAGCATCTAGGTTGTTTTCAGGTCCTGTTTAATATTAATAATGCTCCTATGGGCATAGTTGAGCAAATGTCCTTGTAATATGAGTGTGCATACTTTGGTTATATGCCAAAGAGTCATTGCTGGGTCTTGAAGTAAATCGATGCCCAATTTTCTGAGAAGCAGCCATAATGTTTTCTAAAGTTTCATAAAGTTTTCTAAACTTTGGCTTAGTGAGTCAATATGAACAACTAATGTCAACTCAGTGAAGTGTATCAATGGGTCATGAACCGAGGGGACTCTCAGGAAGATTGTTTTATAGAAGGGAGAATGGTGTTTCAGGAGGCCTCACACCTCTCAACATAGGAGATCATACAGTCCTCATCAATGAAAAAAACATAGCCAACACGTCATTGTTTTCTGAGCCTGCAACATCTTGATATACATTACTGTCAAAACTTGCCAACACAAAATAAGATGATTTTGAAAATTTTCCTGCCTCTGAAGGTCTGTCAGTTATTCTAGGTCTTAGCCAAAGTTGGTTGCTCCAACATTGCAAATGAGACTTTGGGTGATTGCCCAGGTAGTCAAGTTATCTCTGCCATATACTGCACATCTTAGAAGCTACTTGATTGCCCTTCCTGCCTACTCAAGTAATATTATCTCCCTTCTCAGGTCTTTGATGGGGTTGAGGGTGAAATAGTTGTAGTTACTTTCCTCTTATGATTTAGCCACGCTATTTATAATACAAGACTTAAACTTATTAGGATAGAATTATTATTGAAACACTTAGCATATGTTCCTTGCTTAATATTGTTTATGCTAGTTATAGCTCTAATTTCTATACTTGATATTTGTTCTTATTATATATAATTTTATATTAGGTTTAGAATTCTTTTATTTAAGCAAAAGGGGGAGGTGCTGTAGGAATTCCTTCAGCTAGTAACCTTTAAGAAACCAACCAACTTGGGCGTGGCCTCTTATATTATAAATGCCACCATAAAGTCCACTTGCTCTCTCTTTTCCGGCTTCTGTATTGGGTTCCTGTTCTCCATTCATGCAGAGGACTGTGATCTGTGAGTCTATACCTAAATAAATAACCCTTTATTACACGCAGTTCTGAGCTAGTGTGGGATTATTTTGTAACTTCCATTTTCATACCCTTGTGCAAGCGATTTTTACTTTCAGCTATGTTACCAACTTCAATTAACTGCCTTTTTACAAAAAAATTTACATTAATTTTACAAAATAAGTCTGTTATTGGTTCATACAATTATTATGTAAGCCTCACTTCCCAGAGGCATATATGATTTTACATTGATTTGTTGGGTTATGAGTCTAGGCAACGGACCCAAATAAACATGACCTGAAAGTACTGAGAACTCCATGAAGGTGATATACTCACATATTGATGTGTACAGAGTCCTTAGGCATTTTTTTTAATTTTGGCTTTTATCCTTCAAAATGTAAGAAACTGAAAACAAGAGAGAATTTTATACACAAAACAAGAAATCCTAGGAAATTATTGTATTTCCTATAAATTACGCTTGAAAACAAAACAATTCTTTCTGTCTTTTTCCGTTTACCCTCAGCTTCCTGCTATGAAATTCCCATGGACATGTTCAGTAGCTGTTGAAACTATTCATATTCTCATTCGGAGATATTTTGGGGACATTGTCTACATCCTTTCACACTGCAGGAGACATTTTTAGAAGCGAGCTTCTTCCCATTTCCTGAGCCTCCAGCAGCTTCTCATCACTTCTCCAGCTTTTCTGCAATATTCCAAATCAAATATAAAGCCATGGACTTTAAGAGTTCACAGCTCTGCCTGGCATCACTTAACTTTCTATGTTATTTTATGAGATGAATAAGTTGATAGAGTCAATCAGTTTTAAACATGGTATTTAAGTGCATTTTCATCATTCTATTTGTGTTTGCTAGCTAGTTATATGATTAACACCTTGGGTCACCAACACAGATGAAACCAAGTAATGTTTAGCAGGAAGGAGGCTATGTTATTGTTTTCTGGAGACCTCAGGATGAACAGACCCCCTCTGTGTTTTCTCTCATCTTCATGCTTTTTATAATCTGATCCTCCAGACTTCTGTTGCAAGAAGATAAACATCAATGTATAAGTCCACTAATCTTTAAGTACAAAATTAATTCACTAGAGAATCAATTTATGTGACATTAAGCCATTATTTGATCTCAGAGCCTCATTTAACTGAGAAAAAGAAATACTCTTTCATTTTTACAATAAAAGAGGGGTCTTATTTTTCTTTCATTGGGAAAGGAAAGCAAGAGAGTAGTCTAATATAGCTAAAATTATACTAGGAAGAAATAATATTAGTCACAAAACGTAGATAGATTAAATCTGAAAAACAAAGGTTCAAAGCCATTTTGTGAAGCAAAGAATTGTGGGTTGGACAAAGTACACAGTGTTGGATGATTCTGTATTAGGTCTATTCCCTTCTTCCATTTTTCTCTACTAGCCTAGTTCATTGTAGAGAAGTAATCTTCCCAAACACTGTCCATTACCATCACAATCCTTAAGCAGAGGGTAGTTTATCCTTCCTCTTGTTTATAACAGTCTGTTTTGCCCATCTTCTCTTTACCTGATCTCAGTAGTTCTGTCTCCATGGTCTACCCTTTGTCTGTAGTCACCAGAGGAAGCTCCTGGGCTGCTTAAGCCACACTTACTAAGCGACCATATCTTAAGCTGGAGAGAGAGGCTTGAAAAAGGATTATGAATTTCTAGAATCACTCTTAGGTGGCTCAGGAGAAAGCTTGAATCAGCTAAAAATTATACAGCTTGGTCTTTGAATGTGAGGACACTGTCAGATTTCTATAGAAGTTGCTGTCACTGCTGCATCACAGGTATAGAGAGCAGACAGCTTCCGATAGGTTCAAACCTCTCTGAGCTTCCGTATATGCTTGCAAGGCCAGTGTTCTTGGGGCTCCTCTCTGAGATTACTGTCAGCCCTGGTTGTCCAATCAAGATTGTAACATAAAATCTAAAGGTATATAAATAAAAGCTGTTATTTTTCTTCCTAATGGACTTCAAAAAAGATTTAATAATACTCCCTTAATATGAGGGCAGTTGAGATACAGCAATAACTGCAAGCAATGAGGAAATGTATTGGAAAAAAAGTATCCATAATAGGAATTGAAGTAGAAAATACCCTTGCCCTTGAAATGTTTTGTATTCTGAGGAATACATTAAGGAGACAGGATTTTTCAGGACATTTCTAGATTCAAATGCTTTTTTTCTAAAAATATGTTGCTGCTGGGGCCTTTAAAGTGTTAAAGCAGATGATAACAGAAACAGCAATTATTTATTGAGTATGTATAAACTAACATAGTCTATGAAGAGTTATCTTAATGAATGAGCCCACTGAATCCATTATTATTTGTGTAACATTAGTATCTTACGTAGAAACAGTTATTGGAGTTAGCAAGTTGTACAGGAAAAGTAGAGCCTGAGAAACTTGATTTCAAAATTTTGTTTTGTTTTGTTTTCTGAGACAGGGTTTCTCTATAGCTTTGGAGCCTGTCCTGGAACTTGCTCTTATAGACCAGGCTGGTCTCGAACTCAAGAGCTCTGCCTGCCTCTCCTTCCTGAGTGCGGGGATTAAAGGCATGTGCCACCAATATCCAGTCCAGTATCTAACTTTTATCAGGCGTTTCCTAATGCTTTCAAAATATCTGAGAAAATGCTAAATTACATGGCCTTAGAATTAGCTTTCCTTAAATAAGAGAAGATAAACTATACATCATCCTGTAAGATAACACAATGTTCATGGCCTTGCAAACAAATATCACAAGAAATGTGTTATGTACGCTTACAAAAATATGTTTTTAAACTCTTCTATCATGTGTATTGAAAAGTCGAGAAGTGTGGTTTGATTTTTAAAAAATAGCTAGAATAGATTAGACTATATTTTATTCAAATAAGTATGATTACTATTAATAATACACACATTAACCTTTGAGAGATTATAAAGATAATGTAAAGTTTTACTCTTTTATAATATTAACTAGATATAAGTATATATGTAGTTTTATTTTCACTTATTATTTTCAGCCATATTAAGAAACAATAAGTAATAAATTAAATTGCAAAGGTAGCTGATTTAATATCTACATCAATAAAATAAATATTTCTTATCAATATAAGGTTAAAAATATTACATTTTTTTCACACTTTAGTTCCAGAGCCCTGGATAAAAATTAGTACTGAGCCTGGGGAAATAGCTCAGTATGTAAAAAGTCTTGCTGTGTGTGAATGAGAAACAGAGGTGTAATTCCCAGGGTCCATGGCAAAATTTGGGCACTGATGGCCCTGGTCGCAGCCCCAGAATGGGGTATATGAGATTGACAGATCCTAGTGGCTTACTGTCCAGTCCAGGCGAAGCACTGCACTTCCTGTTCAGTGAAGGAGTTGTCTCAAGGCAATCAGGCTGAGAGTAGTAATGGAAAATATCTGTTATCTTCAGGTCTCTGAGTGTGTGTATATGGGCATGCATATCCATACACTCATACAACAACCGGGCACACACACATACAGAGTTTAATTTTATTAATGGGTTAAATATACTGTGCAGCTAATAGATATATTTTTAAAACTAAATTACAACTTTATATTTTAAAGGGAGGGAGGAGCATCTAAAAGGACTTGGACTTGGGGAGGGGTAAAGATTAAAATATAGAATAAAATAAAGCATAAAAATAATAATTTTCTTTCATATCTAAATAGGTCCCCCTATATACTACTTCAAATGTTTGCCCTGGTTTCGTGTCCATACTCAATCCATTTATATAATATAAAAACATTAAAAGGAAAAATAAATACTCTACCACAATATTTTAATTTATCATCAGATAGCATAAATATATTAGTTAACATGCAACTTATTTGCATAGTTACAAAGATGGCTTTAAAATAGTGAAATACCTGAACAATAAAGTGCCTTTTTGCAAATACAAAACTCATTTTTTTTTCTTATTGGCAGTAGTTTGGATTGCATAAGTTAGTGTTTCCTGCTGGGTGAAACATTAATTCAGAAAGGAAGACTGACAGCCACTTAGGCATTTCAAGGCCAAATTGCATAGATCAGGCCAGATTGACTTCCTCAGACTCAGTATTCAAATAGAATAGTTTCCTGATACCCTCCAGAGGTTTCTAAAGCTGGCAGAGCATTACTGCAGCTACTAATTTCTCATAATGTTTCTTGGCTAGTTCAGAATATGGTGAGTGGTTTTTCCTTTTTTTAGAATATATATATTTCTTACACCAAAACTATCAGTGTAGCTCTGAAATTTGGAATATACCTAGATACCCAGAATGCATTTTCAGATGTTCCTATATAAACTTGTTTTAAAACCACACTGGGCAGGAGCACACTCAGGGGTTTGGGTTTGTTGATGTTATAAACACATTTTTAATTAGTAGCTCTAAATAACATCCATTTAAGTGCTCACTGTATATTGAAGAGTTAACCCTGTACTACCATAGTGTAGAAACCCTTCACATGCCAAAGAAAGGTTTAGTCTTTACCAGCTTCCAGTACACACTATCCAGGCTCTAACAATATTATGTAGAATTATAACATCCAATGCCTTTTTCCACATCAGAGAGTGCACACTAAGAGTACAATTTGTTGTGGAGTCTTTGATTTATGTGGGTCAGTTTGACCTCAGAAGAGATTGAAGCCTGAATTTGGAAGGGCAGTCTTAGATTGCTACCTGGCCTCAGGACAATTCCCAGAAATGTTCTGTCCCATGAATTTGGTGAGCTTATGTAGTTGATAATTCTCATTTTTTTTCATACATTTGCACCATAAGGAGTAAGACTCAATGGGGACTAGATATTTAGATCTTTATATTTATGTCCATATGGCCTTTCATGATTTAAATTTGTTTCTTTCTATTGCAATAAAAATCCTTGTGAGAAGAGGTGTTCTGTGCTGCGCACCATGCCCCCGTGTCTGCCCTCTGTGTGCTGGCACCCAGCTACTGAGCTTCGGGCAAGGGGGCTGGAGGTTAAAATACACAGAAACACACAGACAGAGAGACAGCGACATGGGTCATCCTTGAATTCCCCAAGAATGCCCCCTTTATTGTATTCAGGGGCAGATTATATAGAGATAGCCACGCCCCAGCCACACCCACCAGAAACCACTCTCCTGCCATCAGAAACTCCTGAGGGTCTCGTGCTCAGAGCAGCTGTAGGCACTCAGATCAGGGGATTACAAGAAATTCAGGATCTGGGGTCTCACTGCTCCCAACAGTTCTGAATTCTGAATCACTAGGAAATCAGCAAACTTGGGGAGGAACAAAGTGAACACTATGCAGGCAGGTGCTTGCATTTTTGTTTGTTTGTTTGTTTTTCAAAAGCTCTCCAGATTGCTGTGCATTCACTCCCAGGGTCAGTCATTGTGTTGCAGAAACCAAGATGCACTCTGTTGTCCAGCTCACCTACACGGAGAAGCAAGAATCATACTATGAATATATTTCTTTGTTCACTTAGAGTCAGTTATTTAGAAGCCCCTCTAGATAGGAATGAACTAGAAGCAACCTTTTTTGTTTGCGAACAAGCCAACATTAAACTACATTAAGAAACAGCAAATGGCCAGGAGGTGGTGGCACCAGCACTTGGGAGGCAGAGACAGGCAGATGTCTATGATTTCAAGACCAGCCTGAAGGTCTACAAGAGCTAGTTCTAGGACAGACAAGGTTGTTGCACACAGAAACCTTGTCTCCAAAAACAAACAAACAAAAAAAAAACAAACAAACACAAAAACTCCACAGAAAAACAAAAACAAAACTCAAACAAAAGCCCAAATACTAAAGCCAAAACCAAATGAAGGTACAGGCTTTCAACCCAATTTGCCTTATTTGCTTGGGAAATACTTTTCCTTTGGACAAAGAAATTTGGAGTGAATCACCTGGTGCATACAGACATGGGTATCCCTGTTTTTTTCTGATGACTATTGAGACAAATACGTATCTGATAATAGGAAACTTTGACTTAAGTACAATTTCTCTCTATAATTTGTATAACTATCTCCTCTTAAATCCTCAGTACCATAATTTCAACATCTTCTAAAATGTGCTTCAAATTTCTAATTTGCGGCTTTTGTTTTCTTGTTTGAATTTCATTCTCCATGTCTCTTTGTCATGCTTACATAAGTGAATAAAATATAGGGGTCTTCCTATTAATCCATCTATAACCAGTTTATTTCGCAGAACATCTCAAAAGAAAAATGAGGCGATTTTATGCCTCCTAAGATTATCAAGTAACCCTCACATACTACTGTTGGTGTTTATTTTACCTTGTTTCATTTTCTTCAGTTTGAGTGGCCTGCAATTGATAGGTAATCATTTGTGCTCTCAGACTTCTGATTGCCCTGTTTCCACGTCTCATGTGCTGTGATTTCAGCTGTGTACCACTACTCTGCAGTCCTAGCAATGGAGCCAAGGGCTATGTGCATGCTAGGAAAGCCTTCTACCAACTTGATGTCGTTAACCATTTGCTTAGATTGCAAATACTCAACGTAGACAACATTGATTCTAAGCTAGATAAATGATTCTTACTCAGGATAGATATGTGTTAGATGCATTGATGGACTTTAATAATTACAGTTATAACAAGTAGACCCAGAGCATTTACAGTTTTTCTAATAGATTTTCTTTTCATTCTGGTTTCCTACATGCTAAATTTCAATGTTCTAAACTCCAATAATGTTTTATTACTTTTTCTAAAAATTTGAATGCAATACATTTTTTTCTAAAGATTTGAATGTAACACAAATCACATTGTGTTGCACTTATTTTTATTTTCTTCTATATTCGGTTGGGAGGCTATTAAACAACAAAGCCCAGAATTCAATCTGTGTGAAGGACGTGAGCTGGGCATGAGAAATGTAATTGATTTGGTCCAGGCCTTGCTGTATTTCCAATGCTGTCCATCAAACATGCCTGAGTGGGGCTATAAGGTAGGAGCCTTCATTATTTCCTTTTCCACACTTCAGAAGAATACAGCGGCAAGACATCAAGTGGCTTTCCAACTGAAAGAAGAGTGGAAGTAATGACCATGCCTAGATGAAAACTTGAGTCACCAGGAGTGGATAACCTTGTTCAGAACCGGGCCCTACTCTGCCTTCTGGAGGGTCAAAGTCTCTTGAACATCATGGTTACTATTTTCAGTTCAGTTTTATAGCTTAGAAGTAGTTGCTTCATGCAATGCTTGACACAAAGAAGTTTTAAAAACTCACATACTTTTTGAATTTGGTCCTGTTCATGTTCTCAATCTTCCTTGTAAGACAGAAGACCATACAAAGGCAGGTCCTAGGTTTTATTTCATTTTGAATCTCCTCTTTGGTTCAGAATGGGGTTTTCTTTGAAATTGGTGCTTTATAAAGAAGCAAGTGAATCTCTGAGAAAATATTAAATGAATTGTCTGACAGCAGAATAAATACGTAGTATGTCTTCTAAAATGAAATACGTGTCTCAACAGTAGACAGTAATTTCTTAAAATATCACTTGCAATAGTCTATAACAAAATATCATCAATGGGATAGAAATGCAACTTGTTTGGAAAACATTGCCTAGAATGCACAGGCCCCGATTCTTGTGAACTACAAAATTAGTATAAATAAAATATAAAATAAAGTACTTTAAAACTGAGAGTTTAATATACTATCAGTAGGTTATTTTTTCATTTTTTGCTAAATATTAAATACTTGTGTTTGTGTTTCTTAATATATGGGTAGGTTTCTTGATCCTCTATGTAGCTGCAGCTCTTTAAAGAATATTACATTAGAAGAACTTAGACAAAATTTCCACCTGAATTTAAATGTAGATATCTCCTTTAGGTATTGTAAGTGAGGTTAATGAAATGTTAACTTCCAAATCCTATTTGGGACTATTTGTATGCTAATTACCAACCAAAGACAGTCTAAAAAACAAATATGCATCTACACTCAAGGCACTTTTAGAATATATTGTCCTGTGGTCGTTGTTTTTAGTTGACAGTACTAGAATGATTTGTTTATCTAGTAATTTCCTCACATAGACAACACTGGACAGAAAGAATGCTGCCTAACCTCAGTCCCTAGTTTCACAATATTTGTTTTAGAAAACCCTACATTTTGTGTGATGGGGTATGTCAGAGAGAAACAACTGGTGCTTTTGGTGTTCAGTAGTAAATATCTGTCGTATATAAATGTTGCTGAAGAAACAAATAATTTGATTTGGTCCAATCGTGAACATAATCATAATCATTTTGCTTTTCTAACAAAGGTCTTGATTTTATTTAGTTGTTTTATATTTCTGTTAAGAACATAATAACAAAAATAAAGCAATATTTTTTGGAAAAGATATGATAGATATTGACATTTATGTGATGATATACCCTTTTAAACTTAGCACTAATCTGAGGCAGGCAGATCCTGAGTTCAGGGTAAATCCAAAATTCAGGGACAGTACCATGCCTTCAAAAATTAGCAAATATACAGTATGCTTTGGTTTAGTGTTATTGGGTGTTTTTTTCTCAATAAAACTACTTCCTTCACTAAGGAATATCTGTCTTCACAGTACCTGTACTTCAAAGGAATCATTGACTTTTACCTTGTTATAGAAAAGCAAAATGTTACTGTAAATAAGAAGGAACACTTCCTCTTAAATGTCAACTCAAAAAAATGAGTGTGAAAAAAATCATTGATTGCAAGACCAAGAACAACTGTTTCCTGGATTTTTTCACCTTTACTTAGACACAAGAACAGCAAGGCTTCTGGACTCTTGTTCTTTGCCAAAAAATTAAAAGACATAGAGAGAATTCAAGGGAGAGGAACAGGAAAGCTTATCCAAAGGGAATCCATACTCCTCCATGCAGAAGGTACTCCAGATCTGGGCGTGGATGAAATGGTTTTAGTTTGGGGAATTTTAATGTCTGGAGGACTTCCTTCTATCTGTTCCCCACAGTTTTCTTATGGGGTCATAAAAACATCTGATCATTTTATTAGATCCCTGTGCCTCTATCTATGAGCATATTAATTGCTCCTATTGGATCCCCTGCCTAAGTCTACAAGCAAAAAAGTTAGCTGGATTCTGTTCTTATTCCACAAATATTTTTATCAGTGGGCCTCCCTTGAGATGATATGTTTCGAGGTAAAAAGAAATTTAATTTGTCAGGAAATAGAAACTACCAATCCAATTGTCAACCTAGGTCTTAGATGCCAGGAAGACAGCATTCCATAGAGAAGCTTTGCCATCTCTTGCCTACAGCACTCATAATAGATTTATTTCTATCTAAATACTAAAATCCTTCAAAGCCTGATGATGCAAATTTCCTCTTATCTATTCCTTCATTCAGTCATAGTTCTTCAAACCCAGACAAAGGAGCTTCTTTTATAGAAGAACCCTTACTTCTTTTTTTTTTATTGAGAAAATAAAAAAGAGAAGTTTCCGCCTCCTCCCCGCCTCCCCTTTCCCTCCCCCTCCTCCCACCACTCTCTCCCTCCCCCCAGTCCTCTCCCTGCTCCCTCTCCAGACCAAAGAGCAGTCAGGGCTCCCTGCCCTGTGGAAAGTCCAAGGTCCTCCCCTGCTCCGTCCATGTCTAGGAAGGTGAGCATCCAAACTGGCTAGGCTCCCATAATAGACCCATATCTATCACCTTGCACAAAACTCAAGTCCAAATGGATCAAAGATCTCAATATCAGTCCTAACACACTGAACCTGATAGAAGAGAAAGTGGGAAGCACCCTACAACAAATGGGCACAGGAGATCGCTTTCTATGTATAACCCCAGCAGCACAGACATTAAGGGCAGCATTGAATAAATGGGACCTACTAAAACTGAGAAGCTTCTGTAAAGCAAAAGACACTGTCACTAAGACAAAAAGGCAACCTACTGACTGGGAGAAGATCTTCACCAACCCTGCAACAGACAAAGGCCTGATCTCCAAAATTTATAGAGAACTCAAGAAACTAGACTTCAAAATGCTAATTAACCCAATTAAAAAATGGGGCACTGAACTGAACAGAGAATTCTCAACAGAAGAAGTTCAAATGGCCAAAAGATACTTAAGGTCATGCTCAATCTCCTTAGCGATCAGGGAAATGCAAATCAAAACAACTTTGAGATATCATCTTACACCTGTCAGAATGGCTAAAATCAAAAACACCAATGATAGCCTTTGCTGGAGAGGCTGTGGAGGAAGGGGTACCCTCATCCATTGCTGGTGGGAATGCAATCTTGTGCAACCACTGTGGAAATCAGTGTTTCGGTTTCTCAGGAAATTCGGGATCAACCTACCCCTGGACCCAGCAATACCACTCTTGGGAATATACCCAAGAGATGCCCTATCACACGACAAAAGCATTTGTTCAACTATGTTCATAGCAGTATTATTTGTAATAGCCAGAACCTGGAAACAACCTAGATGCCCTTCAATGGAAGAATGGATGAAGAAAGTGTGGAATATATACACATTAGAGTACTACACTGCGGTAAAAAACAATGACTTCTCGACTTTTGCATGCAAATGGATGGAAATAGAAAACACTATCCTGAGTGAGGTAACCCAGACCCAAAAAGAGGAACATGGGATGTACTCACTCATAATTGGCTTCTAGCCATAAATAATGGTCACGAAGTATATAATTGGTGAACCTAAAGATGCTAAATTGGAAGATGGACCCAAGGAAAAACATATAAATATCCTCTTGGCTATGGAACCCTTACTTCTTTAAAGACAGTAGCCCAGCCATAAAAACTGGAAGAATTTCTTATGGAAGTAGTCACATTACCAGAATTTTCCTATCAAAATATATCTTTTCACTTATTCATTAGATTATTTACAATATTACAAAATATTCATTCTATAAGTAAATTCTCACTTGAGAGTCTGTGTACATGTAGTACAATGACATATTTACTATCTTAGAATCTTTGACACTCTAATCAAAATTGGTGGTGTATTCACTGATAAGAAAACACTTATTTATAAGTGAATGTCAGTTCCTAATCAAAAAGATTGACTATCCCTTGACTAATTTTTATTGGAAATTAGGTCAGTATTTAAAGTTGTTTCATTCACTTATGAGAACTATTATTACAAAATATAGTTAAGTGTCAATTACCCAAATACTTTATTATTGTATATTTGCTTTGGTTTGCATCTTACTACCAATTTCTGTTTTCCACAGGGATTTCACTTGCTTAACCTTCAGTTCCAAACTGGGGAGTGGCAATTAATTCTTCTAAACTAAAAGAGAGGTTGATAATTTCACAAAATAATTTCCAAGATTGTATTGGAAGGTTTCAATAGAGTTGACTAGTTGGCTGAAAAATATGGCCACACTCTAATATTTCATCTTGAGTCAAATAATAGATTTAACATAACAGAAATATATATATTATATTATATATATATCAGAATATAAACATCAGTATATTGAAACATTACAGTATATTGCAGAAAAATATTAATGAAAATGGATAGGCTCTTTTTGTTATATATTACCTAAAGAACTAACATAAATTCAGAACTTGATGTATTTTTTTAATTTTTTCTTATTATTTGACATTTGATTTGGGGTATGCTAGCTTATCAATTTTGCTATGCTGTGCAATTCTATATGCTTTAACCTTTGCTTCTCATCTTGTGAATTCTTTACAATTAATAATACCACTGTTCATTTATTTAGAGAGAACAGCAATGGGGTTGGAGTGTTTTAGTCATTTCACTTAACATTAGCCACCTTGCACTAACTGGAAATCCATTTAAAGGAATGAAAAAAAAAAGCAGAGTTTTAAATGTTAGATTGATTTTTGCTAATTTTTCCATCATACAGATAAATGAGCATAATGACACAATAAGTTGATTGCTAATAAAACCATTTAATATTCTACACTTCTGCATATTTATCAGCTCTAAGTGCAGCCTAGCAATCAGCTATCCCCATGATGACTCTCCTGCAGTGCTTGGCAAGATAGCAGAGGCCTGATGAGCAGGGTGGTACTCTAGACCCGGAGGCAGAAAGCTTACTGTTCACTAAAAAGGAGATGAACTCATTCTGCTGCCCCCCCGGCAATAGAGTCAGCAAAGATCCACGACACCCCTCGAGTAGAGCAAACCTAAGAAGGTTTGATCATTTAAAAGGCTGCAAACCTATCTCCACATAAAAAGAAAGAAATTAATGAATCAGCCTGTTATGGGCCATTAATAATTGTACTTAGCATTAAAAATCCTTTCCCAGTGAAATAGGCTTGAAACTTAAGAAGGAGAGGCGTTAGTGTGTATTTCATGCACAATAAAGTGGTGTAATGAATAGATAGCCCAAACAAGTGTGACTCACATTGCCTTCTGGGTGTATGCTAAGGCCCCAAAGAGGGTAGATGCTGTTTGCTGCTATAGCTAGAAATGGAGGCACACTTGTGCACATACTTTATTATTTATAATGCAGGGTACTTTATGACGACTTTACTATGTTTGATTTCTTTTATTACTCAGCAAAGAACTTAAAAGCAAAGTAAGCACTTTGGAGGGTGTTGAAAATACAGTACGATCGTGCTATGGCCCTAGCTGTGCATTGTCCTAATGACCTGCATAAACACTGTGCCTGAGGATGTACAACAAGCTCAATTTCTCCCTTTACCTACCCTGAGCCAGAGTATACATAAATATGGGAAGTTACATAAGAAGTGGTACATTCTACTACAGATTTAAAACTATAGATAGTTTAACCACCCACTTACCATAGAGATTTCACTGAGAAATAGACCATAGACTAAACAGACAAAAATTAAAACAAAATAACATCTCTCATGAATATTTCTTTTACATATATTTATTCATAAGAGCAAATGGTGATGGTTTTCTGGTACATGACCTATCCAGTACCAAAACTCCAACAAACACCTTTGTCTTAAAATCTTATATTCTAATTAAGATGGTCAGGAAGTATATAATTGATGACTAATATATAAATTAGAGATATCTGAGGATGCCTAGATTTATGAAGAAGAAACATGGTCAAACAGGTTAAGAGGAACTTGGAACATTATTTTAGAAATAAAAATATGTTCTTATTTTTATTTACTTTTATATTTAAAAACAATCTTTCCTCATTCTACATAACAATTCCAGCTCCCCTTCCCTCCCTTCATCCCACTTCCCCCATCTTCTCCCCAGCCCACTCCTGATCCACTCCTCAGAAAGGATAAGGCCTTTCATGGGGAGTCAACAAAGTCTGGCACATCAAGTTGGGGCAGGACCAAGATCCCCTCTGCCAGTATCTGGTTTGAGCAAGGTATCCCTCCACAGGGAATGGGTTCCACAAAGACAGTTCATGCAGTAGGAAAACATCCTGCTTCCACTGTCAGTAGCCCACAGACTACCAAAGCTACACAACTGTCACTTACATTCACAGGGTCTAATTCAGTTTTATGCAGGTTCCCAACCTGAGAGCCCAGAGTCAATGAATTCTCACTAGCTCGAGTCCGTTGTTTCTGTGGGTTTCCCCATCGTGGTCTTGACCCCTTTGTTCATATTATCCCTCTTTCTCACGGACTCTAGGAGTTCAGCCCAGAAATAAGAAATGAAGCCCGTAGATCACACAGTATTCCATCATATATTTAATGTGTTATGTAAGACTCAAAAATTATATAATAGCCACAAAAGCTCAGCCCAGATAATCTTTAGTTAAAATCTCATTTGTTCATCTGTGCCCAGAGAACACAAAGCTCCATATTCCATGGAGCATCTTAGAATCTGCGTCATTCTAGTGAAATATTGGTGGTGTATACTCACTGAGAAAATTTTTATATTTTTATAAGTAAAGTATAGTTTCTAGATCAAAGGGAGTAAGCATTCTATGACTGGTTTTTAGTATACCTTGGGTCAATCACTACAGTTGATTCATTATTTCTTTCATTTAACATGCTTTTAACTACCAGGAATTTATACATATTTTTGCTAGATTTTCATAGTATTCTTATAAATGGCATCATAAAAAGAGATCACCTCTTCGAGCTTCTCATAAAAAATTAGAAACATAGTAAATAGGTAGAGTATTATGTATGTTAGGTATTAAATGCCTAGCAGGAAAAAGGGGATATTACAAAATGACTGGACTAAAAGGAATCGAAAACTTCAAAGGAATGACCAAAGCAAGCTGTATTAGGAGGCAGCCTTCAATTACTACATTAGTGGTGAGACTAAGAATAGTACGTGGGAATATCATTCAAAAAGAGAAACAAAAGCTACTTGTAAAGTCTCTCTCCTCTGACCTTCAGCAGAACTCTAACATGCCTTTCAAGAAGAGAAGACTCCTGCAGCTGCGGCGATCAATCCACAATGATCTCCTCTAGTTGACACAGATTGATCAACACAGCAGAAAACTGTGAGGTGGTGACTGGCAACTTCAATCCATTCTGAATTTAGTCCTTAGGACCTCTGTAATGATCCCAACTATAGGCAGGTAAATGAGAATCAATGGACTGCCAGACATGGTGGCCATAAAAAGCTGATGTTACGGAGATGGTGCTGAATTCCCTCATTGAGTAGATATTTAATGGTGCAAAAATTAGGGAAATTCAGGTTATGATGAATAAAATCTCAATTATCTCTCAAAACACTCACAAACACACACATTTATACACACACACCACACTAGCGCAAACAGTCATATACACACTCAAACACATGGACTTTTGGTTTTTATCTTCATTGAGTGTTTATGACGTTCTTGTTAAAGTTTACTTCATTTTATTAATATGAGAATCTTTAATAGTCCCCTACAAACAGATCCCCACTCATTGATAATAATTAAAAAATTAGGGGTCCTTGCATATATCAGGTGAGTTAAAGGCAAAGTATGTGCATCTAAGAAGCAGTCAAGGGAAGCCTGTGCTATGGAATGACTGTTGGTCATAGTCTTCTGTTTCCATCCTTGAGAACAAACCTTTGACAATTAAATAAATGCCACATACGGGTGCTGTCTGAGGAATTCATTGAGAGATTCCATATATATGAACCTGGAAAGAATACAGGTACTTATGTAAGAAAAGATGTCACAAATGTGTGGTCCTGAATAGATGCAGTGTAAGGTGCTCAAAATGCATTCAGTTTTCCCCTGGGAAAGAAAGTCACATCACTAACTTCGAAAGGCTCCAGGACCGATACTATCATTACACATTGATCATCTCCATTTTCAATTAACATAAATTATCTTTAAGTATTTAAATCTTTCAGAAAATAAATAACTAGCTATGATTTTAATTGCTAATCAAACAGTTATTTGAGGATTTTATAAAATATGTAATAAAGTATCTCTGTCTTCGTCACTGTTCTATTGCTGTGGAGAGGCACCATGAACAAAGCAACTGTATAGCAGAAAGCATTTAGTTGACTTACAGTTTCAAAGGCTTAGTCTATTATCTTGGTAGAGAGCATGTGGGCAGGTAGGTATTGCTGGAGAAGTAGCTGAGAGCTCTACATCCTGATCCACAAGCAGAAAGAGAGTTCCTTGGACTAGCATGGGCTTTGAAAACCTCAAAGGCCACACCTAGTGACACACTACCCACAAAAAGGTAATTTTCCTAATCCTCCTAATCCATCCTAATAGTGACTAAATGTTCATATATATGAACGTATGGTGACCATTCTCATTCAATCAATCACAGTATCCTTTTATTAAGAATATTAAATGGAATTTTAATCTAAATTTTTTAGTTGAGAATTTCATAAAGATTTCTTTATTTGCACATTTGAATCATTTTCTTACCATTCTCTCCTTCTCCAACTTTTTTATTGTACAACAACTCCCAAGTTCCTGATTTTTCTTTAATTATTACCACATATACTGATGAATATATCCATAGAAACAACATTAAATTGACTCAATGAGCTCTCTCTCTCTCTTTCTCTCTTCCTCTCTCTTTATATATACACGCACATGCACACACACACATTATATTCTTGGATGTGAGGCCTTCAACTGGAACATGGTTCACTTATCAGGGCAACACATTTAATAAAAACTAGTATCAGTAATTGCCAGTTGCCAGCTGCAGATCTCTGAAAACAAAAAAATCTCTGATAAAAATTAGCAGAACCTTAATCTAAGAGTGTAATGATAAGATATTAGGACTCGGTTTAATATTATGTACATCAAACAGAATAATAGTAGTCATTCTTTGTAGGTTTATTATCTACTTTTGTCATAGGTTCTTTGTCCTAATAATAGTATCAGGAGGTAAATACAATCGGAAAGTGGTTGGTTATTCACCTGACATTGATGCCACTATTACACAAGTGAGTGTAACTCGAACTCAATTGTGACTGAAGTTGAGTAAGTTCACACTTGGTAAAGAATGGCAATGATTTTTTCCCCTCCAATGGTGTGCATAGCACTTTGTAGGACTATGAAAACTAGTCAGAAGTGACAAAGCTTTCAGGATCCACCAATTTGATTTTGCCGTATTCTATGACTCAATTATTTGATATTTTCAACAAATATTTGAAATTGAGGGTGGTCAAGAATACTGGCAGTAGACTCATATGTTTAATGATTTGAGTAAACTCACTGGCCAATAATTTCAAAAGACATAACATAGCACTTGTTCTGAACTTTGTATTTGTTAGTCACTGGTGTCTAGTAAGGGCATTGTTATCCTGTTAGCAGACAGCTTCATTTTGACTCTTTTTATGTATGCAGAAAGAGATATATTTTAGGAAGCTACTATAGTAATAACTTTATATATGACTTTTCTTTAAAAAGTCTTTAGTGCTATTTTTCCTTTCCAATTTTCTTCTTCTAACCTGTTGTTTCCCCCATCTCACTCCAATTTATCCCTTCCTGTTTCATAATTCTCCTTGACCCTTCATAACTAATTGATTTTATAGCTCTTGTTTTAATTGGCCTCTCAGTGGGCCTTTGCCACGCACCGCGGCCCAGTCTGTGCTCTATGCGCTAGACCCCAGTTCACGAGCTTTGGGCAAGGGGCTGGAGGTTGAGAACACACACGCAGAGACAGACCGACACGCAGACCTTTAAACACTGATACCAAAAGCTCCTCTTTATTTAGCACCATGGAGGCTTAAATACACTGCAGTCAATGGCCAACAGGTGAAAACCCCATCCTCTGATCCTCTAAGCTAGGCACAGCTTCTAGTAACTTTATTTAGAATGTTCTAGGAGAAAAGAGCAGCTGAAGGCCAGGACTCATTAGTCCCAACAGGCCCTTAGTTGTTTTTTTAAAAAAAACTTTCTCTTAATTTCCTTTCTAGATACTTTATTTTTGCTCTTTGATAATATATTTATTATGAAATTTTAATTAGTTTTTATTGATGTATAAATCATAAATAAAAGAAAATGATTATAAAGTTAATCAGGAGGAGACCTGATATTAACAGCAATACTGACAAGTACTCTTGATCAATCTATATGTATGGCATCACAATACTCTGCTGACATCTCATTCACCATAGATATTATAACTTGTACAATAGGTTAGTCCCCTTTCTTATCGATATGACCAAATACCTGGCCATATCTTTAAAGACAGTCTTTAAAGAGGAAAAGTTTATTTTGCCTTATAGCCAAAGATGTACTTCAGACCATCATGATGGAGAGGGCATGATGGCAATAGGAGATGAGGCAGCTGAGCATCGTGCCCACAGTCAGAAAGCAGAGAGTAGATAGTATGTGAGGGCAGGCTTCAGAACCTCAGTGGTCCTCTCACTCCGTGAGTTTCTACCTTCTAAAGGTCCAAAACAATATCACACCTGATGTATGGGAGATTTTGAAGGGAGGAATGGGAAGAGCAATTTTAATTTATATAAATACAATCTCAAGAAATAAAATAATGAATCAAAAGAAAAAAAAACTTCCCCACGCTGAGAACCTAAGTGTTCAAACACATCAGCTCATATTGTACATTCCACATTCAAACCACAATGTAGGCAGAATTTGTCTCATAAGCACTCGGTCTATGATTGTCTATGTCTGTTTGAAGTTGTAGAACGTATTTCCTGTGAATTACAATATACCTTGCATCTTTGTTGCTTATTGTTTTTCTGTTACTCAATATTCGTTTACCTTCTTTTGAGTAAAAACACACATGCACACATACACACGTATCTTAGAGAACTGCTTTCTTTCCCCTGACATTGTCTAAGACCTTAGAGAGCTATAAAGAAGCATGCTTTGTTTATTCTTAGCTACTAAAATTCTTAAAGTTTTGGTTGTTTTCCTTTTTGGTGCTGGGTATTAAAGTTTAAGGTTTAAAGGGCTCGTGCTGCTTCTGAGAATGTATATGGCATGTGTCATGTATCCCGACATGCTTCGAATAAAGTGAGAATGATTGGGAACAGGGACTTCTTCCCATGGGCCTATTTATAGTGCCTGCAATTCTAGCACATTCTTCATGTTGTATTTGACCGCAAAGAGTCAAACACAAAGTCAAACATTATGGCCTGTACTTGCCCCAGTATAAAATGTTAATTAAAGAGGAAAACTACAAGCATACTTTTTTAAATAAAATTAAATCACCAGAGTTGCTTATATTCTTGAGAATTTGGGATTTTGCACAAGTTACACTGATACCTTGAACTAAACTGAACTAATTGTTTTTGCTGACTATTTTTCTTATTACTTAGGTTTCCCTGTTATTTATGATATTGAAGTCAAGAGTGTGAAGATGAAGTTTAATCATCCTCCAATATGTTTGTGTCATTTTATTTTTCTTTTAGAAATGAAATTGTTTTCCACTGATGGCCTCATAACTTATTATTATTATTTTAAAGCTAGTTTTATAAGTCAGCAATTTCCAAAAAATAACTTGAAAAATTTCAAGTGTATATTCTTGAGCAAAGCATTCGAATTTCTATGAAAACAAAACCAAAAATGTGTTTTAATATTTTGAAGAAAAACAATTTTGGTTTTTGATATTGAAATCTTTTTTCAAGGTATGAATCCAAAGCCCTCTACTTTTCATAAAATCTTAAACACAGTTGTTTCATCCTCTGCAGGACTATTTGTATTGTGATTTTTTTTAAATTAGTGTCAACTCAGACTAGGATGATTAATATAGTAGTATAATGCAAAATTAAATATATTTTTATCTCTAACATTGCAAACACTGACCCTTTATGGTCTTCTTGTGTGAGTAGTATCTGTCTGCTCTCCTCTTCAGACTCAAGTGGACTGCAGATTGTCCCTGGAGCCTAATACATGAAGTCATATTTACAACATCCAAATAAATGATTATGAAATGGCCTATCATTCAGTTTATCTGGACAGGATCAATATAAAGTAGCCAATCTCACTCTTAAAGTGTGTTTTGGTTAAAAAAAAACTTAAAAGAATCTTGTGTTCACAAAATTTAGAAAATTCCAGAGTTAGTTTGAATTGACAGAATCCATGCAGCAAGCAAAATTACAAAAATTAAATTAATAAGGAATGTAAATTACAAGTGCAAAAATATCATTAAATAGTATCAAGTTTGAAAAACATATTCAGTAGAATGGGTAAAAAATTACCAAGAGGATTAGAAATAGTGGAGAAGAAAGAGAATATTCAAGCTATATAGACCAGATCTTTGAACTAAGAAACATAGACACTTAAAGATGTGCTGTAACAGATATTAAAAACACTACATTTTAGTTCTTCATCTACTCAGAGCTAGTTCTTAAACAGCTAAACTGGGTTAAAAGTAATTATGGATGTTTTCTTTCTTTGCTGGCACCATACCTGGCTTTGATGTTAGATGATACTTCAAGAGAAAAATTTATTTTCCTTTCATGCTCAGAGACAAGATGGTAGCATATCAAACATCATACTCATGTAGTTCAGAGGTTAAGAATGCTTCTTCCTGATCATGTTTACCTCAGAGAGATGTGGATTGATCATCATTTCTTCAAGGCTGCCATTCTGGCCCCTTTCAAGTAACAAGCCATATACTAACATCCTACAGATTGATTCCCTGGCAACTCAAAGAACTGTGTTTTGTCAGTTGAGCATGTTAGCTGCTTCTCCACCCTCTAGGTATTCTGAACTGTGACATTTTATTTTTTTAAGTCCTTCAACTTTGACTGGATCTATCACTCTTGCTTGGGGCTTCATTTTAGTCCATGAGTCAATAATAGTTGTTCTTATTAAAAATATTCCTATTCTTTTTTCTGGACCTTTTATATTTTACTAATCACTTGTCATCATCACCTTGTTAATATTAGTAATTAAGTATTTATAATTAACATAAAATTTAATATATCCATAGTTGTATAATTATAAATATATTTATTATTAATACAATATTTATTTATGGAAGATTCAAATTACTCTTTGGTTTCTAATTGGTCTTTCTCTGATACACAGAACAGGCAAATACCTTTACTAGATTATTTCATTTGAAATATATCTAATATATATTTTAGAATATATCTATTTCTTGCCTTGCTTGAATAAGAAATTTTTGCTATAATTTAAAAATGGGACATACCTTTTGCCAAATCATATTTGCAACTAAGTCACATCTTTGAACTGGATAAAAGTACTTAGGAAATTATAATGTAGTAAAGCAGAGAGAGAGGATGGTAATTTGAAAGCACTTGACATATTGTTTTAAAGATATTATTTTGGAACCATGCATAAGTTTCTCATTGGTTTTAGTGCTGTCCATTTGTTAATCAAGATTATCAGTCTTCCTTTCATATTCTTGAAATGTGTCCGATTCCTCGCTAATTTTGTCATACTTGATACCATGACATTGATGGTTTATCCCACTATCTTCCCTTCCTCCACAGCTCTTGGAGCACAAGTTCAGTTCTGTAGCTTTTGTTAGAAGAAAGGCCAAACCAGAGTACCTTCAGATCTCCAAATATGCAAAAATTCTCATTTTTAAAATATGGGAATGGGAAATTGTGTATTCTTTCACATGATTTTAAAAGATTTATTTTTAATTTTCTGTGTAAATGTTTGACTGTTTGTATGAATGTATGCTATGTGTATACCTGGTACCTTCAGAAACCAAAAGAGGGCACAATACTTCCTAAAGCTGGAGTTACAAATGTGGGGCAGCAACCCAGCCTGGGGAATAGGTTCCCCAAAGCTAGCTCAATCACCAGGGACAGGTCCTGATCCTACTGCTAGGAGCCCCACATACAGACCAAGCTACACAGCTGTCAAAAAATGCAGAGAGGGCCTAGGTCAGTGTGTTGGTCCAAAGTCCTTGAACTCCCATGAGTTCAGGTCACCTGTCTTTGTGGCTTTCCCCCATCATGACCCTGACACCCTGGCTTATTCAATCCCTCCTCCTTCTCTTCTACAGGACTGTTTAGGCCCAGTGCTTGACTGTGGATCTCTGCATTTGCTTCCATCAGTTACTGGATGAATGCTCTCTGATGACAGTAAAGTGGTCATCTCAGGGGATGAGGAGTTCAGGTGTCCACTCCACTATTGCAAGGAGTCTTAGCTGGGGTCATCCTAATGGACTCCTGGAGGTTTCCCGGGCACCAGGATTTTCCCTAACCCTGAAATGGCACCCCCTCAGAGGAGTGCGTGGTGTTGGGAACTGGTAGAAGGCAGGCTTGGGAAGGGAATGGGAAGAGAGGAGAGAGGAAAAACTGAAAATGGAATGGAAATAAATGAGTTCGTTGGCAAATGTGTACTTTTCAATTCACTGGCAACTGTGAAGTGTTTGTTTTTCTTCATTCTAAGCCATCCTCTCTTTACTCAAAATATATAATAATACCATAAAATGATTTATTTCTTTGAATAACCACTTAACACCACCAAATTCCTCCAGCATGTATTATCTTTGAATAGAAATAAATAAACATAAAGCCATGTCCATAAAAATTAATACTTCCATGATATGTTTAAGGATGTAGTATTTATTACAATTCATCTTGAAAATGTAAGTGTATAGGAAATTCTAGCAACAAGCTCATCAGAAATGTTCAAACGTATTGAGCTATTTTTTGATAATTAATTGGAAATATAATACTATTTAACTATATGCAACTGAATAATTTTACAGGTGACAAAAATTGTAAAACAAAATAGTACTCCCTTATGTATGACTAGGAGGAGTAGAGTTAAAATGCAGAGATTTTATTTGAAATACTCTTCTTCTTATACAATATTAATTGTGACAAAAAGCACAAACATATGGCAAATGGCTACATCAGGCATACATCTTAATATGGTTTGTATAGTCACTTGGGGTCTCTGAAATGTCCAGGTAGTAGCTGTTTTATATTTTGTCCATTGATAATACGAGTTACTTAAAATAAAATATTAATGGTTGCTAAGAGGCTGAAGTAAAGCAATGCACATCATGGCTGAGGAATAATTATAATGCACAATTCTACTGTGGTTATGTGGAATTTAATATGGTGAATTAATTTTGATAATTCTTCAAGGAGCAAAAACGGTAGCATCGCATGCTCATTTCCTCTCCTGTTCTCCAGTCTCCTTAAGTAATTAGTACTCTGGAAGCAAACTTTATAGAAAACTCAAGAGATTCATTTGTGGAGGAAGGGTTGGTGGTCTTGAAAAGCAAAAAGTGAGTCTCAAGTCATCTTAGTAACAATTTCTCTTAGAAATGAATGAGGGTAAGTATAATAATCTCTTACACTGGTCTGCAGTCATATCAAGAGAGTTAATATCTGTTTCCCAATCTTCTATAAGAAAATATTAGTTTTTATATTCTTAGTCAAACATTCTAAGCATGCTGCTGCATAGGTTTATTTTTTTAAAAGCACTCTCCTGTGTGATTGCATTGTTAATGATTTGAAACAGAGCTCTGTCCCATGAAGAAGATTGTAAATTAATGAACCTGATGCAAACAATTTAGTTCCAAAAGTTGATGCTTTAAATTATAGCCTCTGGGTAAAAGAAGTTAAATATTTTGGAATAGCAAACTTGACCCAAATGCAATCTTAACAATTTGTGAGAAAAGAAGCAATCTTGTTCCCACCACATTTCCTTCCACCATGACAGAATTGATTTGATAAAAATAAAATCTAATTTTGCCCCAGATTTAAAGTTTCCTGGTCCCACGAGTGCTCCTCCAAACGCTGATGAAGTTACTTGTCTTTCTTTGTGCAGAGAACACAGAGGATAACATTAAAGTGCCTCATAGAAGACATAAAACACTCAATGTCTGCAAATACCTTGTACTTTCCCACTGCTCTGAATTGTGGTGGTCTTAATATGAATTCAGTCCTGAGAAAATAATATTAATACATTAGTTAATTTGTTATTTGAAAGAATATAAAAATGAATAGTCATATGGATGTATCTTTAATCATCCTTATCCTGTTTTGTTTTTCTGCTGGTTTTTAAACCTTCATTTTCTTTGACTATGTTTGAATTAAAATTATAGTAATCCCTGCCATAGTGAATGATATTAAGCATCCCACAGTGATTTCAAGCACCGTCTTCCATCCTTTCTCAGCAACTCTATACCACTCTTAATATACAACCATTACTCTCTTGGAACTTCTCAATTGCTATCGCAGTTTCTTACGATGAGATCTCATCTGGTTCCTTCACATACATCCAATTTAAAAAAACACCTATAAAACATAGTTGAAGAATTAATGTCACCTCTCTCTATCCCAATGTCTTAAACACAAACACTCTTTCTCCACTTTCTTGATACATCATTGATTGTAGCAATTTATAGAATTTACATTGCAGTACTTACTGGCTGCACTTACTACACTGTATTATAATATTGTAGTGTGCTTATCTTTCATGCACAGTGAGATCTTTTGTGTGTTGGAGCCATGCCTAATTCATTTTTGCATTTAAACTTCCTAGAATATGATATATTCAATAGTCACTTAATTACAATTTCATGAGTGAATTCCTGAATGAATGAATGAATGAATGATTCATTGTAGCTTCCACAAACTCTAACAGAATCACCATGAACACAGTTTATCTGCCAATTGTGTAAATATGAGATTTAAATATTTATATTATTTGATCAGAGAGTTTCAACTCAGATTCTGCCTCATAATCACTTGTAGAGGTGTATAAAGTGGCTGCTTGGTTCTCAGTTTCAGTCTGAATGGTTTTGGGTGTAGTCACACATGATTATACATTTATTTGTCATTAATAATTTTCACTCATGATAGCTAGGTACAGTTTGAGAACAATACAGTTCAATAATCATACAATAAAATTTATGGTATATTTTGATCTGTGGAACTTGGAAAGAAAACTACAACTAAAAATATAGATATGTGGTTAATTTTATAATACCAAGTTGACAACTCCCCTACTGTTTTGCATGAATTTTTTTTTCCAAATTATACCCGGAAAGCATAATCTCAGTGAGTGCTTAGGACATTTGCCAAGACTAAGGACTCATATCGCTTTACTTGTAATTTTATTGCAGTGTAATTACATTGGCTGAACTTAGTCTTAGAAGTATTTAGGACAATTGCCAAGAATGGTGACATTATTAATTTGCACTCTGACCACGAGAACTCTCCCAGGGAACAAAATGACTAGTGCAGAGGACAGATTGTAGTCGGCCCACAGTTGCAACCAATTCTGCATTGATGTCTGTATTGGACTCTCCTCCCTTTGATTTAGTGAAGTTTTGATGTCTTCAGTTCACTTGACTAGGGAGTGTGCCTGTGATTTGATTAATCGTGTGACAGTCTGTGCTTTCCCTTTCCTAGAGGGACAGTAAAATAAGATTTAGTTGTAAAGATATGTACAGTATAGAATTTCATAAAGTCTTATCTCGTAAAATGCCTGAATAACTTTCCAAGTGGTAGGAAAGTAAAAAAAAATAAGAATTTATGACAAAAATAATAAAGGAGATCCTGTTATTGTAGGCCTGCTTGCTGCTGGAACACAGGAACAGTCACACGAGATTGGAAGCAATCTTGGTGAAGCGACCCATTGGAAATCACAGTTACTGTTTCTGCTTGATTTGTAGGATGCCCTCCAAACAGAGATGACATTCTCAGCATCACAGCTTCATTGTCAGTGACGTTACAGGTTTAGGTGTCTTCGTGCCAAATTATTATGCATATTTATAGGGTAATTCTTTTGAACAGGTTATTCTAGACTTAAAAATTGTTATGACTTTTATGTATATTTCATAACCGCAGTGGTATGATCAAAGGTATAACACTTACATAAAAGCTGTCCTTCATTGATTGGTATACTATTGTTGGGGAATATCAGTAGCAGGAAAATGGATATCAATCAACATGAAATAGTCTTTTCCAACATATATTCCCAAATTAACTGAAATGCTGTCATGGAAGGTGAGATCATAGCAGAATTTTTAAATACTGTAACTATCTTTCCTGTAAAGAAATAGTTTCTGAAGTTTTCATATTTAAAATAGCTCGCTTGTTACATTCACGTTTTGTAACTTCTTGGATTATAAAAAGCAAACAATTGAGCATATAATTTTTAAAGGTGAGATTAAAAAAAGTGTAGGCTGCCAAGCCAGTGAATAATTCAGGCAAAGCTATATACAAACACTGTGACTCCTTGGTCACACTACAAGGAGAGTACAAAAAGCTGAGCACTCTCATAAAGAGTTCTTATGCATGTGTCATGTGCTGTTCCTAGGCCTTTTAGAGTGGTTCCTGTACTTTTATGCTTTTTTTTCCTCAGCTGAACTGAAAAACGTAGCACTCCTGAAATAATACTTCATTATAAACGTTGACTTTTTGGCTTAAATTTGGTGACTATTTTAAATGGTTGTGACAATAACTAAGAAAACCTAATGAAGTTTAAAAAACAAAACCTCACAAATATTCAGCATTAATATTTATTGCCCAAGTCAGGTAATTGTGGTGCACACCTTTAACATCAGCACTTGGGAGGCAGAGACATGAAGAACTCTTTAAGTCTGAGGCTAACCTGGTCTACTGCTCTATAGAGTGAATTCCAGGACGGGCTCCAAAGCTGCAGAGAAATCCTGTCTTGAAAAACCAGAATATCAGAAAACAAAAACAAACAAACAAAAAAAAAAACCCAAAGCAAACAAACAAACAAAAAAAACCAACCTTACTAATCAGCGAAGAAAAAGTATTATTGGTGATAGGAGACTGATGATATCATTATGCAGAATTATACTTACTAAAATATTGAGGCAGGTCATAGGATGATAAGTTATATGATTACATACACAACATGACATTTTGGATAAGACCTACTTTTGAATGATATGATAAAAATCATGTTAATATTATAACAAAAGACACAGACAAGTTTTTGAATAATGATTTGGAAAAACGCAATTTTTTTTCTACTGGGCTGAGATGATTAAGATTTTGCCAAACCAAATGGCATGCTGTGCGACCCACACGCCCTGTAAAGAGTGGAAAAACTCAAGACTTCTTTTTCTCTTGCCTTTCCCCTTCCTGGTCTCCCTTCAGTTTCCATGTGTTTGCTGGTTAAATGATTTCTTTATTGATAGTCTTGTCACTGTCAAGAATGTTGTAAAACAACAACAGAACAAGTGGTTGAGGATTTTGTTTACCTCTCTTGCTTAAGGATGACGTGGGACTGTGCTTGTCTCTCTGGTCTTGATACCTCATTCAGATCTGTAAAGGTTGCACCCAAACATAACTACAGCAGTGTTTTTCCACTTAGAGTTGTGGGTTGAAACTTTCTATATACGTAAAACACCTGTTTTGAATGATGCTATAAAAATGTTTCACTTTGTTAGTCAAGGACTAGTTTACCTGAGAATGCTTTGAAAATTGGTTGTACTTGGGAGAGATTACATAACTTACTTCCAGAAGTCGGAGTTACAGGGTCAACTGGTCTTTTGCAACTCAAAGTGAGAAGGCTTTGAAAACTGATACAACTGACCGAGATGCGATATTTAGTATTTAGCAGGGCTTCCGAAACTGGTCTTGTTAGTGCAAGAATTTAACTGTCAATCAGACTTAGAGATCTGCATGAGACCCCGTGGACAATACAGTAACAGGAAGTAATATCATTTTGAAATCAGTTTCCACTGCTGATTGACTAACTTGTGAAAGGCAATCTACAAAGTGTCAGGCTTCGAAAGACTATAAATCTTATTTTGCCTTAACTGCACTATTTAGCATAACTTTATTATATTTGCATAATGGTTTCTTAAAATTTAAAAGGAAGAACACTCTCAGGAAGGCAGCTAACTTAATCACTATTTTTTTCTTATAAAGGTTATCTAAAATTCTCTCTCTTTATTCTAAATTTAATGGGGAAAAAAAGCAGTCTAGCATAAACTACATTACATGCCATAGAGCATTTTAAAATCTGAGAGAAAAGAAACTCACCAAAAGACTTTTTAAGTCTATTTGGATGAGATAAAGAAATTGAAGAAGGAGAATTCAGATTTCCTTTCTTGAATTTGCTCCTTTGTGCAGTGTGATGGTATTAATTACCATCTCATTGATTTGACAATAGCCGCTAAAGCAAGGAAGGAATTATTTTGGCTCGTTCTTACGTGGAATCTATAACAGGGAAGTCGTGGTGGCCTTTGCAGGTAGCTAGTTTCATTGTATCCACAGTCAGGAAGCAAGCAGAGTGCACTGAATGCTAGTATTTAGCTCACGTTTTTCCCACTTTTACTTAATTCAGAATCTCATTTCTTTGTTCACATTAATTGTGGGTCTTCCCTCTTTTACTAACCTAAGTTATCACTCATAGATATGTCAAAATCCTAGCTAACCTGATATAGATTACACATCACAGACAACCAGAGTTTAGTTATTCTGGATCTGGTTAGGTTGAAAATATTGACCATCCTAGAGGGCAAACTTAGATTACTTTACTATATTTAAAAATATGGATACAAGATCCACAATTTAACAACACGGTCATTTTCTAGTTTATAATTCTCTGTCTGAAATATATCCAGATGTCTTGGTTGCTTTACTCAGAATATCATTAAAAAATAAGCCGTTTGAAAGAGTATGTTTATTTTTGTAGATTTTGGAGAAGAATTCTTTTAAGTCCTGATTCATTAGCTTGTAGTTCTATGAAAGTGGTTCATGTTTTATTGGTATCTGATGTCCATGTGTTTCTCTCTGCCCCTAATTACTGTTTACTCCTAAAGACCTCACTTGTGATCTTCTCCATACTTGAAGTCACCAAAAATTACATGGAATCTCTCTTATGCTTGAAAGTGCCCAGTCCCTTTCTGATTCCATTAGATGAAACATTTCGCTTTTAAGGTATTTAATGGGCAGGCCCCATCCTGATAATCACCATATTTTACAGTCACATATTTTTCACCAGAAAAATGTTTCTAAATTGGTATGGCTATGCACAGTCCAGTGCCATATTTTGGTCCAATACACATTGCATTTAGGTTGATAGTCTCCTGCCTAGAAGTTGTAGCTTTTTAATGCTGTGGTATTTGTGTTATTAATATTTATAGTGATGCTACTACAAATAATATCATATAAAAGTATAGCATTGTGAACCACAGAGCAACACACCTATAACACCTACAATAATCCTTGAGTCTAAAACAGAGGCATCATGACTTCAAGAACAGAATGAGTTATAGAAAGATCCCATTTAAGAAACCAGGGTTGGGGCTTTAGCCAAATTGGAGAGCTTTAGTCTAACATGTCCAAAGTCTTAGGTTTAATTCTTTGAGCTATATTAAAGCACTGTATATACAATTTTAAGTCTTTTGTGGGTTATTTATCACAGTATTTATACATCTCAAAAATCTTATCAAATAAAAGACTGGTCTTTCACACAATGGAACTATAGAGAAATGGTTCAGCTTTGAGGAGGTGGAACTGGTTTGGAAGTCTTCTGGTCATCTGAGTGTATGCCACTGAAGGAGATATTAGGACCACATTTTCTTATATTTATCACGCTGTTTCTCATTCACTGTGAATTTAAATTTGTTCTACTACTTCTGCCCACCAACTTGTGCTGCCTCAATATAAACCAAGGAGGAGTTACATATGTGACCCCTGTTTGGCACCTCAGAAAGTAAGAGGAAGGGTAAGCACTTCCTCCTATGAATTGTCTCAGATGTGACATCACATTTGAAGAAAGTGAATGTATTCACTATTCTATAACCTTTATTATTGTTTACCACAGTAACAAATGGAGTTTGCTGTAACAGTATATTGTACCACAAGGGTCAGAACCTTGATACACCTTTGGTTTACATGACCTGTTAAGTATATATTGGGTTATTTCACCTAGGTTTGTATAGGTAAGTTTTAGGATATTTGCATGAAGACAAAATTGCTTAAAGTTTTATTTCTCAAGATTTATACCTAGCATTTTAAAGCATGTGTCTGTATGTCAGCTAGCATTTGAATGGTTCAGGAATGGGATAATTGGCAGGGATTAAAAAGAATTTCAGTCTCAATCTTAAACAGACATTGAGTTATATTGAAGTAACTTTAATATTTTAACAACTGACAACAAACAGTATTTTGTCTCTGGATGTAATAAATTGAAATTACACACACACGCATATATATATATATATATATATATATATATATATATATATTTAGACATTGTCAAATGTTATGAAACTTGCAAATATTCCAGCTATTTATCAATGCTTCAATATGATAATTAAAACAAGGAAATAAGATAGAATATATATAGTGGTTTTGTGGTTTATATTATTCTCCATAGATTTTGATGAAATTGACAAGATTTGGAAATATGGCAAAGATCCCAACAGCTGAATAATTGAAAAGTTTCCATATATTTCTTAATTATTTTCCTACAACAATTTTCTGTCACTTGAACTCACTTATCCTTCTCCGGATATCTGCACTAACCTGCAAATTTTTTGCAAATTGGTACCATATCTTTGTATAGATCTATCTTTGCTAACTGATGGAAGAGTAGGTTCTGAAGTCTCCAATTATCATATAAAAATTGAAGTTCATTTTAATGTCTCCTGAGATGTGTAATAGCTTGGCAGCTTGTCAATGTCCTACATATTGACAAATTCACTGAGGAGAGTTCTTCACTGTTTTTAACTCTTTGCTTTTTGGCTAGGTGTCTAAAACCAGCCAATATTGATTCAAAGAGAACCTTGTTAATTCCTAGTGAAATGCTACCTTTAACTTTGCAATTCAGAGCTAACATTTTTTGCAGTTAATCATCCTTTATTGTTTTTCTACTTTAAATGAAAATTCTGCTTTTCATTGAAAGATGAATTTACAGAATTAAAAAACTAATATACAATTTTTACTTCTTTTTTAATTTTGTGAAAATTGATTTGAGATACCTTTAAAGAAAATAATAAAGCTACAGCACATTGAGAGCAAGGCTGATACCATTGCTTTAGTTATTTTATTATCTACTTGTCTATACATTTCTTCTATCTATCCACATATCTATATCAATCACAATATATATATTTATCATCTATCTACAGAGGAAGGGACATTTTATATTATATAGGAAAAAGTAACTTACATCATTACATTGAGCACCAAATTTATCAGAAAAATACTGATTACTTGAGAATGTTTATGTGTTAAAAACTGTAATTAATTTCCTTTGTATTTATCACATCTTATGACTATTATTCAAGGGCATGGGGATGCATGATGCCCATAGCCTTGATAATGGAACTTGTAACTTTAAATACACAACTCTCTCTATATATTTTTCTAATTTAAAATCTTATGATGTTAACTTGTAACAGAAAATCTTTTCATAGGCTCCCTATTTCGTTCATTAACTTATTAAAATGTGTAAGCCATATTTATAGTGTCAATAGTGTAAGCAGATGAACATTGAATGCTGGAAGAAGTGCTTAGGAAGCATTAGAATACTTCCTGTTGATTGAAGGGTGAGCAGAAGACAAAGTATAATAAAAGAAAACTTTTAGGAGGCATGCAGAAAGACGGTGGACAGTCTATTTTGTAAGTATAAAAATAACTTTTGGAATACATAAAATGTATAGATTTCTCCTCCCATTCACAGTAACACCTGATCAAAATTAAAGAGAAAATCATATCAGTTATGAGAATGATAAAATAATTATGCTTCAATAATCTATTAAACATGAGACTTGAAACTATTGTATTTTAAACCACACCATAGCTCCAAAGTATGACTTCATGAGATAAGCAACATCATTTTTGTTAAACAATATTTCAAATTTTACATCCTAGATATAGATTCTCCTCCCTCTTCTCTTCTCAGTCTCTTCCATGGAGCCTCCAGTTCCCACCCCCAATTGATTCTTCTGTTTCTGTTTAGGAAAGGGTAGGTCTTCCATGAGTATTAACAAAACATGGCATATCAAATTGCAGTAATACTAAGCACTTTCCCATGTATTATTGCTAGACAAGGTGACCTAGTTTAAGGAGTAGGGTCCCAAAACCCTATGAAAGAGTTGAGACAACTCTTATTCTCACTGTTAAGAGTCCCATAAAAGGACCAAGGTACACAACTATAATATATATGCAGAGGGTCTAGGTCTGTCCTATATCGACACCCTGGTTGTCAGTTCAGTCTCTGTGGGACCCTTTGAACACAGGTTATCTGTTCTGTGATCTTATGAGGCTATTCCTTGCTCTTTAGTTATGAGACTAAAAGAGTAAAAACTACAAAAATATTTGTAGGTGTACTTTATATGTGCTACATATATGTTAGCCTATAAGAAAATTTAAAGCAAAAAAATTCAAAGTGAGAATCTGTAGAGAAGCTCAATGGTGAAGACAATGTATTGCTCTTGCAGAAGATTAGGTTTAGTTCTAAGCACTCAAAAGGGGCCTTCTGTCTATAATATAACCCAGGGAAATCCATCACACTCTTCTGGCTTCCATGGGCAGTGATAAGGGTGATGTATGTAAGTACATACATACATACATGTTGGCCAAGCATTCATGTGCATAAAATTAAAGTGTTTAATTAAATTAAATTTAAGAAATCAAAGTAATTCAAATCATAGTTAAGGAAAAGAACAGTCTGACCCTAACATGAAGAGGTAAGGCAAGAACACCACACACCAACTTATTTGTAATGACCACTGTTGTGGATTACAGTGTGAAGACTGCACTCACACTATAACATTCACTGTCTGCCAGTCCATTCCCACAGATTTCACCATGGGAAGAACAGCATTGATAAAAGAGATGAGTAAAATGAAACAGTTAATGTCAGTGCCATAGTATGTGATAGTTGTGCAGTGTTGAAACTTGCATATTGAAAACTAATCCCTGTGATAAAAAGAATCTGACCACACTTTTGGTAAGAATGTAAATTAGTGTGGCCAGTATAAGAGTTAATATAGAAGTTCCTCAAAAATTTAAAAACAGAACTAATACATGATCCAACTCTATAACTACTGGGTACATACACAAAGGAATCTAAATCATGATACCAAATAAATACTTGCACACACATGATTATTGTGGTGTTCTTCACAGAAGTAAGACAGAGCTAGTCATAATGCCCTCTACAGATGAATGGATAATTAGTATATGGAATCCATACACAACACAATGGCTAGTCACTGCATTCTAAATTAAAATGTGATTATGTGATATTGCGCAACATATATGTGCCACTGGACATAAGCATTTTACTCCAAATATCCGGACTCAGAGATACATATCATCATTGTTTGCTATTGTATGTGAAATGCCAACTATATTTTGTAAATGAAGACCACTTTGTTTCCCAGATGCCCAGACCTAAATAATCACACAGAAATTATATTACTTACAACACTTTTGGCCTATTAGCTCAAGCAACTAATTCTTACATCTTAAATTATCCCATTTTTATTATTTTATATTTTACCATGAGGCTAATTGTTTGTTACCTCTTGCTTTTTGAGCAACTACTTGGCATCTCTCTGACTCCTCTTTCTTTCTCCCTATATTCAGCTTAGTTTTGCCCCCATCTATCTCTATTCTGTCCTGCCATAGGCCAAAGCAGATTCTTCATTAACCAGTGGTAAAACATATAAAACATATTCACAACATAGAGGGGAATCCCACATCCATATTTCTAAATGTAGTACGACATTTATGTCTATGTTGAGAAACAAAAAATCAGAAGAGATAGCGTTGATGTGGAGATATGAAGGAGGCAAGTGAAAAGACAGAATAGTGAAAGAAGTACTGAGAGTGAGGGAATGAATATGAGCAAGGGGCTATGATGTATGTGCATAAAAATGGCATTTGATACCCATTTTGTATAATAACTAAATGATAAAAAACTATAACACAAAGAAAACTACCATGGAGTGCTGATAATGGAATATTTGAAGGCAAATACTTTCTGAGTTTTAACTTCTTTGAAGAGATAATTAATCAGATATCTGAGTTTCTAGTCTCACCATGTGGGACCACAGCAAGAAGGCATTATTACAGTGGCCCTTAAAAAGCAGTAGTCGCAATGGAGAATGTGGAGCACACCTTTAATTCTAGCACTCAGGAGGCAGAAGCAGATGGATCTCTGGGAGTTCAAGGCTAGCCTGGTTGACAGAGTGAGTTCCAGGATAGCTAGGGCTGCTACACCAAGAAACTCTCTCTCTCACAAAACAAAAAATTAGAAAGCAGTTGTCCAGTCTTGTAGCAGCAAGATGGACATCTTTCAAAACACATATGCATCTGAAGACATGGACTGGGAATAGAAATCAAAGATAATGAGTCTTTATGGATAGAAAAGGAATTAAATACAAAAGAAGGAGGGAAGAAAGAAAAAGTGATGTGATCATGCAAATGAGAAAGGGGGCCATTAAATAAGTTATTAGAAGGGTAAAATAACAATAAAAATTGCTGTTAAAGTCATAATAAATTATATTAATAACCACCTAAAAATTCCTATTATAAAGATAAATTGTCTTATAACTATACATATATAATTTTTATGGTATTTATATATAATTTTTCATTAATTTTATTGAGCTATACATTTTTCTCTGCTCCCTTACCTGTTTCTCTCCTTCCCTTCAATTCTCTTCCATGGTCCCCATGCTCCCGATTTACTCAAGATATCTTGTCTTTTTCTATTTCCCATGAAGATTATCATATATACTCACTCATAAGTATATTTTAAATACAAAAGCAAAGAAAACCAGCCTACAAATCACAATCCCAGAGAACCTAGACAACAGTGAGGACCCTAAGAGAGACATGCATGGATTTAATATACATGGGAATTTTTAATGAACCTTTATCATCTGTGCTGAAATGCCATCTAACAAAATTCCTAGTACCAGACATGAAAAGCCTTATTTTGTATTGTTGGTCAGGGTTGTCCAAAAGAATCCAGAAACACCACAAAGGCTTTGTTCTGTGTACTGTTGAAAAATCTTTAGAATGGCTCCATTTTAGTTTCCTTTGCACTATTTTGATAAGATCTGAGATAAGTTCTTCAGTGTTTCACAAAGTCTATTCCCTTGTTGTTTGGCTTGGTTGCTCTGACTACATGGTGGTACAATCATGGGGCAGAGGGTAACAAGTGGTACCCAACATGCAAAGACAAGAAGAAAGGAGCTATGGTTCCTCTTCATTGATCTGCACCTAGTGATTCAATTCCTACCTCAAATTTCCACTTTTGAGTCTCACAAAAAAAGGAAAGACAAAGCCACACCAGTGCAGGGTCCTCTGGGAAGCAAACTGCCCGACTATGCCATCCAGCTGGCAGGAAGGCACATGCCTCTAATACTACTCAAGAGACATTGCTGAAGGAACACTGTAGCATGTATATTCGGAAGTCACTGGTCTGCTCATAACAAGACCAGCTATCAGCAAAGAAAACATCTGCGAAACGCAATACCTGTTTATAAAATTTTCATCCCTCTACCAAAACAATACATTCTAATAATACACCAAAGCTGAATAAAGTGGAAATGAGGAAGTTACAAGTCAATCTCACTATAGTTGAAATTGTGATCACTCCCAAACTTGCTCATGCATGATGAAGGGAATATTATTGTGGGTTTAAAAAGTGCACACTCCAGTTTCTGCTTCATGTACGTCCAATGTTAATAATAAATAAAATAAGCAAAGCATGTGCACGCTAAAAGAAAATGTGACTGAAATCATAGATCAAAGCAACAAGTAGAAACGAACAACTCATGCTTTAGATATTTGAGGTAGCAGAGAACAGTCCAATAGCATGCATCAGACTATAATTTTCTAATAACTTCCTTAATCTATGCATAAATACAATGGGAAAATAAATACGGACAATGAAATTAAATTTTAGTTGAGAAATGGAATTGTCTTTTGCAAAACAATCAAACAAATGGTATGGAACCACAAAAATATTACTGAAATTCTCTCTGATGCTATCGTATCAATGGGAAAAAGCATCGTTGGAGAGTGTGGCAGTTGCTTTGCAAGGGCTCTCAAATAGTCAGTAACTTATCATTGGACACTAGCCAGAACTTCTTTATATAATTTTGTATAGATTAATCTACATTTTACCAATAGTCAGAGAAAAACATTAAATATTGGCAGAACTCTTAATGGAAAAGAAGTAAATTCAAAACTATTTTCAAAATGCTGGATAGTCATAGCAATTCGTTTTCTACTATTAATCACACATCTCGCAATTTCAATAAACTCACTTTAGAACAATTTTTTACATCAACCCCCTTCTATCTTAACCAATCGGTGTGGTTATTACTCTGTTTAAAGCATGCTTTCTTAGCTTACACTTCTGAGTTTATTTTTTTTATTTTTTTGGTTTTTCGAGACAGGGTTTCTCTTTGGTTTTGGAGCCTGTCCTGGAACTAGCTCTTGTAGACCAGGCTGGTCTCGAACTCTCAGAGATCCACCTGCCTCTGCCTCCCGAGTGCTGGGATTAAAGGCGTGCGCCACCACCGCCCGGCCTGAGTTTATTTAATGATAGCAATAGCATGGGGAGGATTCATGATTCCTCTTTGCCGTTGCAAAGCAATTTTACCTCATTTTCTCACTTAAGCCTCATTACAACCCTAGGAGATAGGAATTTTTAATCTCCACTTAATAGATATAAATATGGCTCGGAGCTACAGATGACAAGTTCATACTAATACTAAATTGCTGGAGCCGATGTGAAACCCTGATCTTGCCTGATCTTGTCCTTCAGGGAAGCACGCCCCTGAAAGTAGACTGGCGATTGAGAACACATCAACAGCCATAGATGTGCTTACGCATTTGTATCAAATTTACAATTTTGACTTCTTAAGTGTTGAGTAAAATTTGCTGCTCTTCTCTGCACTACAGATCTCACAAAGTCATTATAACCTTCTTAAATATTTAGAGAAGTCCTTGAGATGCTTCCTTTTCTGCTTTGATGAAGAACTTGGCCTTAATCCAGGAGATGATGAACGAAGGTGATATCTAAAGGTATCCTACCACTGCTATGATATTATTTCATTCATTTTACTAAAAACTTTCAGATGAGATGAAGACAGCAAACAGCATCTCTCTCTATATGGTACCTGCTACTTCCATAACCCCACTTTTAAATTATTAAAATCAGTATAACTCATAGTATTCTCTATCTGTGGTTCTAATTGGGACAACATAACATCAACTCCCAAGGAAGACCCTTAGGATGCCAATTTATTGAGGTAGTTTAACTCTCTGAAGGCTCACAATGTCACAATAAAACAACAAAAAGGCAAATACAAAAAACTGGTATTTCCTTAGTAGGGACTGCTCGAGGTCAAGCTACCATTTAATTGCATAACGCCCTGGTTAGTCAGTGCTTCTTGAAAATAAGAGGGTCTTCTCTTATGAACGCTTATTTGATTCCTTCCACCCAAATCTCCAAGACTTTTCTCTCTCTCTCCCTCTCCCTTCCCCTCTCATTCTCCCTCTGCATTCCCCTCTATCCTCTCTCTCTCTCTCTCTCCCTCTGTGTGTGTATGTGTGTGTGTAGTTGGCCTTGAACTTACCTCATAACTGAGGTCAAACTATAGCTTTGAAGCTGGAATTGCAGGCCTAAAGCATCAGGTGTGACTATTTCACATATTATCCACACTGTTCCTGAGTTTACATTGCAGAAACCACTGAAGGAATTGGCAGATTTCCTAAGTAATGATCAGGTGGCCTTGCCCCCATACAGTTCTTCCTTTTCTATAACTCCTATATATAAACCCTTAGGCAAATGGTTTCTTTGAATGCTGGCCTAAAAATCATAGCATAAGATGAGGAAAAATACATTTATCCAACAGAGAAGGCTACAATCTCTCTGTCTCTAGTCACTGCAATCATTCAATCACAGACTGCGTATAGTCAGCACCTTTCATGAAATGGATTTCCCTGCAAGCAACCACCCCTTTAAGAAAGAGACACATGGAACTGGAACTCTCTATTTCATTTTCATCTACTTTTATTGCTTTTCTGTATTTTTAAAACAACCTCAGCATCTACAAGTAAGGCGGTCTCAAAGATCGTTCCTTGACTGGTGATCAGATGCTTTATTTGAAAGGTTGCATGAGCAAATATGAAATTTGCCCATTCCCTCCCATCCTTACTACACTTTTTTTTCTTCGCCCTCTCCTTTTCTTATGCCATTTCCTTCCCTCTTTTTCCTTCCATTATTTACAAAGACAATATAATCTCCCTTCCCCTTAGAACAAAACTGCAAACAGGAAAGCCTGTGGGAATTAAATAACTCTCCGCACTTAATTGGAAGTGCACCAGAAAGAAAGGATCCTGGGCATGAGCACCGCAACTTTTCATTTTGCTCTTCAGCGACACAGAAAATAATCAGACTAAAACTCATTGAAGTTGGTATCAAGCACCATGTGCCCCTTGAAAAACAACATATTGCATGCAAGCAGAGAGGTGAAGTGAAGGCTTAGGGGTAACTCAGGCAAAAGAAAGGCATGCAAGAAGGCAGCAAGATGCTAACCTCACTTTGAAGGAACTATTCAAATTAGTTTTAGCCGGAGCTTTGGCTTCTGTATACTCTACAGCTAGTCATTAGCTGAAGGAATAAGGCAGAAGCTTTGGAGAAGAGAGATGAAAGGGGCTTTGTAAACTAGATAAGAGGAAAGAGTTCTCAGAGAGACAGTGGAATAAACAGACATATTAAAACATTTTTTAGAGAATAGTGTTTAAACCTTGCCTGTGCACAAAATTAATTGCACACGAGTAGAATGGTATGAGGAAAAAAAAATCAGAGAATGGGAGCCGTAAAGGAGATATTAAAGGTTAAAACAAGTCCTACAGAAGGGTCTCTAGAATTTAGGCAATTAGGCTACCAGCCTCTTAGTTAAAACACACAGAGATTTAGGAGATCAGTGAGTGTCCCAAGCTGGTAGCATGGAATGTAGCATGCTCACATTCATTGCAGTCACATGTTTACTTCAGTAGAAGAAAGGCAAGCAGATTTTCTTCATTTTGTCGGAGGTACTTGTGTTGTCATTATTGAAGTAGAAACCAGAAGCAGGAATCAAAGAAGAAAAGACGGGAGAATGGCAATCTTGTACAAAGGGATGGAAGCACATGAGAGGCTGCTTGGAATCGGAGGTGGAGGGAATGTGCTTCTTTTTTGGCAGTGATGTTTCCTTAATCACCTAGCTGAGATGATGCCAACTGAACAAAAACTGTAGGAGGTGATTCAGAGATGAGAGGAGTGAAGGTTTGTTTGTCGTTAAGTAAGTACCCTCTTTTAGCTGATGGGTGGTAAGAAGCTGTCAGTATTCCCATTTCATGGCATTCACTGAAATCCTGAAAGTATTTTTTTCCCTACCAAAGTCTTTTACATTTCACTGACTTGCATAAATGACCTTTTTAAAGCATCAATTGCACATGGGATTTTTTTTTTATAAATACATGGCAACAAAGCAGCAATCATATTTAAGTAGGAGTATAAATTAGTAAGGAAAACTGACCCCAGGAAATTGAAATGTTCTGCCATTGTCAAGGACATGCTGGTCACAGGCCATTTCAAAACGGCTTCCGAGGCTGATCAGTTCTGGTTGGAGTATCAAATTCAAAAATTCAGTTAAAAAAATTCATTTTATCACACTCAATTTCAAAGGCTCAAATTACTTAAACTGTAAGATAATCAATTTTTATGACTAAAAATAAACCTAGCAAGATAATTGAAAATACTTTCTGAAGCAGGAAGAATGTGAGGAACTTGCTTAAGCAATCAAATCCTAGGCCAAAAGTAATTAGAGCAATGTGTTAAACAGAATTCTAAGATTTCCCCAAAGGTAGCATGCTTTCTCTGTTGAACATGCCCTAAGCATGCATGGAATGTTTCAGTTCCAAGGAATAAGCTTATTACATGGTACTGATGACTTCAGATAGCCAGGCTTTTCTGAGTGATTCTGAACTGAGCCTTTAAAGGATATTTTCTAGAGGCAAAGAATTCCCAGAGCTGGAGAAAGGGCAAGGTCAGATGATAAAATATTAAGAGAAGAGGTATTTAAAATATGTTATATCTACATAATGGAACTTTGTTTGACCATACAGAAGTATGCACAGTCTTTGGGGCTGACTCATTTCATTGAGTGAAGTTTTTAATTTGCAATATTTTATATAAAATTTCAATTTAAAAAAGAATAAGAAAGTTATCATGTTATTTGTGGGGGAATAGAAGGATCTGCAAACCATTGCATTTAGGAAAAGAAATCAGACTCAGAAAGACAAAAATAATAATAACAATTGTCCTTCATATGTGAATTCTAAATGAGAGACAGAGAGATGGAGTTAGAAATACAGAACACAGAGAAAGGAATGGGGAGAGAAAAAGAATATTAAAACAGAAAAGAGACTGATTGAGGAGAGGATCAGAGGTAAAGGTGAGAGCAAGGTGCAGGTAGCAAAGAGATAGATATAACCAAAGATGCAGCATGCCTGTCACTATCAAACACTTTACTGCCTGTGATGAAAACAATATGCACTAATGAAATAAGGAAACAAGACCGGGCGGCGATAGATCAGTACTAGAGATCTTGCCTACCATGGACAAGGCCTTATATTCAGTACTAAGGAGAAAAATCAAGAAGAGGAGAGAGACAAATGGAGGGAGGGAGAAAAGGTGGGGAGTGGAGAAAGAGAAAGAAGGGATGAGTGCTACAAACACACAAAACATGATTTATTCCAGCAGAAATAGGATTTGTTAGAGGATTTTTAAAACTGAAATCTCTAAGAGGAAGCACAGCCAGTCCCCACCCTGACTTTAGTTTGGATATCCGGAGGGGTAAGCAAGATTTCTGAGCTACAGAAGTGTGAGGTGACAAGAGGGTGTCATTTTTAACTTGCTATATAGGTGGAGATAAAAATGGACAGAGTCAAAGTAGCAGGCTCCCTTCTCTGAGTGTTAATTTAGCTTTCCTCAGTGAATATTTTAAGATTTATGTGATAAGCACCCATTTCCCACCCCTTCTCCATCGTTTTAGGAACACATACATTTTCTTTGGGAAACAGCCTTCCCTTCCCTTTTATAGACTTTTGAATTCACATATGACTGGCCATACCTCAGCTTCCTGGATGCGGGATCTGCAGTACTGATGTCCTCTGATACGGCTATTTCAGTCCCTGCGCATGGCCTAGGTGGATGTTAGCACAGCAGTCTTAAGGGGGTTTCTTCAATGTCCTTGAAAACAAATGACTTCTTTCAGCTGTCCCATGAGCAAAGGGAAGACGGTTCCCTTGAGATACTTATGACTCTTTTTGATGAAGTAAGGAAACGATATCACGCAGAAGCAACAGCTTCAAAAAATAATACCAAGAGATAAGGAGTGGAGAGTTGAGGGCCATTATTTGAAGATGGATCAAGATTATTGATCACTCCCAGGTAATTAGGTGAGCCCATGATTCCCTTTGGTATTGAAATGCATTGACTTGCCTTTTTGCCCTTCACGAGCCATGTTTCTCCCACAATAGTCAATGATAGTCACTGAAAGTATGTCTTAATTGCAAAGAGGAATAATTGTGAATGAGAACACAAACTTCCATAACTTTTCCTCCAAGTGACATTGATGGGCTCTTCGTCCTCCGTTGAGTCTGGGCCATGTTCAGCCCCTGACTGTGTCTTTCATTCCCCATTACCTCATGGAAAAGTTGCCACTCCCAGCCTCCTTTCTAACAAGAACATTTTAAATTGACTCCTTCCCAGTGACTCAATAACAGACATTCCATCATCCATGCATTTTCAGAGTGCGTCTTCGAATGAAAAATGCAACCATCTTCACAAATGACTAATTTCTCATTTATTCACCGCATTGTAATCCCAGACAGAAAATATGTTACAGAAATGCAAACCACTTTCAAAGTCTCGGTTATTATTTTGAGCCAGCGTCCCCTCTGAAAACAGTGTTTGTCTGCAAAGTACAGAGCAGCCCGCGCTCACCGAGAGAGCTGCTTGTAGTTATAAAGCTGTCCCCGGACTGTCCACAGGGACTGAGGACAATCTCCAAATAAACATTGCATGCTCTGTTTTATTGCTTTATGGAGACGTCTTCTTTTATTTAAAACTTATTTTTTTTATTGTTTCCCTTTTATCTGGTTCAACTGATGCGAGAGGGAATATGAAGTTCCTGTGACTTCCTGCTACCTGCTAATCCCAAGTCCCACAAAGCAATAAGCTTTAAACAAGTCGGCAGCATATGCGTATTCGACGATGGATACACAAGAGAGCCATAGGATATCCAATTGGCTGATTTAACATCCGCGAGTCTAAGACAGACTGGGATAAGCAGCCCATGGATTACTGGCTTATCTATTGGATTTGTAGCCAGATTAAACAGGAAAGATTTCCCGTTTGCCAAGTACAACTGAACTGTAAACTATAGGCAAATGACAACTGTCCCTGAGCATGCAAGATGACTCAGTGAGTAATATCATTTGATGTGCAAGCCTGCTGACCCGAATTTGATCTCTACAACCAACATGGGCAGGGTGAAAATCAGACCCCTAAGGCTGTTTTTTTTTCCCCAGCTTGTTGCCTTGGCCAGCTGAAATTTGTTTTGTAAATCCAGCTGGCATTAGCTTCACAGAGATATACCTTTCTCTGCCTTCCACTGTTGACGTTAAAGGGAGCACTATTGGACCCTTCTCCAAAACTTGTTTTTGAACACCACGTATGTTCTGTGCCCCTCAAACAACTGCACTAACACAAGCATATTATACACACTCTAGTAATTATGATAAAGTGCAATAAATTAAAAAGAAAAAAGTCTCCCAGTATCTGAATGAAAACATAAAAATTGCAGGCGCATGTTTCTTCTAATATTCTATGTACTTAAAGAGTGAAATGAAGGGGAGCTTAACTCTATTAGAATGAAAGAAGATAAAGTCAACATAAGACATGATTTTCCTTTGCATCTACGGCTCTATTCTAGTGTCCTATGTGACACTGAACGGACGGACACCTGGGGTTAAAGTGAGAATGTAAATGCTCCTATCCTCCTCCCCCATCTCATCTCACCAGTCACTGTGAACCTAGTTTGTCTGGCAAGAGGTCTGAATAATACATGGCACAGTGAAACTCATTTTTCAGGTGTAAGAATATTGGGGCCTAGAAGCTAGTTTCGAAAATGTAAATTGTCCTCTGGATGCGGTGTCTTTCGCAGCAATCATGCAGCCTTGTTCCAACAGTGATGGACATCATATCACCTCTTCCAGTCTGCCCCATTCCTGCCAAAATGAACTAGTTCAGACAAATGGTGCCCAAAAGCATGAAACTTGAAGGGGAGTGTTTTAGTTTCTCCATATGCCTGAAAATTCCCAACTGAATGAAACTAATGACTGGTAAATGTTATGAGTACCGGCTTAATGTATTTCACTGATGGCTAAAGTTAGTAGTATATATTACCGCCCATAATTACCTGTTCTGGTAGTTCCCATGCTGAACGTGTATCTAATGCTGGTTCCTGTTCACTGATATTCAGTGTACACTACTTAGCAGAAAGCCAGAAAAAAAAGGTATTGCCAAAGGCAGGAAATCAAATTATCTCAATTATTTATATGCCCCATTGGTAATCCCAAAGCCATGTAATATGGTTATCTTTTTCCCGGATTTGTTATGTTAATCCCTTTAATTAAACCTTAAAGCCACAATATGCTGGCATTTAAAAAGCTATTGACAGAATCAAAGTCAGAGATTGTACCGTGCACAGATGATACTGTCCCCACGGGCCCATCTCAGGATCCCAACCTCAGCTTTCAGAGGCCCAGGAGGATGAAGGGGTTAGTGGGATCAATCCCTTGAGAAGAAAATGTTCCTGGGGGGATTGACACAGTACTTATTTGTTCAGAGAAAAAAACAAGAACAAAAGGCTGGTTCACCACTCGTGGTGAATATTTTAACAATGCTATTAACTTGCTTTTAGCTGTAATATATTCTTTTCTATTTTTTCAACTCAAGTAGAGAGCTTGAGTAAGTATTCTCTACAAGAAGAAAACATACACACACAGCTATGGATAAGATTGTGTCCCTCTAAAACTCTCATGTAGAATTTATGTGAAAGTCCTAGTGTTCAATGTGTGACAGGTTAAGATTATCTTATGATGGTGGGATACTCATAATGAGATTATTGAGAATTATTATGAGAATTCATCAGATACCTTCTCTGTTTTTCAATTCTATGTAACAGCTTGGTAAACTTGTCAGTTCATCAGTAAGACAGGAAGGGAATATAATTGACCCAAACTTCTTCAACATCTGACTCCCCAGTACTTGAAGCAAATGAAATTTTTGGTTGTTTCATTTCTTGATGTGCATTCCTAAATACTAATGAGCATTACTTGACATTGAACAAAAGTTTTGACAACACAGCTTACATTGGAGTCCTAAGAATTCTTGGAACAGATGACAAATCATGAAAATGAAGTAGACTACAAGCCAGGAGTGTTAGAGAAAACAGCAAACAGGCATGCCCTAACACAGTATCCTATTACAATGAAAAAAAAATCAATATTATTAACAAATTTCAGTGCAAATCACTCAAATATAGAGAGGTAGTTAGCATTCAACTATAGCAAAACTGTACTGAAAAGTCATGTTTAAAATGACTTCCTCTGGGCACCACCAATTCAATCTGTTGTTTACTGTTTCTTATTCTGCTGTGTTGTCTTAAGCACGTTTTTGAATGCTGTGATGAGAACCCATGACCAAAACAACTTCATTAAAGAAAGTATTTAATTAATGTTTGCTTACAGTTTCAAAGGATAGATCCATGCCCATTGTGGTAGGGAGGATGGCAAGAGATGGGCAGACATGGTATTGGAGCAGTTTCTGAGAGTTTCCATCTTAATTGCAAGTGGGAGGTGGGGGAGAGGGTGGCTAGGCCTGACATTGACTTTTGAAACCTTAAAGCCTATCTCAGTGACACCTTTTCCAAAAGGCCACACTTCCTTCCTTTCCAAAACAATACTACCAACTAGGGCCAGAAATTAAGAAATGTAGCATATGTGGCTACTCACATTCCGACTACCTCACTAGCTTATTTTCTTTTCAGTCTCCTCTGTCCCTAAGGTCATTAGTGGTTTCTACATGAGTAAAATACCATATAAATCCACCTAAAACAGGTTGAGTTATATTTTTTCTACCTTAGACACACTTAAGAGTCCATTGTAAAGTTCTTAAAATTCTCAGACAGTGCTTTATATTTAAGTACAGTAATACTTACTTCTGAGCTCATCTCTTACAATGCCTTTCTATTCCAACAAGACCATATTTCTATTTCCAATTACAAGTGTGGCTGGTGTTCTCTGTTCCTCTTCAAACAATTCTGACTCATTAAATCTGTATAAATTCTCTGTATTCATTTTAAATAATCATGCATTAATGTGAGGTGCATGTCATGCTTTTTAGGACACAACAGTTAATGTCTAAAAAATGTGAAAAGCAAATATAGACAAAAAAGTTAGTAAAATATTGATCTTGGGTAAAAAATTTTAAGGGGTACAAAGGTCCTTGTGCACTGATCTTTAGGGAAACCAGTAATGCTAAGCACACAGGGTGATGTGGGATTCCCCCTCTGTATGCTGTAAATACCATTGATTAATAAAGAAGCTGTTTTGGGCCTGTGATATGGTTGGTAAAGCAGAGCGAGGCAGGGAAAACTAAACTGAATGCTGGGAGAAAGGAGCTGGGTCAGAGAGAAGCCATGTAACCCAGCCAGAGACAGACCCCGGGTGGAATCTTGCCGGTAAGCAACAGCCACATAACAATACACAGATAAATAAAAATGGGTTTAACTAAGAGTTAAAAGTTACCCAATAAAAATCTAGAGCTAATGGGCCAAGCAGTGATTTAAATAATATAGTTTCTGTGTGATTATTTTGTGATTCTGGGTGGCCAGAATCACAAATAAGCAGCCTCCTATTACACCAGGGACATCTTCTAAATGGAGATAAAATACCTATTTTCCCAGAGAAGAATAGAAATGGAATTTGCTAATGACCTGGTGACTTTTTTGCTATCTGTGGAGGCAGATCTCATCCTTCTCTTGCTGTAGAGACAGAACTTACCCAAATTCTCCGGAATGTGTAACTCTTTCCTGACTGGACCATCATCCATCCTTAGGAGATGTATCATATGAACTTTATGGCCTATGACATCTATACTATCTCAGTCAGAGATGACATTGGATATCCCTTTTAGCTAGGGAATTAACACTTGTGTTCTTATGTACTTTGTAAAGGACTTTACATGTAGTCACACTGTAAGCCTTATTGTGCATCTGGAATTGGACTGAGTGTTTCCTGAAAACTTTCTACCAATTACATTGTGTTTGAAATACATTGACAATGAAGTGACTGGCATTAAACTCCCTGAAGTCTGATCCAGGTTGATTAGTCAATCCGAAATGGGTTTCACTCTCATCTCTTTCTAGGTTTGCTTTATTGCCTGAATTTCTGCAGGGTCCTCCTCATGTATTGACAGATATTACAATTGTTTCTATTACAATATATCTTTTTAAATGTATACAGTGTATTTTATATTAGTTGTAGAAGCCAAATGAGGGGCAGAGGACTGGAAGAGAAATGTTATACTAATACTATACAAGACACCATTATTCATATGGTATATAATTTATAAAAAATGTTAGCACAAACATAAATTAATATGCATAGTATTCAAGGATTTAAATATAGTTTTATTTCCTAAACTATTGGAAATGGAAATAAAAGGCTACTAATAGACTAAAGAGGATGGCTAGTATATGTAAAAAGAATAAATAATAATTATTCTCTTAAAGTTCAGGATTGTTTACTCAAATTTGAACATTAGGTTTAAAGCTGATATCTATTCTGTATCCATCAAAATCAACAGCTCATATTTCATAATTAATTTCATATCTATTCATATGGCATATGACATCTGTAATGAGTTCTGTGGATTAGTTGTGATATCACACAAAGCCTAAATATATGTTTCCTAATTAAAGATTTCACTTAATTCCATTTAAACATAAAAATTTAAGAGATATATAGTATGGACATGAAATGTAGATAAGTCAAGAAAAAAATGTTCATTGCTTTTAAAAACGTGAGATTGTCATTTAATTTTAGCAGAAAAATGTTGTATTCTGATTGATGTTTAAGAAAGTCAGTGTTTCCAGGTTCAACAAATGAACATAGTTGAGCAAGTTTCATTGTGATATGATTGCTGAGCATCCTTTGGGTATATACCCAAGAGTGGTATAGCTGCATCTTTTACATATGTGAGTGTCCTTGTATCTGGGGCATAGATGTTCCGGACTGAGACTTCTTGATGGATTGTTCCTGTGATGAGTACAAACTCTCCTTCTCCGTCTCTTCTGGTTGATCTTAGTTTGCACTACATTTTGTTAGATATTAGTATAGCTACACCCACTTGTTTCTTAAGTCCATTTGGTTGGGAAATCTTTTCAAAACCCTTTAGTCTAAGATAATATCTGTCTTTAATGTTGAGCGATATTTCTTGTATACAGCAGAAGAATGGATCCTGTTTTTGTATCCATTTCCTTAGCCTGTATCTTTGTATAGGGGAATTGAATCCATTGATATTAAGAGATATTAATGATTAGTGATTGTTAATTACTGTTATTTTCTGGTGGTAGTGTTTGTGTGCTTCCCTTCTTTGGGGTTTACTGGTGTGAGGTTATCTTTTGCCTATGGCTTTGTGGGTGCAGTTAGCATTCTTGGGTTGGAGTTTTCTAGTAATTTCTGTAGGGCTAGATTTGTGAACAGGCTGAATTGTTTTAAATTGGTTTTGTCATGGAATATTTTCTTTTCTCTATCAATGGTGATTGAAAGCTTTGTTGGGGTATAGTACTCTGGGCTTGCATCTGTGGTTTCTTAGTGTCTGCAGCACATCTGTCCAGACCTTCTGGCTTTCATGGTTTCCATTGAGAAGTCGGTTGTAATTCTGATAGGTCTGCCTTTATATATGTTGCTTTTTCTTTTTCTTTTTCAACTCTTAACACTCTTTCTTTATTCTGTATGTTTAGTGTTTTTATTTTTATATGGAGAGGAAACTTTTCTTTCTTTTTTCTTTTCTTGTTCCTGTCTATTTGGTGTTCGGTAAGCTTCTTGTACCTTCATAGGGATAGTTGGAAAAATGAAATTAAGGTTAGAAAGGTTGGGAGAAACCTTACTTATCTTGCTCCTCTTGCCTACTATTATCCTTCATATTATGCATTTACCATATTTATTCATGAATGAAGATGCAAAGTATAAGGTAAGTAATCATAAGAGGTTTAAATATTTCTCAAATGCTTCAGGAAGCTTCTGTTTGAATCATGTTCAGGATTGCAAATATAAAGCAGCACCTGGAATGTGGTTGATTGTTTATACACATTTGTTGGCACCATCTGCTTATCTGGTCAGTAAAGAATAAGCACAGGGTTCATGTTTCAGGAACTGTAGCATCATAATGTATTCTGCACTGACTGTAACCTGGTGTGTTTTCCAGGCCTTTTTGTTAAGTATAATGTTCTTGTAAGTTTTTCTGATCTTAGTATAGCCACACACGCGTATGCACACATGTCTGCCGTTCCTTTTTGCCATATGCCACACAATTATGACATTTCTATCAGATTGAGAAAAGACCATCGGTTCTTCCGTAAACATTTGTACCATCTGTTTGATTTGTTGGCAACTTCTAAAAGTGTGACTTCATTAACGTTAATGCCAAATAAATGCTCTCAAGGCTAAACAATATTTTGTTCAACTTTTCCTGACTAGGATAATTCACAATATTATTCAATGCTTTGATTTTCTGTAGTTGTATGATTCTAGGCATATTCTCCTTAAGCCCATGAAGTGCAATGTCCCAGGGTAGCTATGAATAAATTCTAACACATTTGTAGATAAAGTTTGTGATGATTAAAATTTCTCAACTTGGAAGAATCTTGAATCAGTTAAAGGATGAGCCTCCTTAACACCCTTGCAGGGAATTATTTTATCTTAGGTTAAAAACTGCAATGGGGCTGGGCGGTGGTGGCACATGCCTTTAATCCCAGCACACGGGAGGAAGAGGCAGGCAGATCTCTGTGAGTTCGAGGCCAGCCTGGTCCACAAGAGCTAGTTCCAGGTCAGGAACCAAAAGCTACGGAGAAACCCTGTCTCAGAAATCCAAAAAAAAAAAAAAAACTGTGATGGGAATATCCACCCTAACTATGGGTATTAGCATTCCAGTGTCTGACAAAGTGAGCCAAGAGTTAGAATTTTCATTCTCTGCTTCTTGAGCATGGAAGCAATGTGACTATCCACTTCAAGCTCTACTGGTATCACTTCAAAGTCATGAAAGACTAAACTCTCAAATTGTAAGCCAAAATTAATTTTTCTTTTCTTGAGTTGTTATTATCAGATATTTTATCACAGCAATGGGAAAATAAACTAATTCAAAGCCATATCACAATGTCAAATTTACACATTCTGTTTTAGGTCTTACAACTACTTAGGTTCATAGTATCTGTTCTTTGAATTTAAGTCTAGCATACTCATTTGTGTTAAGCATTCCCTTTATTTAGTACTCAATGAACAGAAGAGTAGTGTGGTAGATGTTCATGGGAGTAGTGTGGAGTGACTGAGGACTTTCTGAATCATGTTCAAGCTTAAGACAAGAAAGTGCTACTCACTAAAGAAGAGACTTGGTCAACCTCATAAGTTTGAAGGGTTGAGGTTGATAAAAAGATTGAGCGCTGTCAACAAACCAATTTTGAAAATCTGTTTTTCAATTAGTTGTTAAATCTAATGTGATAAATACTGAGAATTATGATTACAAAGAATTATGATTATTTTTTGAAAATATGCAATGGGTTAATATTTAATAAATGTATTCCCTAATATCACAAAATGAAATGCTCAATACAATTTCTTAATAAACTTATATGAGCAAAAGGTAAGTGAAATTTCATGATAGCTGTGATCAATTTGTAGTTCTTCATATAAAGCCTGAAATAATGGTTTTTAAAGGAAAAGAATAAATAGTACTAGCTCACCATTAAGAAGCTGAGAATGATAAATCTGATGATGGAAGAATTTGAAGTGTGACATTGAATCATATTTAAAATTATGTAATCTGTGTAATTGTAATATGCCATCAAGTCTTTCAAAAATGTTGGATCCTGAATATGTATGTTGCTTCACAACACCATGAGGAGCTAGCAACCAACTAGACGATCCTGTTGCATGACTGAAGGTCTGTATTTCAATTTTGTGTCATAGCTTAGCAATTATTACTTCTTGGAAGTATAAATATTTGTTATCAATAAAGTGAATATAAGTTTTAAAAATGCACTCAATAAACGACTCTAAGAAATTATTGAACATCAACTCATCATGTCTTAACAGAAGGCATGGTGAATATTACCAAAATATACCACTTTCTCTATGATGCACTGAGTTTTCAAAGAAATTATTAATTCTTTACTGCTTTCTATGAAATAACAGATCAGATATATTTTCTTTTCAGATATCCTACTCTGAATTATATTGTCTTCTTCTCTTTTAGTCGACATTAATCTATACTCAAAATTCTAGTATTAATCCACTGAGTACCATGGGATTGATACCGTAGTCTTTTTTGTTCTTTCTAGCATGTGTGATCATGTTTTATTTATGCTACACAATTCCCTAGGATTATGTGATGGCTTGATCATCAACATGGTTAAATTGAAAGTTATGTATCAAATTAGGAAAACATATCTGGGTGTGGCTTAAAGTGTTTTCAGAGAATAACTGACAAATAACTTGATTTTACCTACTAAGGATTTTTGACAAAAACCCAGCCACAGTAGAGCTACTCCTTTGGTGGGCCCACAGTGCAGTGACTTCGCAATTTCCCAGGCTCATTTATGCTTCCCCACCACCACCGCTTTCCCTGCCATGTGGCGACTTAAGCAGCTTCTGGGAAATTGCGAAGAGAATCATGTAGGAGTTGTCTAAAAAGACATATTCCATATTGTAGCATGTATCAGAGCAGTTTTCTCTGTTTGACATTTTCAATGATGGACATCATTATTATGATTATTTTCACTATTATATATAATATTGTTCTGATCATGGTGTATAAATAACTCTAACACAAGTATTGAATTTGTGGAATCCATTCTCTATGGAGAGATAGATACCTTACTCGGCCTAGGCGTTGCAGGGGGGAGAACTTTGGTCTTGCCTCAAAGTGGTGATGGGACAGACAAAGTTGACTTCCCAGAGGAGGCCTTACTCTCTCTGAAGAACAGATGGGGGGTGGGATGGGGGAATGGGGAGTTTCAGAAGAGGAGAGATGGAGAACTGAGATTGGTATGTAGAAAATAGATAATTAAATATCCAAAAATATAATATAGATATTTATATTTATTTATCTATATTATATTATGGATCATATAATATATTATATATAAACATATTTATCTATCTAGATAACCAAATAAATAAAATTAATTATATAAAAATATCTGTTCAATGCTGTTTTTCAATTCTTTCTATCCATATATTGAAAGGTGAAATGGGTGTGTCTTTGTTACTGTTCTATTGCTGTGAAGAGCCACCTTGAGGAAAGAAACTTATAAAAGAGAACACTTAATTGGGAGGTTGTTTCTTTCTTCAGAAGCTGAGTCGAGCTCATAAACATTATGGCAGAGAGTATGAAGCAGATAAGTAGATGTGATACTGGGGAAGCAGCTGAGAGTTTATGTCTATCCACACTTGGAGGCACAGGAAGTGGAGGGGAGCGATGGCCTGGGTTTTGAACCCTCAAAGCTGTCTCCAATGGCACACTCTCTCCAACAAGGAGACACTTTTTTTTAATCCTCCCTGAAGTACCCCGCCAAGTAGCAATCAATCATTCTTGTGTACAAGCCTATGGGGTTTATTTTGACGCTAACTACCACATAAAGAATTATGTGTTTTTACCACATAAAATGGTAGTACTCCAATGTGTAAATGTGCCATATTTTCTTTATCTATTCTTCAGTTGAGGGGCATCTAGATTGTTTCCAGGTTCTTGCTATACAAATAATGCTGCTATGAACATAGTTAAACGAATGCTTTTGTAGTATGATTGCATGTAAATGGATGGAATTAGAAAACACTATCCTGAGAGAGATAACCCAGACCCAAAAAGATGAATATTGTATGTACTCACTCATGAGTGGATACTAGCCATAAGCAAAGGACATTGAGCCTATAGTTCATGATCTTAGAGAAGCTAAGTAATAAGCTGAACCCAACGAAAAACATATATAGACCCACCTGGAAATTGAAAACAGACAAGATTGTTTGACAAAATTGGGAGCATGGGGATGGAAGGGGGAGATGGAAGGGTAGAAGGAGAAGAGGAGGGAAGAAAGAGGTTGTTGAAGAGAACTTGAGGGAATGGGATAGTCGAGATGGAGGAAGGACAGATATGAGAACAAGGAAAAGATACCTTGATTGAGGGAGCCAAAAAGGGTTAGCAGAAACCTGGCTCCAGAGATATTCCCAGGAATCCACAAGGATTCTGCTTAGGACCCTAAGCAACAGAGGAGAGGGGACCCGATCTTGACTTTCCCTGTAGTCAGACTGATGATTATCTTAAATTACTTCAGTATATAATGTAATTTTAGAATCTAGATGTTGACATAATGAAAACTTAGCAATTTATAAATATAAAATTGCTTCATTTACTTAATAATTATACTTGTAAGTTTTATATGTATTTATAAGTTTTCAGGTACTTCAAAGTAAAACAACATGACCTGTAAACACCTTTCAAGAAAATATTTTTCTGAATTCTGTATATGCTTTCCAAGAAAATGTTTTTTTTTAAATTCTGCATACTCATAAAATTAGCATAAATATTCTGCTTATGTTGAACTTGAATTTAAGATTTAGATATATTTGTTCCTGTGACTATGTTTTCATCGACAGAGATTGTGCAGTTCCAGATAAACCTTAATTATCATCTTCCAGACAATATTAGAAGGGGTCTTTCACAGAAAACACTCCATTGCAGCCTTAAATTCCCTACTTCTTCTTCTTCTTTAAAGATGCCGGCTTCAAGTGTTTGAACCAATCTACAGAGGAATACACTTTTTAAAAAGCTTGCTTCCCTCCCTTCTTAAATGCAGCACATCATTCTCCTCCCAGGCAGAATATGTTTAATATGGCTTTGAACTATCAATATGATTTGGCAAAACAATCTTGAGAACAACCCTTGCCTTTAAAAGTGTGTTCTGACACAACATATTTATTTCTATTTTTTATTCTAGTCCCTTTCAATCTTCATTTTCAAATGTCTGACGTCTTCCCTGAACCACTTGTTAATGTCTGTCTGCTAGATCAGTCCTTCTGCCCTATTTCCATGAAATATCGCATTTCTGTACTCATTGTGTCTATATCTGTTGAATCCAACCTGTACCGTTGCCCCACTAAAGTCTGACAACCTGTCCTTACAGCGCAACACTCTGAATCTTTGTCCTAAATTTCTCTTCTGTTGCCTTCCACAGCCAGAGTCCTTAGTGATGTTGAAAGATTCATGCCATTAGTGACAGCTGGAGAAATCAAAGAAAAATACAGGTTTCTATAATTATACTCTATAGTCCTTTAAGAAAATGACTGCTTTTAAGAAAAAAAAAATTGCTGTCTCTTTGTTATATGATTTTTCCCCCTTAAAGGTAAAGGTTATGTTGCTGGTTGATATCTGAATATTATGTTGTGCCATAAATTTTTTTTATTAGCAAACTCCCCACAGTCTGTTCTGTCCTAAATATGATTCAGTGACTATAATTAAATGATTTATTATGAAGATTTTCTATTTTAGGTGTACATTCACTTATGACAAAGCTTGATTTTCTTTGTCTGCAAAAGAAATGATTGTTTCCTTTTTTCTTTGTCTAAGGCAGACATTGATGAAATCAAAATCAAAGTTTTATCTCATTAAAAACAGACCAAAATTTTAGTACGTTAATCTTAAACTGAATCCCACAATCTTCAGTTTTTTATATGTCAGAGCATGCAATATTAAATGGCCTTATTCATAGTTCTGTGTCGTATAATATACAAGTAATAAGTAGCCATAGGCCTTCAAACTATCTAATTTCAAATTTCATCTCATAAGAGTTGCCCTCTGGCTGGGCGATGGTGGCGCACGCCTTTAATCCCAGCACTCGGGAGGCAGAGGCAGGCAGATCTCTGTGAGTTCAAGACCAGCCTGGTCTACAGAGCTAGTTCCAGGACAGGCTCCAAAGCCACAGAGAAACCCTGTCTCAAAAAAACAAAAACAAAAAAAAAAAAAAAAACAAACAACAAAAAGAGTTGCCCTCTGACATACAGTCATGTATAGTAGAACATGCAGGCCTCCACTTAAATACACACATGAATATGTGAATGAATGTACAAAATAAATAATATAGCTTTCAAAATTTAAGATTTAATCTCTTAGTCATACTTGATAAGACATGTGTTTCAACATAGCACTACTGAGTTTGATATAGGATGATTATGCATTTAAGAGCAACCCCAACTGCATCACAACACCTTGTCTCAGAACATGAACACACACACACACACGCATGCACGCATACACTCACACAGATCTTATCAATAGCATAAAAAGTTAAACCAGAGGGTGGCAGAAATACCTGCAGATGATGCAAGTGTTACATCTAAAAGAAGGTTACTAACTAAAATATATAAACGGCTCGTACAGTTCAATATGCTACCATGATAATACTATTCTTTCTGCCTTTGAAAAAGCTCAATTCATAGTATTAATCAAAGGGCTGAGACAAATATTTTCTCAGAATAGATACACATAGTTTGAATAAGAAAGAAAATGATTATTTTAGTCAACTCTAAAGAAAGACAAATTGAAGCAAACAAACAAAAGAATGAGACATCATACCTTACCAATGAGCATAGTTACGGCAGAGAAGGACAGGAAATAAATAGGAATCAGCAGAAACCATATTATTTGCAGTACTGCTTGGACAATAGCGAAAACATAGTTCTAGCAAACTCTCATATCTTAAACTTACCCATTTCCATTAATCAGTGTATCACCACATGGCTGTGGCTTACCTGATAAAGTTCTGTCTGGTGTCTGTCTTAGCTGGTGTTGTATGGCCTTTCTCTAACTCTGCCTTTTTTCTCCTAGAATTCAGCTTAGTTTTCCCTGTCTAGCTCTGTTCTGCCCTGCTGTAGGCCCCAAAGAGCTACTTTATTAATCAATGATAATCACAGCATACAGAGGTAAATCCCACTTCAAAGTGCTAGTCAGAAAACAATTTCTAAAGACCCCTGAGATCATATAGATATGTGTGCACACACACCGATACCCATGCTTTCTTATCTAATGCCCATTGTGCTACAGGACACAATATATTTAAATGATATGTTATTATGTCTCCAGTTCTGGAGTGGGACATAGCTTAGGACTCAGTTTAGAAGTTCTGCCTGTAACAATAGCACATTGCTTCAAGGGGCAATGATGCATAATATTCTACTTCATAGAGCATCTTTTGGTTCCTAAGTAGAAATACTGACTACCTTGATATTTTGTAATGAAATAAATATTATAAAATACTATAGAAATGACATCATGTGACACCATTTTAAACTTTTAATTTGTGAAATGAAAAAAAAAGTACTTTCGACAACTCATGGGAAGTCCCATCAGGTTGATAATAAAGTGATTTCTCTTTATGAATTAGGCAAAATCATACAATAAGAAAAGAAATGGGATTACAGAAATAACTAAGATACAAGACAAACATTTTCTAGAGTATGTGACTATCTAAATAAATAAGTTTCATATTTGTAAGAGAAAGGTTTAATGCCATACAATTTCTTTTAGAAGCTGATAGTATAATTACTGCAAATTTGCCTCTCTGCTGTGCAGAACCAGCCCTTTATGGCAAGTGAGAATTTATCTGTGAATTCAGAATCATTCTTAATCACTAAGCATCATGAGATCATAAAACACAAAACAACAAAAACAAAAAACATTAACAAGAAATTGTTAGACAGTTCCTGAGATACTGATATTTTTGCATTATGTTGGTATTTTGTACATAGAATATAAACTCAATTTTAGTAGAAATTATAAATCATTAAAGCATGATGATTAAAACACAAGCTTTGTGTAGTTACAAGTCAATGAAAGAATAGTATGATAATTGAACAGTGGACTTTGAAAATTAGACATTCATGAAAACAAACTCTTCTTGTTGGAAACACAGCAATTGCCAGGGAAAACCTTAGTATCACAGTGGGTTGCCGAGATTATTATTGCATTTAATTAGCATTCTGATAAGTTGGGGGATGTTTTACCTGGATTCTGATTATTCACAAACATGACTGGAAAGCATTTCCTGCCTCAAACATCAAAGAAAGTGGAAAAAAATCCGCTCAAATCTTACCCTTGTTATAAAATGCCTGAGGATGATTAAATCAAATAAAAGAGGAAGAGATGCCAATTATAAAAGCACTTTTATGGTGATGTTCGATTTTTCATACAGAGATGTTATTTCAAGTAGAATGATATAATTCAACAAAGTTATTTTGTTGTGATATAATTTTAGCTATTCTGTCATTTGCTTTCTTTCCTTAACAAAACTAGTATGAGATGTAGTTCATTATCTAATAACTGCTTGACTCTATTATTATCAATATGTTAATTATATATTTGAATATGTAATATATATTAAAATACAGAATTTTTAGTAACAGAATCATTTTAAGTTTAAACAATATACATTGATATGATGAATAACCTTCCATGATAATGCTATAAGAATACTTCAGACAAATTATGATACTAAGGCTATAAATTAGACTTTATGCAACACAACACAAAGTTTCCCTTCATATTTTTACCCATGATAACACTATTTAATTATGGTGATTTACAAATTGTATCTAGTAGATGCTTCTTAGTTGCCTTCTTGGAGATAAATTTCAAATCAGTAGCAAAGAATGAAGCATTTATGAAAATGTATATGAAAATAAACTCATTTTTCTTGCATTGAGAACATAGCCATTTATGCCTAAATGGCAGTATAGTTTTACTTCTGCAAGGACATATTTCAAAACTGTCTTCTAGGAAAGCTACAGGATCAATGATTCGACACAGCCAGTACAAAGGAAAAGTGTAAGTTGTTGTTACCAGATCAAATATTCAGTGTAGACAAAGTTGCACTGCTATACACAGGAAACACATTCTTTTTTGTTGGATTGACAGAAAGTGACAGTCCCCATTTACTGTTGCAAGTTGTGTGTATAAGTAGTGATCCTGGCCATAGGAAGGAGCTGTCACTCAAAGAGTTACTGTTTCGTGTGATTATACTTGTTATCAAAAGTAAATCCTTATTTGTTTGAAAAGTATATAAACTAAATAAGGCATATTTAATTTTTGTCAAACACAATTGTGTAAAATGTTCAGACAGTATGGGGACTTATTAGGTCACGTGTTCATATTCCGTTTGAGATCAGAAACAGTTGTGGGGGAGGTAAAGAAGAAAGATGGGATCCAACCATGATTTAGTGAGACACGTTCTGCTTGGGGACAATGACTAAAGATGTGTAATAAAGGAAGTGATAAAAGATTCATGTTCTGAAGCATCTTTAGAGACAGAGGAGATAGTAACTTGAACCCAGATACTAAGTGTGAAAACCATTCAGATTCTGGGAAATCTTCTAAAAATACACCTTTCAGTTTACATACATGACATATAAAAACTGAGGAATCAACAATATAGGTGTGCAGGTATCTGGAGTGTAAGATGAAAATAGACTACATTTCCTGTGAAGGAGAACTTTTTTGATTTGTGATTTTGAGACATGCTCTCACTGTGTATTCCTGACTGGCCTCAGACACACTGAGGTTCTTCTGCCTCTACCTCCTGAGTGACAGTACTAAAGGTAGGCACCACTGTGCCTGGCTATTATGGGGGCTTTTGAAGGGAAATCAGTTTCTTCTAGTTGTTGGAAGGCCGAAGTAAAAATGGAAGAGTTTGATTCAAATTGTAGATGGAGAAATTTTGACATCAGTACTTAAAGCTCAGGCACAGGCCTGAGAATTTAATTTTCAAGATTAACCAAGAATTAATCAAGAAAGATTATTTAGTTTTTAAATATAAAATCTCACATCAAGCAGAGATGAAAAAAGTCTTTATAAAAACAGATAAAAGATTCAGTGGCATTTGGGCGGTAGTGGCGCACACCTTTAATCCCAGTGCTCAGGAGGCAGAGGCAGGTGGATCTCTGTGAGTTTGAGGCCAGCCTGGGTTACAAGAGCCAAGTCCAGGACAGATTCCAAAGATATGAGAAACCCTGTCTTGGAAAACCAAAAAAAAACAAAACAAAACAAAACAAAACAAAACAAAAAAAAAAACAGAGACTGGGATAAGAGGTTCCATCAGGGTGATTGCCTCCAGTTTCATTTTTGTCCCCACATGCAACTTTTTTCTTCCTTTTCTTTTCCCTACTCCTCACAGGAATAACAGTAGCCGATCATTTCAGAGTTTCATCCCTCACCGAGGAGGCTAGCGCTTTCATTGTCCTAATTACAAATTAATAAAGAGAGGATGTAAGCAGTTCCACTTCAGTCAAGAGTCACTCAATTAGGTAAGCGAGAGTCTGACATAAACAACTGCCACAGATGTTCCCACAGGCTTTGTTCCTTGTCATTCGCAGATAAAAGAGCATGTGATAAATTATCAAGTTATAAGGAGAACTTTGGGGTCCGGTGAAGACTTGTTGGAAAGGAGTTTGCAGGAAAAACAGAAGTTAGTCATTGCATGATATGGAGGCAGGATTAAGGCAACTTAAAATCAGACCAGCACAAACAGAATGTTCGAGTTTAATTGGCCGGTCTGCAAGACTCATCAGTGTTAAATCAGGACATATTTGGTACTGAAGCTTATAACTCTGCAGAAATTTAGTTTATGTTTACTTTCATATTCAAATATATGTGATTGGACTATCTATACACATATTTATATACAAAATAGGTTTGCTTATGTCTTAGCCGTTGTCCAATTACTGTGAAGAGACACCGTGAAAGAAAAGAATATAGTTGGAACTCTCTTATAAATTCAGAGGTTTAATCCATTACTACGGTGGGAAGCAAGGAAGCATGCATACAGACATGATACTGGAAGAGTAACTGAGAGTTCTGTATTCAGATGATTAGGTAGCACGAAGAGAGAGAAAGCCAGTGAGTCTGGTTTGAACTTCTGAAACCACAAAGCCCACACCCAGTGACACAATTTCTCCAACAAGGTCACACCTCCAAATCCTTTCCAATAATGTCACTCCCTATGAACCGATGGGGGTTAGCTTCATTCAAACTACCACAGCTTGCATGCATGTATGAATATATGTATATAAGTATGTATTGTTTATATGAAAATACAGACATATATACTTTTAAACTGTGTTGTCTCTTAAGGAACTAATATCACTGTCTGGTTAGAAATTAGAGACAAAGTTTTAGGTTAATATATCAAACTAAAAGCACAAATACATATATAAAATAGAAAATCTTGATGCTCAGAGCTCTTTTTTTTTTTCAAATTATTTTTTTTTATTGAGAAAAAGAAAAGAAAAAAAACGTTTCCCCCTCCTCCCCGCCTCCCATTTCCCTCCCCCTCGTCCCACCCTTCTCCCCCTCCCCCCGCTCCTCTCCCCCTCCCTCTCCAGTCCAAAGAGCAGTCAGGGTTCCCTGTCCTGTGGAAAGTCCAAGGCCCTCCCCCCTCTGTCCATGTCTAGGAAGGTGAACATCCAAGGTGGCTAGGCTCCCACAAAGCCCGAACTTGAAGTAAGATCAAAACCCCGGGCCATTGTCCCCGGCTTCTCATCAGCCCCCATTGTTCGCCATGTTCAGAGAGTCTGGTTTTATCCCATGCTTCTTCTGTCACAGTCCAGCTGGCCTTGGTGAGCTCCCAATAGATCAGTCACACTGTCTCAGTGGTTGGGTGCACCCCTTGTGGTCGTGACTTCCTTGCTCATGTTCTCCCTCCTTCCGCTTCTCATTGGGAACTTGGGAGCTCAGTCCGGTGCTCCAGTGTGGGTCTCTGTGACTATCTCCATCCATCACCAGCTGAAGGTTCTATGGTGATATGCAAGATATTCGTCAGCATTGCTGTAGGATAGGGTCATTTCAGGTTCCCTATCCTCAGCTGCCCAAGGAACTAACTGGGGACCTCGCCTTGGGCTCCTGGGAGCCACTCTAGGTTCAAGTCTCTTGCCAACCCTAAGGTGGCTCCCTTAACTAAGAATTGAGCTTCCGTGCTCCCCTATCCAACCTTCCTTTATCCCAATCATCCTGTTTCCCCAAGTTTCCCTCATCCTCCCCTTCTCACTTTTCTCTTCCCATCCCCCGATACTCCCATCCCACCCCACCCCCAAGGTCCCAAATTTTCTCCCCTCAATTTTGTCTACTTCCCGTATCCAAGAGGATAGTTACATGTTTTTCTTTGGGTTCACCTTCTTATTTAGCTTCTTTAGGTTCACCACTATATACTCCGTGACCGTTATTTATGGCTAGAAACCAATTATGAGTGAGTACATCCCATGTTCCTCTCTTTGGGTCTGGGATACCTCACTCAGGATAGTGTTTTCTATTTCCATCCATTTGCATGCAAAATTCGAGAAGTCATTGTTTTTTACCGCAGCGTAGTACTCTAATGTGTATATATTCCACACTTTCTTCATCCATTCTTCCATTGAAGGGCATCTAGGTTGTTTCCAGGTTCTGGCTATTACAAATAATACTGCTATGAACATAGTTGAACAAATGCTTATGTCATGTGATAGGGCATCTCTTGGGTATATTCCCAAGAGTGGTATTGCTGGGTCCAGGGGTAGGTTGATCCCAAATTTCCTGAGAAACCGAAACACTGATTTCCAAAGTGGTTGCACGAGATTGCATTCCCACCAGCAATGGATGAGGGTACCCCTTCCACCACAGCCTCTCCAGCAAAGGCTATCATTTGTGTTTTTGATTTTAGCCATTCTGACAGGTGTAAGATGATATCTCAAAGTTGATTTGATTTGCATCTCCCTGATCGCTAAGGAGGTTGAGCATGACCTTAAGTGTCTTTTGGCCATTTGAACTTCTTCTGTTGAGAATTCTCTGTTCAGTTCAGTGCCCCATTTTTTAATTGGGTTAATTAGCATTTTGAAGTCTAGTTTCTTGAGTTCTCTATAAATTTTGGAGATCAGACCTTTGTCTGTTGCGGGGTTGGTGAAGATCTTCTCCCAGTCAGTGGGTTGCCTTTTTGTCTTAGTGACAGTGTCCTTTGCTTTACAGAAGCTTCTCAGTTTTAGTAGGTCCCATTTATTCAATGTTGCCCTTAATGTCTGTGCTACTGGGGTTATGCTTAGAAAGCGATCTCCTGTGCCCATTTCTTGTAGGGTGCTTCCCACTTTCTCTTCTATCAGGTTCAGTGTGCTTGGACTAATATTGAGGTCCTTGATCCATTTGGACTTGAGTTTTGTGCAAGGTGATAGATATGGGTCTATTTTCATTCTTCTACAGGTTGATATCCAGTTGTGCCAGCACCATTTGTTGAAGATGCTTTCTTTCCTCCATTGTATACTTTTAGCTCCTTTATCAAAAATGAGGTGATCATAGGTTTGTGGGTTAAAATTTGGGTCTTCTATTCGATTCTATTGATCGACTTCTCTGTTTTTATGCCAGTACCACACTGTTTTCATTACTGTAGCTCTGTAATAGAGTTTGAAGTCGGGGATGGTAATGCCACCAGAAGATCCTTTATTGTATAGGATTGTTTTGGCTATCCTGGGTTTTTTGTTTTTCCATATAAAGTTGATTATTGTCCTTTCAAGATCTGTGAAGAATTTTGCTGGGATCTTGATGGGGATTGCATTGAATCTATAAATTGCCTTTGGTAGGATTGCCATTTTTACTATGTTGATCCTCCCAATCCAAGAGCAAGGGACGTCCTTCCATTTTCTGGTATTCTCTTCAATTTCTTTCTTCAATGCCTTAAAGTTCTTGTCAAATAGGTCTTTTACTTCCTTGGTTAGAGTTACCCCAAGATATTTTCTGCTGTTTGTGGCTATCGTGAAAGGTGAAGTTTCTCTGATTTCCCTCTCTGCTTCCATATCCTTTGTGTATAAGAGGGCGACTGATTTTTTGGAGTTGATCTTGTATCCTGCCACATTACTAAAGGTGTTTATCAGCTGTAGGAGTTCTTTGGTTGAGTTTTGGGGGTCGCTTATGTACACTATCATATCATCTGCAAATAACGAAAGTTTAACTTCTTCTTTTCCAATTCGAATCCCCTTGATCCCCTTATGTTGTCTTATTGCTATTGCTAGAACTTCAAGCACTATATTGAAGAGATATGGTGAGAGTGGACAGCCTTGTCGTGTTCCTGAGTTTAGTGGGATGGCTTTGAGTTTCTCTCCGTTTAATTTGATGTTAGCTGTCGGCTTGCTGTATATAGCTTTTATTATATTTAGGTATGACCCTTGTATCCCTAATCTCTCCAAGACTTTTATCATAAAGGGATGTTGAATTTTGTCAAATGCTTTTTCAGCATCTAATGAAATGATCATATGGTTTTTTTCTTTCAGTTTATTTATATGATGAATTACATTGATAGATTTTCGTATGTTGAACCAGCCCTGCATCTCTGGGATAAAGCCTACTTGATCATAATGGATAATTTTTCTAATGTGTTCTTGGATTCGGTTTGCCAGTATTTTGTTGAGGATTTTTGTGTCAATGTTCATGAGTGAGATTGGCCTGTAATTCTCTTTCCTGGTAGAGTCTTTGTGTGGTTTTGGTATCAGAGTAACTGTAGCTTCATAAAAGGAATTTGGTAATGACTCTTCTGTTTCTATATTGTGAAATACATTAAGGAGTATAGGTATTAGGACTTCTTGGAAGTTCTGGTAGAATTCCGCATTGAAGCCATCTGGACCTGGGCTCTTTTTGGTAGGGAGGTTTTTGATAACAAATTCTAATTCTTCACGACTAACAGGTCTATTTAGATTGTTCAGCTGGTCCTGGTTTAACTTTGGTAAATGGTATTTATCTAAAAAAGTGTCCATTTCTTTTACATTTTCCAGTTTTGTGGCATACAGGCTTTTGTAGTAAGATCTAATGATTCTCTGAATTTCCTCTGTGTCTGTGGTTATGTCCCCCTTTTCATTTCTGATCTTATTAATTTGCATATTCTCTCTCTGCCGTTTAATTAGTTTGGATAGAGGTTTATCAATCTTGTTGATTTTCTCCAGGAACCAGCTTTTTGTTTCATTGATTCTTTGGATTGTTTTCTGCGTTTCTATTTTGTTGATTTCGGCCCTCAGTTTGATTATTTCCAGTCTTCTACTCCTCCTAGGTGAGTCTGCTTCTTTTTTTCTAGAGCTTTCAGGTGGGCTGTTAAGTCTCCAATGTGTGCTTTCTCTGTTTTCTTTAAGTGGGCACTTAGTGCTATGAACTTTCCTCTTAGGACTGCTTTCATTGTGTCCCATAAGTTTGAATATGTTGTTTCTTTATTTTCATTGAATTCCAGGAAGACTTTAATTTCTTTCTTTATTTCTTCCTTAATCCAGGTGTGGTTCAGTAGTTGACTGTTCAGTTTCCATGCATTTGTAGGCTTTCTGGAAGTAGCCTTGTTGTTGAATTCTAACTTTAGTCCATGGTGATCTGATAAGACACAGGTGGTTACTAATATTTTTTTGTAATTGTGGATGTTTGCTTTGTTACCGACTATGTGGTCAATTTTCGAGAAGGTTCCATGAGCTGCAGAGAAGAAGGTATATTCTTTCCTATTTGGGTGGAATGTTCTATAGATGTCTGTTAAGTCCATTTGCTTCATTACCTCCATTAATTCTCTTGTTTCTCTGTTAGGTTTCTGTCTGATTGACCTGTCCATTGGTGAGAGAGGAGTGTTGAAGTCTCCTACTATTAGTGTGTGTGGTTTGATGGCTGCCTTGAGTTTTAGCAATGTCTCTTTTATGTATGTGGGTGCTTTTATATTAGGGGCATAGATATTCAGGATTGAGACTTCATCCTGATGAACTGTCCCTGTTATGAGTATAAAATGCCCCTCTCCATCTCTTTTGATTGATTTAAGTTTGAAGTCCACTTTGTTAGAGATTAGTATGGCCACACCTGCTTGTTTCTTAGGTCCATTTGCTTGATAAGCCTTTTCCCAGCCCTTTACTCTGAGTAGGTGCCTGTCTTTGTGGTTGAGGTGTGTTTCTTGTAGACAGCAGAATATTGGATCCTGTTTTCTTATCCAATCTTTTAGCCTGTGCCTTTTTATAGGTGAGTTGAGTCCATTGATATTAAGTGATATTAATGACCAGTGGTTGTTAACTCCAGTCATTTTTTTAGTCGTAGAGTTTGTGTGTTTCCCTACCTTGAGTTGTGTTGGTGAAAGGTCTCTAGATGTCTGAGTTATTGTGGACATTGCTGGACTCCTTGGTTAGTGCTTTTCCTTCTATTACTTTCTGTAAGGCTGGATTTGTGGCTACGTATTGTTTAAATTTGTTTTTATCCTGGAAAGTTTTATTTTCTCCATTTATAGTGAACGAAAGCTTGGCTGGGTATAGTAGTCTGGGCTTGCATCCGTAATTTCTTAGTTTCTGCAATACATCTATCCAGGACCTTCTGGCTTTCATGGTTTCCATAGAGAAGTCAGGTGTAAGTCTGATAGGTTTACCTTTATAAGTAACTTGGCCTTTTTCCTTTGCAGCTCTTAATATTCTTTCTTTATTCTGTATGCTTAGTGTTTTGATTATTATATGGCATGGGGATGTTTTTTTTTGATCCAGCCTATTTGGTGTTCTGTATGCTTCTTGAACCTTCATAGGTATATCTTTCTTTAGGTTGGGAAAGTTTTCTTCTATAATTTTATTAAATATATTTTCTGGACCGTTGAGCTGCACTTCTTCCCCTTCTTCTACACCTATTATTCTTAGGTTTGGTCTTTTTATTGTGTCCCAGATTTCCTGAATGTTTTGTGATGAGAGTTTGTTGGACTTGCTGTTTTCTTTGATCAGTGTGTTTATTTTCTCTATGGTATCTTCAGAATCTGAGATTCTTTCTTCTATCTCTTGTAATCTGTTGGTTATGCTTGTTTCTGTAGTCTCTGTTTGTTTACTTAAATTTTCCATGTCCAGCCGAACCTCTGTTTGTGTTTTCTTCTTTGCCTCCAATTCAATTTTCAAGTCTTGAACTGTTTCCATTATCTGTTTGATTGTTTTTCCTTGGTTTTCTAGGGTGTCATTCACTGATTTATTCAATTCTTCAAACTTTCTGTTATATTTCTCATCCATTTCTATAAGGGTGTTCTTTACATGCTGTTTAAGGGCGTCTATCACTTTCATAAAGTCGATTTTTTCTACTTCTTCTTGGTTAAGGTGTTCATGTCCTCCTGTTGTGAGGTCGCTGGTTTCTGGTGGATTCATGCTGCTTTTCAGATTGTTGGGTGAATTCTTGTATTGGCGCCTGCCCATCTCTTCCTCCGAATGCTCCCCTATGGATCTTCTTTAACAGGATCAGGTTTTCTTGCCTACTGATGTATCTTCCCAGTGATGGCTCTCCCCAGTGATAGCTCTCCTGGTGCCGATATCAGATCTCCGTGCCCAATGATGGCTCTCCCTAATGCTGGCTCTCCTGGCGCCAAGATCAGGTCTCCGTGCCCAGTGTTGGCTGTCCTGTCGCTGAGATCAGGTCTCCGTGCTGGTTGGATAGCTCGAAAACAGAGCGCCTACCTACCTTGGTGCAGGCAGGCTATT
>JABTXL010012463.1:8291097-8337270 GCA_025134845.1 Neodon shergylaensis
CAGAGGGGCCGAAGAAGGGAGGGTTCTGGATGCAAGCTGGGTGGGATAGGAAGAAAGAGGCAGTATGCAGGGAGTAGAGGCCCTGCAGAGAGCCCAGGAAGCGATGCTCAGAGCTCTTAACAGAGCAGGTAAACATTGTAAACCATATTACTCATCCCATCAGATCCAACTTAACTATGCAGAGTGACTATCTCTATGTCCTTTATAGTCCTTTATTGTAACTCCTGTTTCTAAAGGATAACTTGTCTATAAATATACACAGTTGGAGTAGAGACACAACATTTTCTGAATTCTTATTTTTAAGACTAAAAAATTAAAGCTAGTCCTGGTGGGGTCCTGGTGGCCAACACTGTGGAAACAGTAGTGATAAACCAGTGTGGTAAACATTGGAGTAAAGTACTATGAAAGAGTCCCAAGTTCAAGCCAATTAGAGCAACCAAGTGAAATTTTGTCTCCAAATTAAAAATAAAAGAAGGATGGGAATTATATTTTCTGGGTATGCATAAAGTCCCAGGCCAATTCTAGTACCATTAAACAAACTCACACAAAAATTACACCCAGTTTTTCATTCATTTATAGACTCAATTATTATTTTTCTGGTGAATATTTTCTTTTCATGAGAAGTCTTAGAGTTGGAGATACAGGCCAGAAGTTAAGATCCCTTGTTGCTCTTGCAGACTATCTGGGTTTGGCTCCTAGAACCCACACTGAGTGACTCTTCCATTGGATGTAAAACTTTCCATTGGCCTCCATGAGCCCTTGCCATGTTATTATCAGATGACTACAATAGTATAGTCAAACTGTTTACTACTAATAGCCTAAACTCAAATTTTATAGAATGCTATTTAATTTAAAATATACCAATTAAGGTAAATAATTCAAGGAGTGTAAGTTTATTTTTTGCTATATTTCTAATGCTATATCTAAAGATATTCAGCTGAATTGCACCTGTAAACGAGCAAGTGAAGTAGACATGTGATTGTCCTTTTCTCTGTGTAGACAACTTCAAGGTAAGTCTTTCATTTTGATGGTACAATACACGTGACAGGTATGCCTTTGTATCTTGAAGTACTTTCTGTAGATACAATACTACTCCCTGGAGCCTATATGTTTCTACAATGTGAACTGAGTATCCAAATAAGAGCAATTAAATTTTGCAAAGCAAAAGCCTCATGTTTTGTCAAAAATAAATTATAATTCTGAATTGAATCTGCATATTAACAGCTTTTATTATTATCTCATTTCAGGCCTTATATAGTATTCATTTCCAACTGCCTCCAGCTTTTTCACGTTCTGAAAATGCAAAACTCCTTTTGAGAATCTGTATATGTCTGATTGCCTTGAATACTGTGAGGGCTTCTTTAGAATATAAGTCATGAATCATTAAAGGATTTATTTAGTATCTGGAGCATTGAAAGGGTTTGGAATGCATTTTCAAAAGAGGTAAAGCAAACTACTGTCTCCTGGGTTTTTGCTTCCAGGATTCGCATTCTCAGTGAATGATAGCTTCCCCTCCCAGTGTGCTCCTGAGCAGGAGGTGTACAAAATAGGAGATGAGGAAAATTCCCCAGGAGTATAATGTAAAATAACATCAGAGAATAAAGTAGTATTTTTGTTTAAAAACTAAATCAAAAGCTTGAACATGCACTCTCCGAGAGGGAATGCTAATAGCATCTGTTCTAGCATCAAGTTTTTTCCTGCATTTTCAAAATATTTTCAGTCTTCAGTAACTGCTTGCAGGCTAGAAGGAGGAACTAACTTCTAGGATTCATGTCCATCCATGAGTTGAGTGTCCAAAAGTCATCAGCATTTCATGTCCACTAGTATTTTCTGGAAATTAAATAGGGCATAAAGTGTGCACTATATATCTAATAGTTTTGTTTTGATGGTGATGGTGAAGAAGAGAAAGAATAAACTACAATGAATAAATTTATTCATTAAGGCACTATGTATTACTTGCACTATATGTAGAGAGATTTAAATACAATTATTTTATTTGACTTTTGACTTAGAAACTTCCAAAGCAGATTAAATCTGAAATATTTCTATTGATGCAATCAAGGTGATGCCATCTTGTCCTGACATTATATTGTGGTTGCTTTGACAATTGTTACCACTCTACATCCCTATAGTACAAAAATAGTCACATCTGCCTTGTTAACACATTTGGGACTTCCATAACACTGGCTATCATCCTGATACATGAACCAATAAAATAGCTGAAGAAGGGATAAATAAAACCTAATTATCATATTATCTCTGACTATGTTCTGCCATAAACAAATGTTGCAATGTTACTGTTAGCTTGTCACTAAAAGATATTGAGTCATGAGCCCACTCTTAGTCACAAACCAAAATTAAAGGATTATTTATTATTATTATTATCATTATTATTTGTTTTTTGAGAGAGGTTTTCTATATGAAGCCATGTCTGACCAGGAACTCACTTTGTAGACCAAGCTGGCCTCAAACTCAGAGCTCTGCCTGCCTTTGTTTCCCTAGTGCTAGGAATTATTGTGGTTGTCTTATCTTTCTTTTGGATTTTTTACAGTATTTTTAGTTCCTTTGCATAAATGTTTGGCATTGTTAACTATTAATTTATGCCTTCTTTTCATATATTTGTAATGGTAGCCTTATTGGTTTGTCTTTTTTTTTCTTGATGTATAAAATTTCACATTAGGAAAATACTAGCATGAAACTAAATGACATATTATGCCACCAAATAGTGAAAGGAAATTGCTGGAGCTTTAGCTTAGAAGCTAACATTTGAAATATTGGCACAGACCGCATGGTAGAACTAAGAGAGTCTGTCCAAATCTTTAAAATCCCAACGTCAGCACTAGAGAGATGACTCAGTGGTTTAGAACTCTTCTTTTTGCAGGAGACCTGGTATTGGTTCCTTGCACCCACAGCAGGCAACTTATGGTGATCGGTATTTTCAGTTCCAGATCTGACATTATCTTTTGATCTATACATGTGGTACATATTCAAATAAACAGGCACACATACATACACACAGATAAAAGCAAATGCAATTAAAATAATCAATGAATAATTGATTATTCACAAAATTACAACAGGATGCCAGGAAAAGATGATTCTGTACATGAAAACCAATGAAGATGGATGTTCGGATCAGTTTACGGAGGTATAGTGAACACCGGCACGGACATATTCTCCATTCTATCATGAGTTGAACAGAGACTCCCTATCTTTATCAGCATGTCTGTTGGCCTATTATTAGGCAGACTCACCCCTCATTGTTGTCCCCAGTGAACTAAACTTGGGAGTAAGCTGCAAGATGGTGCTGAAGGGCTGTGAATATATTTGATGAAGGATTCCATCTGACCTTGCAAAAGTAATAGGTGCATACGGGTACATAGTCCAATCAGATTAAAACAAAACAAAACAAAACACAAAAACAACAAGACAATTGGGCTTCAAAGAGGAAGTATTACGGCAGAGGCAAAGACTGGACACTATTGTTTCTGATTTTTTTTAATTAACTTCCATTCTGTACAAAAGTGAAAGGAATTTGAAACTACAGAAATATACAAAAGCAGAAAGCATTACATGCTTCCCACAGAGATTAGATGACAGAATTTAATTTTAGGTATATATGTGCTTCTTAGAGGATGAATAATGAGTAAGAAAATGAAGTTGAACTCCTGGAAATACACTACAGTCTGATAAAGAGGAAATCCTATCTTGCAAGTGAAAGGAAAGTGTACCTCTTAAAAATGATTTATCATAGCAATATTTTAGAAATCTACTTGGTGTTTTAATAAGATTCAAGAAGTCAGGGTGAAGAGCAGGACACACACAAGGAAAGAACATCTTCATGAATAAGAAGAAGGCTGCAGATCTTTTAAGGACAGCAACTAGATGAAAGAAAGGGGTTTTGCTTTACAGTACTAGGATGCAGAAGTGTCCAACAACATATAAGTTCACTCCCCTGGAAGCAAGGAAGCAGGCAGAAGGCTTCGTCCTCATCTCTGCTCCACAAATATAACTCAGGCATGTGTTATCAGCTACTATGGACCAAATTGTGAGCATATAATTAGAGCATTCCCCCAAGCCTATGGTTCTATGTTCCTCATGTCATGGGGCTTCCCTGGCACTCTCAGTTAATGTTGAGGTAAATGTGATCCTGATGGAGGTCATGGAACGCAGCCTTAATGATATTGCCTGAAATGATAGCGCAGTTATTTAGCCAGCAATGCAACAACTGGGCAATAAGAGACTACTGAAAGAAGAGATGCATCAGACTGCCATTCACAATGGGAAGGTAAAGGCATTAACAACAATGCCATGACACATAGCACTTCAAATAAGACAACACAAAAATGTTGATTGATATCTATCAAAAGGAAATTAATTTTCGTCAAGGAAGAAAACACAATTAGAACTTCTCCAAAATATGTTTTCAATTGAAATAGGATTATATCACTTTCTCCTAACCCCTCTCCTCCCTCATCCTCTCCCAAGTGTGTTTTCCCTTCATTCCTTCCATGCCACACTCACTCTCAAGTTGATAGCCTTTCTTCTCATCATTATTGTTATTTATATATCTATATGTATGCACAAATATATTAATGTGAACTGCTGAGTCTATCTTGCTGTTTGTCAGGCTATCAATTATAAATATACAGATTTAGATGCATAGATACTGGTTGAATTTCAATAAAAACTTAACATAATCAGATGAAATTATAGACAAAGTTAATAGAAACAAATCAGCACTCAATTATAAAATATTTTTCTTTTAAGGTTAGCATAATAAAGAACTAAGATAGCACCTGTATAAATTAGGCAGGAAAAGGTGATCCCAAAGAGGTACCATCTTTTATTTCTCTTATATAGTTGCCAGCAATCAACAACGAAGAATTGATGTGAGTTTTAATTGCAAAGCTGTGATTCTAGACTTGTTCATAGTCACCTGTGCTTTAGCAACATCCTCCCTATGTGAGCAGCTAAAACAGAAAACACCCCACAAAAGCAGCACAAAACAAAACAATACCTAAAGCTCAACAAAAGAATATGAGAGAACATGTCTTTAGTGGCATGCATTACAGCCCTCGGGACACAGCACTGCACTTTTCTTCTGTAGGGACCCTCTACTACAGTGTCCTCACAGCAGCTGCTGCTCAATCACCTCATCTGTATTTATGTTCATGTTGAGAACAGTAATTGATCACACTGTACATGAAGAATTAATATCTTTAGCAAAAATTAAGTATTAGATATTTTTTAAAATAATCATACATGTATGCTTTCAGTTTCTTTAGAGTTTTATACACCATAATTTGAACATAGTCACACCTTAATTATCGAACATCTGAGTTTGTTTCATTAATGAATAAATTATATAAATTTACTTCATTCCAATTGCTTTTGAAATATTTAGCTGAGTGTGGTGGCACATGCCTTCAAGCCCAGCACTACTGTGGCAGAGGAAGCCTGGTCCACATAGAGTTTCAGCCACCCACAGCTACATAGTGATACTCTGTTCTCAATAACAAACATATAAAACAAAATAAAATAATTGTATATAGATCTAGTTATATACATGTGGGTGTGTATATGGTCATTAAAAATCTGGACCCCTATAAAAGTATTTGATAAATAATATTTTAGTTGAATATTACTAAACCAAAATAAAATATATAAAATTGATTTTACTTAAGTGAGAGGTACAGTTTTAAAACATGCCATAGAAATGATAATTACCAAGACTCCAAACACTTTGTTTCTGTTAATAATTGAATTGCTTATTTATCCATTAAAATGATAAGAATTTCACGCAATTATTATTAGGTTAGGAATATTTTTTCAATTACTCTTGCCTCATCTCATTAGAAGGACAAACTCTATTAGCCTAGAAAGATTCACTAATGTGCTGTTACAGAAATCTCATGCTTGCTAGTCCTCTGAAGAACTTATTTCCAGTGAATGCATACCTCAGTAGTGAACTTATTTATTTCTGAATGAATTCTTTTGGACATTAATTGATTTAATCCTTACTTAATTTGTGCTAAGGGACCAAATGTTCAGGAAGCAGTTCAATGTTTTTATTTGGAAAGTCAATGTTATAAATTTGTATGTTAGGTTTTTTTCCCCTTCACTGTTTATTTCTTCATCTGAACACACACAAACACATATGAGAAAGACTGTTCTATTTGTAAAGTTCTTTGACTCATGTTAAAGTACAATGAAAAGTCAAAGTGAATCAAAATTTATTTAGTTCGAAAATCATCTTTAGTATGGATTGATTAAGTTGAATAAGTTTATAGTTCATTCATTTGAAAAGAGAAATAGAAAGAGGTCATCGCAGAGAGACATTTGTAAACAAAAGGAGAGGCTGCATAAGTCAGAGGAGCGAAATGAGGGTAGGGTGATGAAACACAGAGAGAAGTCTGATAATTTTAGGGAAAACCAAGAGGGAAGGCACTCCCCAGACCAGAAGGCCTCTTTGGCTATAGAAGAGTTCCCTCCACTCCTGCTGTCAGGAATGGGGAACGCTGCTGTAAATATTGAAACTATTCCGTTGTTACATTTTAAAAGTGGTTTGTAGAAGACCTACAACTGATAGAAGGAGGCAATTAAGAGGTCATCAAAGTACCGGAAAAAAGTGTGTGAAATTTATAAAGTCAATAGCAAAGATATAAAACTGTGGAATGACTCAATATATATTCATGATGAAAGATTATTGAGCAATGGATTTGTTATAGCAAAGAATTTCACAAGCCACATGAGAAATACTGGAAAGAATATGACAGTTTTTGCACTTAATGTGGTAAATGTTGTATAATAAGACTTTTATTTAAAAATCAATGTAGTCTTTGGCCCTCCTCATGGAAACTTCTTTTTACAATAGATGGAGACTACTACAGAAAACCACAAGCAATAAAAAATACAATGTTTGGAAGCTCACTTCTAATGTCTACAGAACAATGCCACACCTAAGGCTCAGGGAGCACTGTATTTCTTTGGAGCCTGTCCTGGAGCTAGCTTTTGTATATCACACTAGCCTCCAACTCACAGAGATCTGCCTGCCTCTGCCTCCCAAGTACTGAGATTAAAGGCGTGTGCCACCACCGTCTGACTTTCTTTTTCTTATTTTTTTTAATCCAATTGAGAACATTTAAAAAGGATGATCTATGATTATGTTCTTTTATAAATTATATCTTTGGGTTTCCCAAGGAATACTAATAGCAAAAGACTATGATCTAAATATTTCTCTTTAGGAAATTTCTTAAAAGCAATATCGAGTATTATAGTGAGTTTTTTTTTTGTCTGTGCCATGTTTTAATTTGTCTTTCTGATAGTAGCCTTGATACATTGTTGTGTACAAGAATACAGTAATGGGCTTTATTTTTTTTTCCCCTTTAGGAATCGCTAAACAGACACCTTATCTCCTGAATATGGGTTTTGAAAAATAAATGATTTGATAATACTATTGTCTTCAAATAAGCAATGTTTTCTTTGATGATTAAAAAGGATTATATAAATATAATCTGAGATTTATTCATTTTTAGTTTTTCTGTATTTGAGGTTTTTGCCTGGATATGCATATGTACAAATGTGTACATGAAAGCACCCAGAGAGGTGGGAAGAGGGTCTAGGGTCTTCTAAAGCTGGACTTACAGCATCATGTGGCTGCTGGCAACCAAACTCAGCTTCTCTGAAAGAAAAGGACGTGTTCGTCCCTCAAAATCAACGTCTCTCAAGACTCTAATAATGTGATCATTTTAAGGATTAGAAATATCTCCTTGTGCAGATGGCATTTACAATTTACTCCATAACATCTGGCACTTTGCACAATGTATTTGAAATACAATGTTTTTAACTTCTAATGCTGTTGTGATTTTTTTTGAAAAAGATTTATTTATTGTGTGCATAAGTGTCTGTGTGTGTGTACATGTGAGTGAATGTGTGTGTGTGTATGTGTGTGTGTGAGAGAGAGAGGAGAGAGAGAAAGAGAGAGAGAGAGATAGAGAGAGAGAGAGAATGTACCATGGTGCTGATGAATTCATCCCTCCCTTTTTTTCTCAGTTTCCACCCTCAGTGCCTTCAGAACTCCACATTCTCAGCCTCCCATTACAAACTGAAGACTAGCAAATACAGATGTCTTGAAGGCTGTTAATGCTAGAATGGAACTGCTGGAATTTTCTTTTCTGGGACTGAGAAGCTACTGGGTTCTCAGCCTCTCTGTCATGAAGAAGACTCCTTTTGGATGACCCCGTCTCTGTAATTTCAAGACCTAGTAAGTTCCCTCCTGAAACACACACACACACACACACACACACACACACCAAAAGAACCATGTCTAATATAGAAATTGTTTACAGTCTTCTTGGACCTACAATTGTCTACTTTACAACCAGCATATAAATATAAATGATAAGACCTCTCCTTGCTAAAACCATTGCTTCCCTACTGCATATATTACCTAGCTCTGAAGCTTGAGTCCTACCTTCTACAGTTTATCATCTGTGAAAGAAAAACAGCTTCTTTCTCAGAGGAAATTGGAAAAGAATCCCCCTATAACATTTAATGTCCCTATTTGTGTGTTACCAAGACTTTCTCTTTCTAGTCAAGTGAGTCTTAACATAACAAGGAAATGGAAAGCAGTGGCCACAGTAAAGTTTAATCACTATTTTGTTTATTCTTAGAGTACATCATGTTTAAATCTAGATACACAGCATTTTAACTTGGAAGTGACTTGAGGCTTACGCATGTTCTAAGATTCCATTCTGACAACTCTCACTTGTTTCATGCCGCATGCCAAAAGTTAGAGGTGAAACACATGGAGAGTCATGTTGGAGACAGAACACTTCAGTTGATACAACACCACATTACCCTTCCATGTCTGCATTTCTTTTCCTTCTACCCAAAATGCATGGGTAAGCATGTCATTTCATAGGTTATGTTCTCTGGGAATGATTGACAGTACAACAGGAATTATTAATAAATCTCCCCCAAACCCAGCACAATTCAGGCCACATTTTGAAGCCAAGAGGAACAGTATTGCATTTCTCAGATAAACCGCGAAATGGTATTATGCTAACTCCTTTTGGCAAGAGGCTCTCACTTGGCTGGAAGAGAATACCCCAAGGATACATGGATTTGTGCTTCTGTGGGTATCCAGCAGTGCACCGTAAGGAACAATCTGAGAGTCTATAAGCAAGTCTGAGGATGGCTTGGTAAGGCTGAAGAGAGAGGTCAGAGAGGAAAGCAGTAGCCTTGATAGCACAGGAGACTTCCCAAGGGATTTGCAAAGCACTGTGCTGCGAGGCACTTGCTGTCAGATGAATGTGTTTGCATTTCTGTGCAGAATGCCTGACACAGTCACCAGTTTCAGTTCTGAGCATACACATGCATGCGTGTATGAAACTGGAACGCATGTATTTCATTTCTCTCATTCCAGTTAACATTTTATGCCCTAGTTTATTCCCTTTTATTATTGCCTTCATGTAAAATGCTTTCTGCATATTTATCTTTTCCTTTTAATCTTTTAGTATTTTTGTTTTTATAATCTCGCAGTTAATTGTTCTCTGCTGATTTATCTTTCCTCACCCTGGAACAAGACTTTTATCTTGTGTTTACTTTGTTCCCATATTATTTATTTACCTACTTTCTTCTTATCACCTCAGGCTTTGCTTTAATTATTTCCCTTTATGTTATCTATTTTTCATTTTACTTTTTAATTTTGTATTATCTTTCTCCTGCCTTATCTTTACCTTTGGTTTATTTTAATATAGCAAACGCTATGTACAAAAGCCGGAAGGAGGGGATGCAAGCAACACCGCTTACTGGAAGCTGGAGTGTTTCTTCCCTTCTCTAGTTTGCCTGGCTTTTCCTGTCTCTCACAGGGCTCATTCTCCTATCTCCAAACCCCTTGTCTCTCTATTCTCCTATGAGAATGACAGGATTGCACCTAGCTAAGGCACAGTCCCTGGGATAGAACAAAACTGAAGTCACATTATAACTGTACTCTGCAGGTGATTTATATTCAAGTTTTCTATTCTAAAGTAATTGCATTCAAATTGTATACAGATTTGTTAACAAGGAATGGATTATATTTACTTTGCCCTAGTTTGCTAATATAGTACAAGCATATGAACAGCACTTAATTGCGTTTCTACAGAATTTATAATCTTGATTCTGCCTGAACCATTTCCTAAATTGAGGCATATAATCAGCTAAGACACTGATAATGATCTCCACATCTGTCATTGAAACTGGACTTCTAGGGTCAAAGAGATGACTCAGTCTTTCCAAATAAGGTAGACTTATCTGTTCACCTTCACTACACTACTTACAGACACATAGAATCAAAAAGAATGGTGGAAGGGGATTATTTAATGTGATCACACTGATGAGAGTCAAAATAAAAGTGTCCAGTCACCTCAAGTCTAACTTTGTGGTACTGGCATGAGATATAGATTTAAATGAAAAAAATGGGTACAGGAACAAAATTCATAACTAATTATGAAGACCTGGTCTAGGTGTGATCTCCTTCATTATGGTCTTAGAAATGAACCCACAAGGGGGTCTGAAGAAGTCCTTGATGCCTAGAGAGGAGATGACTCACAAGGGAGCAGAATGTCTCTCTAGAGTGTTGTCTTGGGTGGACAGTTCTCCCTGTGGCGGCATCAGCCCTCTGAACTCTGAAATGTTCTTCCCAGAACTCAGGTGAATAGTAGTTAATGGCATTGCTTTCATTCAAAGTCACGCAAACAACAACAACAAAAAAATGGCACAGATTGCAGGCCGACATGGGTGACATTCTTTTCACTCTTAGATACCTTGTGGGCCCATGTAAAGAATTGATGATTTCTAACAGAATCAGCAGTCATATATATGCCCGTTTCATTATTTAATAATTTCCTTACCCCCACCCATTTCTATTTCCTGACTCCTACAAATCTACTGTCTGTGGCGAAGAGCTACCCTTGTTTCTAACTAAACTTTAAAACCCTGAATTGCTGTTAAAGTTGCCTGAAATGATTGAAACAGCAGCTTTAGGGTGATGTACTCCATTCTTGAAATATTTGTCTGCTAAAATTTTCCACTAATGCTAATTTTGAGTAATATATTAATCACAGGTTTTAAAACTATTCAGCAACAATTGAATACTCTTGCTGCCTGTTCCAAACTCCTCTCCTAAAATGTGATAGGTTGGAATAGCTGAAATATTAAAGCTAAGTTATGTTTTTAAACATTTTGTGTGTGTGTGTCTATATGTGTGTGTGGGTGTGTGTGTAAGGGTGTGTGTGTAAGGGTGTGTATAACTTCAAATGCAGGTTGGCCATCTATATATAAAAAGCTATATTTCTCCATGAGATTGGATTATTTTGTTCAACTTAATGATTTTTAATTTCTTTCATGAATGTTTGTCCTGAAATATTTCATTTTTCCATTTACTATCTTTGAGTCTTATTTATTGTTATGTTTTATTTGTTCACTTGTTTGGTTTGTTGGTTATTTTTTGAGTAAAATGTTCAATTAGTTTGTCTGAGATGTTTCTGAATCCTTTTTGTGTTTGAAAGTTCACTTTATTGTCTTTGTTTGGAAAGTTTACTGATATAACATCATCAACTAGTTTATCATGGTTCCTGATATTAAATTCACCCCCTTCTAGCCCATGGTATCTCTGTTTTCGTCTCTGGGTCTAATCACAGATTTTTTTTTGATGTTGTGGTCAAACCTTTTGTTTGTTTGTTTTTATCTACTACACCACTTAGAAGTCATCAAAGTCCTTTGTAATAGGAGTTGTTCTTTTGGTTTTCATGTCTTGGAGTTTGTTGGTGGCTTCCCTGAAAAGAAATATTGAGTGTGTCCTTTAATTTAGTTTAGTGATGGAAGAGACTCAAAGAATATCCAGCACTTTAGACAGTTCCTATGTGCAGCATCTCTACTTAGCCACAGCTCTTTCATACTGCTCTCTTACTCACTCACATACATGTCCTTCTTCTACATGTACACACACTCTTCACTCACTTAGTCTCACTGATGCACTCTCACACTTCTCTTGCTCCTTATCCATGGCCCACTCAGCACACACACACACACACACACACACACACCCCTTCGTGTTCTGCAGTATCTCTCATGCACCTTTACACAGTCATCTCTCTCCATACCACCACTGCTTCTCTCTTTACACAGCCAAACTCTGAATAATCGTAAATTACATTTCCAGGACCTGACCCATTCTCATAACACAAGGTGAGTCACTTCGTTTCTCTTAGGCTAGCAGTGTCACATTGACCCTTGCACATAGCTCTAAGTTGGTGAGGGTTCCCAGACCGTAAACAATTGGCTGAACCTTGAATTTGGAGAATACCTGCAGACTAAAGTTGCTTCAAACTCTGACTTTGAGTCAGCAAAACAACACCTGGGGAAATGACCTCTTGTAATTGTCTCTAGTGGCAACCAGATATTTGTCTCTTGGGGCAATCACCCTGCTTTGAATCTGTTCTGATGTCCAAAATTAGCTCTCTGTGTAAAAGACTGTCTTTATGACTGAGAATCCTATGTCAATCTGAGAAATGTAAAATATCCAGGTATTATTTCTATTCAACATAACTATACAGGATCAATTTCCTAATCATCCTCAGCTATATGTGTGCCCAATAAGTATAAAAGACATCACCAAAGGGCTACGGAAACAACCCCACAGTTGTTCTTAGGGAAGAAATGATGTGGCTCATGAGAGAAATTACAGAGAAAGATAAACAGTTATCTACAGCCAGTGACCCCACGGCCTTGCCTGGTGGGGCACTCCCATCAATCCATCCTGATGGGTTGACCCGTTAAATACTAGTTATCACTGATGAATGTTCCTACAATCCCCTGCAAGGTTACTCGTTATCTGCTTCATATCTCTTGTGTATGAAGAAGTGCATCATATCAAAGTGGAAAAATGAAAATATAAATATATAGATTCCATGAATTCGAAACCTATAATTCAATGAGCTTTATTTTAAGATCCATTCATTTGAACTGAAACAGGATAGTCTAGAAAAGAGATCGAGACATTTCCATGTGGCTTTAAATGTCTATCTGTGATTAGCTTGGGAATTTCATGGTTATGCTGATTGCACACTTTAATTGAACGACATTGTGAAGTGTACAGTTGTATTTATTTCATGTGAAGCTTAATTTGCACCTTTGTCAGACTGTTTTAGAGAATAACTTAAGCGTATTGGCAAACACTGCTATCTGCAAGTGTAAACAAGATCTGATTTTTTTTGCAAGGATGATAACTATTTGTCTTTCTTGTATATTATAACGCATAATTTTCTTAAAAACCTAATAACATGCTTTATAAAGAAGACACATTTATTTAGACTTATTTATTTGATGTATATGCATGTTTTACTTGCATGGGTGTCTGGTGCCAACTGAGATTACTGGAACTACAGAACTGAAGGAATAGATGGTTGTAAACTACATTTTGGGAACTGGAACCATACATAGATCATCTGTAAGATCAGCAAGTGTTCTTAAAAACAGATATAACTCCAGCTCCATGACAGGCAAACTGTTTTGGAACAATTGTGATAAGGTAGAAACTCATAGAATTCAGGATTTGGAATGTTACAGCACAATACAATTTTATTTCCAAGGTCTAAGTCTAGGACACTGTGAAGAATTTCCATAGTGAAATGGCAAAGCCTTTCCTACTGACTGCTTTCTAAAAGTATCTGTCATACTTGTTAGAATGTTAAATTTTTATTTTAATACCTTGTCCTCTTTGTCCTTTGGCTTCTCAGCATTCAAAACAATTATTTCTGCATCAGAAGCACTATTTGCCATGTCACTCTGCTTGTCATTTACAGACTACAGTGTGTGACAACTCTGCAAGGATACATCCTAGCACATTTATAGGACCTAAGAATTAAAGTGTTCATATCACCTGTCCTTTTAGAAAAGAGTGTTCTGTAAATATGACAAGAGAGCGTAGTGATGCATTTTTCATGTACTGCATTCCAGATATAACTCTTGTTCAATTACTTTTCTTTTACTGACATATCATATACCTTGTTATACTAATATGATGAATTAACTCTTTTTCATCTGCTTATTTTCTAACTCTATTTCTGCATGTGTAATGCACAACCTTTAATTAGTGACATGAAATAAGAACAGGGCACTGAGACAACACACATATTTCCAAGTACAACTTTGCCTAATGCAAGGGGAGGATGGGGGGAACTTGAGGAAACGGGATGATTGGGATAAAGGAAGGCAGGATAGGGGAGCAGGGAAGCACATTTCTTAATTAAGGGAGCCATCTTAGGGTTGGCAAGAGACTTGGACCTAGAGGGGCTCCCAGGTGCCCAGGGCGATGTCCCCAGTTAGTTCCTGGGGCAGCTGAGGATAGGGAACCTAAAATGACCCTACCCTATAGCCATACTGATGAATATCTTGCATATCACCATAGAACCTTCATCTGGCGATGGATGGAGATAGAGACAGAGACCCACACGGGAGCACCGGACTGAGCTCCCAAAGTCCCAATGAGGAGCAGAAGGAGGGAGAACATGAGCAAAGAAGTCAAGACCACAAGGAGAGCACCCACCCACGGAGACAGTGGGGCTGATCTAGTGGGAGCTCACCAAGGCATGGGATAAAACCGGTCTCTCTGAACATGGCGGACAATGAGGGCTGATGAGAAGCCAAGGACAATGGCATGGGGTTTTGTTCCTACTTCATGTTCTGGCCTTGTGGGAGCCTAGCCAGTTTGGATGTTCACCTTCCTAGACCAGGATGGAGGGGGGAGGATTTTGGACTTTCCACAGGGCAGGGAACCCTGACTGCTCTTCAGGCTGGAGCTGGAGGGGGAGAGGAGTGGGGGGAGGGGTGAGGAGTGGGGGGAGGGGTGAGGAGTGGGAGGAGGGGGAGGGAAATGGGAGGCTGGGAGGAGACAAAAATTTTTTTTTTCAATAAAAAAAAAAAGAACCATTACCCCAAACAGGTAGGCTCAGCAAAGTGACATCAATAAAGAACTTCCAAACAAAAAAAAAGATTAATAATTTTCAAGATGATGATGATGATGATAAAGATGATTATAATTTCTGTGTGTGTTTATGTGCCAAGACATATGCACAGATGTCATACACAGAACAACCTTGGGGATCAGTCTTGGTACTTCCTCTCTACACCAAGACAGGAACTCCTGTTTTTACTAGTGTCTCTTTTTAAATTTATTCTTTCTCTAAGAAGTCTGGGGTTACAGACCTAATGTGGAACAATGGTATTGTATCCTGTAAAGAATTGTCACGTGTATTGGTTTAATAAAACACTAATTGGCCAGTAGCCAGGCAGGTAGTATAGGCAGGGCAACCAGAATAGAAGAATTCTGGATAGAGAAAAGGCTCAGTCTGCAAACATCACACAGACAGAGAAGAAACAAGGTAAAAATGTCTCATTGATAAAAGGTATCAAGCCACATGATTAACACAGACAAGAATTATGTATTAATTTAAGATATAAGAGTTAGCTAAAAATATGCTTAAGCTATTGGCCAAACAGTGTTGTAATTGCTATAGTTTCTGTGTTATTATTCGGGTCTGGGCAGCTGGGAAACAAACAGTCTGCCCACACAGACCCATATAACTACATCCAGTTCTAGCTTTAGATGGGCTCTAAGGATTCAGCCTCCAGTTCTTACACTTGGATGGTAAACACTTTACTCATGTTTAAACACATCAGTAACTTTGTTGTTATTTGGTTTTTTCAAGTCAGTAATTTCATATTTGAGAATTCACCTTTAAAAATGATTCTCCTTTTTAGTGACTCAGGGTTTCTCTGTATAACTCTAGCTGTCTTGGAACTAGCTCTGTAGACCAGGCAGACCTCAAACTCACGGAGATCCATCAGCCTCTGCCTCCAGAGTGCTGGGATGAAAGTTGTGCACCCCCACTTCTCAATATAAATAATTATTTCATCTCCATGTCTTAATCAAACTTTGATATCTGAAAAGTCCTTTCAATAAAGACAATTATATTCCCTGAACTTTATCAGAAGGTTATTTATATTTCTGATTACATTTGGCCAGATGATTGCTGATAACTGTTTTAAAATTATAAAGTTCACAATAATTGCATCCATTATCATTATTTAAGAAGATCCTGACTTTGGTGAGAGTATAAAACAAAACTAGTTCCATTTAAATGATTAAAATTGAAACCTTTCAGTTATATTTTTTCAGAATTGTAAGATCCATTGGTAGTTAATTATTATTCTCTTAAACAAAACTTTTCTATAAAACAGTTTAAGATTTCCATTTAAATTTTGAATGATGGCTCAATTTCTTTCTTATACATTAAATTACATTTATTTTTGGCAGTGAATATGTATGCATATGTGTGTATCCATGTCGACATGCTTGTGAATACACAATACCATGCACTCATAGGTTAAATGATAAATTTTGAGTATTTGGTCTTGCCTTCCACCATGTAACTTGTAGAGATCAAACTTAGCATTTTCAGACACAGCAGTAAGCTGTTTTGTCCACTGAGTCATCTCACTGGGCATTTGTGATGCTGATGACAACTGACGTACAAAAATCCTAAACTCCTGTCCTCTTGTGTCATTTTGAGATACACACACACACACACACGTGTGTGCGTATTTCTATTTCCTCTTTTCTTCTTGATATCATACCTGGATCTAGCAAATAAGATTGAGTATACCTGTGAATTAATATAAAAAATTCAACTTTTGCTATCTACACAAAAGACCAGTTAAGATATTCTCACTGATACTCCAAGGCAGCATGGAATTGTTAGTAGCAGGATTTTCCTGTCTTTTTATTTGGACACCTGAGCATGTAGCTTTCATGCTACATGCTCAGGGCCCCATAACTGCTTATTTTACCTGAGGCATTCATACAATTTGTAAACAGGAAGGCATAAGAGGAATGGCAAGTGTACCAGTCTCCTCACTTAAGGAGCTCCTTGGCAGGAGATTCTATTAATGTGAACTTTGGCTGAACCTGTAAAAAGAACCACTCCTAATAACAACATGAGTGAGAAAACATGATTCCTTACACAATACACTGAATACAACCAAAGCAGGGCATAATTTCTGTAAAGCAGAAAGAAGAAAAGAGTAATATCATATATAGCAAAGTATTTTGAAGGAGCCTGGCCCTTTGAAAGGTGTAGCTTGGCTTGAGCACTTTGCACGGGCCTTAGAATTAGCAGGTTTCATTTGGTAATGAGTTATTGTGAGATAAAAAAGTCTCTTCATTGGAGACAGTAATTCTGAAAATGAGATGATTTTTATTGTATTTCTTACCAACACCAGGTATTGTGAAGTCAGTCGAGCGAGCAACATGTCTCTGGAGAGGTGTAAACTCTAACAGTCATGTCTGCAGTCTGTGTAGTTGCCTCCACAATAGTGTGTTCACCCACTTTTTATGAATCCTCCATCACAGTCAATTACCCAATGAGACGATTGCTTACTATGAGTTGCATCAGTTCTCCATTCTAAAATGTCTTGTTCCTCCAGTTTAAGCAAGAACTTGAAATGATTCAATGTGTCATCATTTTACAAGATCAGAGTAACAAGTGTCAGTCAGGAAACAGACATGAATTAAAACCTTCCTGTTTGTAAACTTGACCAAAAGTGACATTTTCATAAAGTTTGATACTATGTAATACATGGTTCCCTATAAAATTTTAAATATGTTATCCAATTACATTTTTAATTTGGATTATTGCACAGTTGGTTTTACTAACTACTGTGACTTTATCATTTGCATCAAAGTTTTCCTAAGAAGTTGTCCCAAAAATGACTTTGATTATTCTTTTAAAATCAGCACCTGCCATGGTTAATGTCTTTCTCTCGCATGACATATAGGAAGTACAGTTTCCCAATTTTATGGTGTTAAATCAAGGAAAATCAAAGAGTAACACTTAGAACCAAAAATTTACCAAAAACCAAAATGATGATGTCAAAAGGCAACCATCCAAACAGGGCAGGACAGAGGGCTGGATACCGTCCGTTTTCCCTTGGTACTTTTCTGTTGTGTGGTAAATATGGCCAAAGGCTACTTAGGGGAAGGAAATGGTTTATTTGATTTCAAATATCAGGTGATATTCCATCATTGAGGAAAGTCAGGGGCAGGGAGTCAAGCAGAAACTCAAGCAGAAACCCTGAAGAAAGGCTATTACTTACCTTGTCCCTTCTCACTGATGCTCAGTCCCTTTTCTTAAACAACTCAGGAACAGTTGCCCAGAGAAATCACTTCCTTCAGTAAACTCGGCCATCCCACACCAATAAGTAACCAAGAGAATTCTCCATAGACCTGCCAGGGCCACAGGTCAGTTTGACCTGGCAATCCTACAGCTACAGTTCGTTCTTCCCAGGGCATCCTTGGTTATGTAAATCTGAAAATACAGTTCACTAGAACACCATTCAGTGAACCAGTGCATGGGACACTCTTAGTTGTATGTTTGAATAAATCTATACATGGCATGTTCTGATTTAAGGGGTGAATAAACAAGACCCTCCAGAAATTAGAATGTGAAAATAGACATTAATTTATAAACAGGGTTTTTTTTCTATGAACAGGCACAATTATAAGAAAAAAGTAACATATGAGGAAAAACAAAATTTTCAATGATTGTATTATTCTAATTGCATACAAAAAGCCATAAACTAAAACACCATACTAAAATCAGTATGTAATGATGTCTCATACAACAACAACAACAAAAAAGACACAGTAATTGTCAACTGTTTTCTCACTTTCCTGCTGTAGGAAAAATATATAGTGAGAACAGAAAATTCATTTATTTTTCGTGTATTCTACACTACTTTTAAATTGTTGGCAAATTGCTATTCCTGTTAGTTGTGTTTATTCACAAACTTCAGTAGTCTTTTCTGCTGATATTTGATAAATCATGTAATGATTATTTAGAAATACAGAAGCCATGTTGAATAATTCATCCTGCCCTCTTCACCTCCGAAAAGTTAATTACCTAATTTCCATGACCTTTGCGTGTTTATCTATTTGGTTTTATAGCCGATTCATAACTGCTTAGTGAGTGGCCACCATGAGTTAGGTAATGTTTTTATTTAATTAATGTTGATATTAGCTTACATTAATTATATCTTCAACGAGAAAAATGATGGCAGCAAAAATGAAGACTTTGTTCCATGTTATTATGCATAGGTTCAATCCAACAAACACTTGCAAGGCACCTACAATCTGGCCGCACATATGCTAAGTGATAGAAATAAAATAGTTGCTTGTAACATCATCATCTTTGCCCTTGAGAAAATTACAGGGTGCTGGAGAGCCTGTATGTTTTTAACATTTACTTAAGTATTTTTAAAATAATAATTTATAAGTATAATTTTGACACATAATAATATGTTTATGCCATACAATTTTAATGCTAAGATCCATTTAAAAGTTTTATTATTATGCAGAAACAGCTTATAAATTATTTTAAAAAGAGCAGGAAAATACTCATAACTTATTTAGCATATAACAAGTGCCAAACACTGGGCTGTGTAGTTTGATACATTATCATGGTTAAACCTCAAAACGACTCTGTGAGTCCAACTCTTGCTCTTCACATTCTCATAAGAAAATACTCACTGTAGGATGCATTGATGAGTTGTCCACTGCTTCCCAGTATTATTTGGAGGAGGAAAGATTCGAACACCTTCGATGAGATGGCAGAGATATTTTTTTCTGTCTTCATTGGCCTGTTGAAATGTCCATAAGTAATTACCTAATATATAATAATTTTATTTACCAGTTAGCAACAAAGCTTCCTTGGCAAACAGGGATAAACATTTATCTGGGCTCACCAGTCTAGGGATGCACAAACTGGTTTTGTGGTATGAGAGAGCTTAGAAGAGCTTCATCTTGCCAGGATATCTGTCGCCAACTGGCAAGGATGTCCACATGTGTTTTCTCACTTGTCTAGGGCCTCAGCTGCTGCAACTGACCAGGATCTCTCGAGAGGAGTGAAAGAACTCTGCACAGAGGAAAGGATGCAAAGACTGACACACAGGCTATTCCTTGCTGAGACATGGCACTACAGTCTCATCACTCTTATTATATTAATGTTGGGTAAAAGATTCTTCATATCCACCTGAGATTTAAAGCACTGAGCAATAGAGATTAATATCTTATGTAAAAATTATGCTATGTCAAATTTCAAAGGATATGGTCCAAGGGAATATGAAGAATGATGGCTAATGTATAAACGGCGGCCATTGCCCACTCAATGACTGTAATCAACACCCACATCTTTTCAATAAGCAAAATGCATTATCTTTTTGAAAGTCACTGACTCCTTGATGTATTATATTGTGTTTACATATCTCAGGAACTATATTAGGTACACCTGTGGATGCTTAAATGATGCTTTTAATCTAAAAAAAAAGTGTAAACTTGAAAGGCAAATATTCAGCATTACTTAATTCTAAGCCCCTATTACAATGATGATATTCTGATAAATCAACTACTATGTCTAACAAGAGGGCTGGAAACTCACTTCAGTCCTTGGGTACATGGAGGCAAGTCTACTCCTTTCCAGACCCAGAACTATCTTCAGATCATAGGCAAAGTTAAGCAAGTTTTAATGAAAGGAGGTTAAAGTAAAGTCAGATATACTTTGCAGAGACTGTTGGGCAGTCCTGAAATAGTGACCAATGCTGAGTCTTTGAAGTTCCTTTTACTGAAGGTTGAGGTAGAATTAGCATGACCAATTTAGTGAAAAGAATTCACATTGACATCACAAATATAGAAACTCCATCTCTAGAAGCAGATAGCACATAGGCGCCATCATGGCATAATATAAACACTTGCACCTGTACCTTGCTTCCTTTGACTGTATATACTTTCTCTCCTGTCTTCTACTTTTAAACATAGATCTTTGCCAACAGCATTGGTGGCAAAGTTTTCCTCATTGGGAAAATGGAGCATAATTGAGTCAGTGAGTGTGATAGCCAACTCTAACTGTGAACTTGGATGAGGATCTCTTGAGAACATGAGGCAAGCTGTCTACTTCTCTTTACCAAGCAGCATGACCTGCTATGTCATCTGTACCACATTTGATGGCCTGCTGTGTCCTGACTCACTCAGTCAGGAGCCACCATTTCAAAGGAGCACAACTCTACATTTCTTTTCTTCCACCACTATGATCTTCTTACCATCTTCAAAGCAATGGCCTTCTCATCTCAGGGAGTGACTGATGCTCATACTTAGAGAAGCTCTTTTTGTGGCCAAGGGTTTCTTAGCTCCTCAGATTCACAGATAAACCTCAGAGGTAACATAAAGCCTCTTGTCAATCACCTGGCCATAACAAATTAAAAGCATGACTCAAATAAATGTCAACGACGTGTGATCATTAGTAAAACCCACTACTTTCTCTGCAAAAGATAAAAACTGGTTGGTTTGGTATTTCCACCAAGCACTTTGGAGAAGCTGATTTTTGCCTGAAGGACTATGTGAAATACCCTATAGGCATTCTTGCCTACTCTTCCCACACTGTTGTTCTCCCAAGCCTCTGGAAATAGCAGAAACTACCAATCAGACTTCAAGATGATGCAACTGATTGGGTGGTACAGGGAGCATTGAACCACAGAGAGTCGAACATCTGGTTATTTCTGTTCATAAGAGTTGTTTATTATCACTCCAATTTTGCTAGGAGTCTAAGGTGAGGTCATCTTTGTAGATGCATGAGAGTTTCCCTTGCACCAGGTTTCTATCTAACACCAAAATGCCACAGATGAAGATGTATCTTTCATTATTCTCCCCCTCTATCCATCCCCATATAGAAGTTAGCTCGATTTAGGAAATAACCAGGCTAGCTAAAAGATTACATACATACATACATATATATATATAATTATATATATAAAAGATTACATATATATATAATTATATATATATAAAAGATTACATATATAATTATATATATAATTTAATATAAGGGGAAAACCCATGAAACAGGAATGAGAAGTCCAAGCTCAGCTGTGCTGTGAGGGAACCACACAGACAGAGCACACCTGAGCAGGGGCCCAGAAAACCACACCCTATCGTGATTCCACCTCTTAAAGTTAATTGGTTGGCATAGATCCCCAATTATCTGCACAACCTAATGCTCTTTGTTCCCATCTCCACCAGCACCCAGTCTACCAAAGAGATCTCTTCTATTTCCCCTTCCCAGAGAATTTCAAGCCTCCCTGGCTGATTGGGAATCTTTGTCAGTCAATTATCTTTAAAAGGTGGGACCAAGTTAGGGTGTGGCTCTCTGTGGTTCCTGCTCTACAAGGCTGAGCTTGAACTTCTTGTTCCTGTTTCATGAGTTTGTCCATCACAATAAAGAAAAATATATTTGATCTATCTTTTAGATAGCCTTTTTTTTTTCTCGACCAGAGATAATTCAACACCTGGCTTCTTTAGGCATTAACTGTTCCACAGACTCTCTGGGTCTGTGGATTGTAGCACGGTTATCCTTTACAGCTAATATTCACTTATGAGTGAGTACATACTATGTTTGTCTTTCTAGGTCTGAGTTACTTCATCACTCAGGATGATATTTTTCTAGTTCTATCCATTTGACTTTGAATTTTCTGATGAGACTGTTTTAAAAGCTTAATTATACCTCACTGTGTAAGTGTACCATTTTTTTTTATCCATTTTTCAGTTGAGGGCCATCTAGGTTGTTTCCAGGTTTTGGCTATCATGAATAACATTATTATGAACATATTTGAGCAAGTGTCACATTGTAGAATGCTTGGGCATCCTTTGGGTATATACACAAGAGTGGTATAGCTGGGTCTTGAGGTAGATTGATATCTAAGTTTCTAAAAAACAGCCATATTGATTATCAAAGTGGTTGTACAAGTTTTTGCTTTTTTTTTTTTTCCCGAGACGGGGTTTCTCTGTGGTTTTGGAGCCTGTCCTGGAACTAGCTCTTGTAGACCAGGCTGGTCTCGAACTCACAGAGATCCGCCTGCCTCTGCCTCCCAAGTGCTGGGATTAAAGGCGTGCGCCACCACCGCCCGGCGGTTGTACAAGTTTATATTCCACCAACAGTGGTAGAGTGTTCCCCTTGCTTCATATTCTTTCCAGCGTAAGTTTTCATTAGTGTTTTTTTCCATTCGTACTTATAATATGGAATCCCAGAGTTGCTTTGATTTGTCAGATTAGTTACTACCACCCTAGTTGTCATCAGAGGGCCTTCATCCACTGAATGATGGAAACAGATGCAGAGATTCACAGTTAAACCCTGGGTAGAGCTCTGGTAATTCCATTGAGGAGAGTGAAGAAGGATTTTGTAGACTTGGGGGGATCAATATCATCACACGTGAACCCATAGAAATTTTTAACCTGGGCTCATAGGAGCTCAGAGACTCTGGCCAGACAGCTAGGGGGCATGCATAGACTTAGGACTTCTACATATGTGTGACAGTTGTTTAGCTTTATCTAACCGTGGAACTCCTAGTGGACAGAGCAATTCCTGTCCCAAATGCTTTGACTAACTTCCAGGAACCTAATCCTTATACTGACTGGTATTTCCCATTCTTAATATAAGGGGAGGAGATTAGCCCTATCTCAACTTGAACAGAAACAGAGGAGAGTGGATTGTGGGAGGGAGGTGGAGAGAAGAAATATGGGAAGAGATGAAAGATAAAATTGTACTTTGAATGTAAAATGAATGAATAAATTCAATTAATAACAATATAACAAATAAATAATAAAAATTTTCTACTTTTTTTGTACCTCACAAATTTACCTAAATTTCTAACTGTTTTGATTGCTTCTCAAGTATAAGTTTAAGGTATTAACAGAAGAATTAAAGTTTGTATAGATCTATCTTACTATCTTTAAATATTTATTACTATTTTTATTTGGATTTTTATATTATGAAATAATTAATTAAGTCATATAGTTTCACTTATTACTCACAAATAAATATATTGATACTTTTCTTAAAGTTTTTAAATATTCTTAAATTCTCAGAAAAAAATACTATTAAGTTATATTACAGTTGTTTCTTTAAATTTGTTAACATATAATTGGTAATTTCAGATCGCTATTCATAAGTTATGTTTTTGATATCATCTCATTTTTAGGGGGCTTATAAAAGTGAGGGCATGCATATAGGTATGTATGATGTTACAGCTGTGGGCAGGTGTGTGTGTGTGTGCATGCATGTGTGTGGCCATATTTGTACATGTGCATATGTAGGACAGAGGGCAGTCTTTGATGGTTTCTCAGGAGTCAAGAACTTTCCTTTAGAGGTAGAGTTTCTCACCAACCCATAGCTTACCTAATAGACTATGCTGGCTGTCAAGGATACTCTCAAACTCTCCATCTCTGTCTCCAACTCTGAGATTGCAATCTTGTATCACCTTGACTGAGAGCTTCCCAGATGAGATCTGGGGATCATGTGACAAATACATTGCTGGCTGAGACATTTCTCCAGCTTAATTTCACTTCATTTTCTATAGAATTAGTTTAAATGTCAACCTTGCTATATACATATTTCATTATGATATTAATTTAAAATTTTTCTTTATTTTTACAAACCTCATACACACATAGAATGAAATATGATAATATATACAACACAATATAACTATATCTACCCCACATTACCCCCTCCTACTCCTCCCGTACATTCCCTATCATGCTTTCAACTCCTTTTTCTTTTTGGTATGTTAGTAAGGTCAGTTACTTTCCTCTATGTGTCTGGGAGTGGAAGTCATTCACTGCAAATAGGAAACCTAAAAGTGGCCATATCCTCAGTAAAGAATTATTCTTCCCTACCAAGAAATTTTCCACTGTTAATACTCCTAAGTAAGGGGTGAGGCGTATGAACTTTCTCTGTGTTGTTTTCTTTTGTTTGAGATAGATTGACTTCGATCTCTTCTGTAGATCAACCGAGTGTCATCCTTGCATGCAGCAATGCTCCCCTTGCCTATAACTCTCAGTGTAGGCATCACAGGGATGTCTCACCACATCTGTCCTCATGATAAGAACTTTGAAATACCCCTTGAGTTTCTCAATAACATTTTCTGTTAGTTTAACCACACATATGACAATATTTGGAAGACTTTAGGAAAGAGTCATGATCACTGAATTTGAAACCCCGAAGCAGACATCAGCAAAAGCAGCTGAGAATTAAGGAACACATTTCAGTACCATCTTTTTTTTTTTGTTTGTTTTTTTTTTTTTTTTTTTTTGAGACAGAGTTTCACTGTAGCTATTGAGCCTATTCTGTTACTAGCTCTGTAGACCATTCTGGCCTCAAACTCACAGAGATCCGCCTGCCTCTGCCTCCCAAATGCTGGGATTAAAGACGTGTGCCCCTACTGCCCGGCTCAGCACTATTTTTTAGATATCAAAATGATTTTCTTTTGTCCACATACAGGCTAACTAATAACTGTGAGGAGCCATGTTTTCACATAAATTATTTGTGTCTTAAATTCACATATCATTCATTATCTTAAGTTGCAGATCATTGGCTTAAAATATTAGAATGCGACATTTAAAATGACATCTCCAAAATGTTATATTAAGTATACTAATATGTGTGCATTGCTCCCTGATCATCAATTTTGGGAAAGCCTTTAGATTCTGATGAAAATTATGCAAATTCCAGCATACAGCCCTCCTTAGAATTTCCGTTAACTTGACACTAATGTTAGCTGCCCATCACATTAACAATAATTTATCTGAACTAAAAGGCTGGAATACCAATTACTGTGATGAGTGAAGCCCATTCTTGAAGTTTCTTTTCCATGTTGTACATAGACACACGTCAGGACACAGAGAATAGCGCAGATGTATCAAAGTCTTTTAAGGAACTGAGTGCATTTGTGTCACGGGGCAGGTTGTGGTTGACAGAAAATACCTCACAAAGGAAAAGAAGTCACTTTGTGTTGAGAGCAAAGGGTTGAAAGAGAGAGAAATATATGTGAAGATATTCTCACTTCTTTAGAAATATTACTGCAGATTAATTTTATTGAATGCATTTATGAATAATTAAATATTAAATATGAATAATTAAAAATACTAATAGTTTTTTCTCCAATAAGTGGTTTATTTCTTCCTTTCTTTATCATAGCTTCTGAGTGTGAATGACTTCAGCTTCTCACAATAAAAGGAAAGATTTTTTAAACAAAAAGGCAAAACAATAACTTCCATTAAGGAGATATTGTCACTTGTCTTCAAAGGAAGACTTTGATGTAAACCATAAATTTATGTACACACATGGTTTTTACATTGATGTAAGATTCTTTACAGTAGATTTGAGTAACTGAGAATACTTTGAATAATTTTTTCATATGTGTTTCTCTATATACTCTTGGATATATAGAAATGATTCTACAGATTTGTGGCAATACCAAAGTTCTCTGTATTTGTAATAAATACTTTGCTATAGTAAGAAGACTATCAAATAAAATCTCCACTTACATAATGTTTGAAATAATTAGCTAAGATTTTGTGTGTGTTTTTAATATATTTTGTGTTTGTTACAAAAGTTCTGTAACTTCCCTGGTCTTTGACATAGTAAAATGCAAATATTTTCTATCCAAACTCTGAAGCAAACAAAGGTGAATCAAGAAGAGTTATAATACTAGTAACTCCCAAGAAAGCAAATCAAAACATTGTCACTATTACCACAGTCCATGTGGGGATCTAATGCCTTGCTGGAAAATAAAAAGAAAATAGTAAAAGGATATAGTGCTGAAGACAGTGGCATCTGAACTGAAAGTTACTCTCATATAAAATTATAAAAAGATGCATTTCCATTAGGAGAGGCCTTCCTTACCAGGATATAGAAAATGGTCTTTCTATAAAGAGTATGCCTCCCACCTCATTCTTTACTTTCTTCTACTGTTGGAGTTGTATGAAGAAGCATATAGATTTGACATAAATGAGTAACAATCATGAGTCTATTTTATGACATATTTATATAGATACTCAGAAATTCTAGTACTAAGCATAAATGTAACATTCCCCTAAAGAAACATTTATATCCGCTTTCCATGTGGCTCAAAGTATTTATTTGCTGAAGAATTACAAAAAGGAATATGATACATTTAGTTTTAACTTTTTGGGGGAGACATAAACAAATTATGATAAAACCTTGATAGCTGCTGATAGTAGATAACAATTAGGATTCTAATATGTCCTATTTGGTGGATCAGTGAGTCCATTTTGTTTCTTTTTAAGCATGGCTGAGAGGTTATTTAGAAAATGTGAGTGAGCCCACACCATGCACTTAACTTTTTAATTACTGTGGTACTCTTACATCTATGATTGTTTGACAGTGGGTTGTATGGAGGTGGGTAGAGCAGAATCATAGTCACTATCAAATGAATATTGTTTTTATGATTCTAGCCTTCTACTAGGAAATGTAGTAACCTCATTACTGCAAACCCAGCCATGCTGGCATTGTATTGTTTGTTTGATTGTCATGGATACTGGGTTAAAGAAATCTCTATTCTAAGAAGACTATAGTGTAGGAGGATGGCCTGCTTCTTTGTCCTGACTGCCTGGCTACCTTAGTCCTGAAATAAAAACGCAAAAATTGTATTCATTAAAACACTGCTTGGCCCTTTAGCTCTATCTTCTTCTTTTTTTTTTAGCTCTATCTTCTTATTGACTAATTCTCACATCTTAATTTAGCCCATTTCAATTAATCTGTGTATTGCCGCGTGGCAGTGGCTTACTGGGTAAAATTCCCAGTGTCTGTCTCCAGTGGATCCATGGAATCTATCTGACTCTTTCCTTTTCCCAGGATTCAGTTTTGTCTTCTCTGCTTACCTAAGTTCTGCCCTATCAACAGGCCAAGGCAGTTTCTTTATTCATTAATCAATGAAAGCAACACATAGACAGAAAGACCTCCCACATCACTATGGAATGACTATGTACTGATAACAGGAAAGGAACAAGTCATATTACATATTGTATACTAAATTTCTATATATAATGTTAAACTTTAGGAAACTCACCTATGTATCAACAATGATATTTGCAGCTAGAAATATTAGCAACAATAACCTATATTAACTATATTTTGTTTATCTTTGTGTAGAAGAATGCGAATTTTAGCATCATTGCATTGTGACTTATGCCTTGAAAAATTATATGCATCCGTTTTTCTGTAATAGCCACCATACTACTTACTAGTAGACAGCTCTCCTGAGCTCCTTCTAAGAATGATGTTAGCTAACACATCTGGTTTAAACCAGTGATGATATGATTGTGTTCTCTCTGCTAAGTACTAGAAAATGAACTGTTGCTTCTACTGTACAAATGGATTTCCAGGATAGCCAGGTTATTGTTTTTATTCCTTTCTTTGCTTTCTGCACTTGTATACATTTATTGAAAGATGGCAATATCATATTATGATGTAATTTCATGGAAGGTTTATTAGGCTGTTTCATTTTTCTTAAAAAAACAAGTAAAGAAACACCTTTAAGTTACTTCAATGTACAACAGTTTCAAATATTCAATTATTCAAATATTTTAGGAAATATTTCTACTGCAATAGTTAAGCTCCAAATTGTAAAATATTCAGGACTTCAGAGCTGGGAGGTTTGTATCTCCCTGTGGACTTTTCCAGTGAGTCTTCTCTTATAGCATCCTACCCTTGAAATGTGTGTCAGGCTTCTTATTCATGCACAAAAAAAAAACAAACTCATATAGATTTCTCTAATTTGACTCCACACATTTTCTATAAATTATCTTTGTGTATGGTTTATTAACTTTTGAATAAATATTTCTATTTATTTTAATTATTTATTATTATTATTATGCTTTTGGTATTGTTGAAGATAATTAAATCCTATAATTTATTTTATTTTTATTGAAAATATATTTTTCACACAATATATTCTGATTTTGGATGCCCCTCCCTCAAGTAAACCCAGTTCATCCCCATCTAACCTCCAATTCAGATCTATATTCTTTCTGTCTTTCATTATAAAACAGGCAGCTATGGGATAATGATGAAATAAAATGTAATACATGATAAAAGTAAAACAAATACTGACAGATCAGATTGAACAATATAAGCAATCAGAAGAAAAGAAGCCCAGTGAAACAAAAGAAACATAGACCCACACATTCACACTCTCCAGAATCCCATACAAATATTAAACTGGAAGTTGTAATTCTATGCAAAGGACCCAAAGGATAAAAAGAAAAATATATATAAGCAAAATATAATAAATATAAAAATATGAGATAAAATTTAAAAAGAGGAAAAGCTCTGACATGACATTATGATACAAGGAACTTCCAAAGATGTTATTGATTTCATCTTTTTCTGTTGACCATCTATTGCTGGGTATGCAACTTGCCCTTAAAAATTGTGAATGTGATTTTGTATTATACAAACAAAATGAAAGAAAAAACATATGATCATCCCATTTGATGCATGAAAGACCTTTAACAAAATCAAACACCTCTTCATGATAAAAGTCCTAGAGTGCTTAGTGATACAAGGAACATATCTCAATATAATAAGGCAGTGTATAAGAAGGTCATATCCAGTATCAACTTAATTGGAGAGAAACTCAAAGCATTTCCACTAAAATAAAGAACAATGCAAGGCTGTTCACTGTCTACATAGCAATTCAGTATATTTCTTGAAATATTAGCTAAAATAATAAGACAACTGAAATAGACCAAGTTGTACAAATTGGAAATGAAGAAATCAAAGTATCTTTATTTACAGAAGTCAGAATAGCATATATAAGTAATCCTAAAATTTCATTGGGAAACCCTTAAAGATTGTAAACATTTTTAGCCAAGTAGCTGGATAAAAAATTACCTCCAAAAATCAGTAGTCCTCCTATATGCAACAATAAAAATACTGAGACAAATATCAGGGAAGCAATACCTTTCAAAATGGCCTTGAATAACATAAAATATCCAGGAATAACTTCAATCAAGTGAGAGGCTTGCAAGACAAAAACTTTAGACTGTTGAAGAAAGAAATTGAAGAAGACATCGTAAGATGGAAAGATATCCCATGCTCATAAATCAGTAGGATTAATACAGTAAAATGTCCATCCTACCAAAAGCAAGCTAAAGATTAAGTTCAGTCTCCAGGAGAATTCCAATGCAATTCTTTACAGATATTGAAAGGACAATCCTCAGCTACATATGGAAACATAAAAATCCCAGAATAATTTTAAAAAGCCTGAATAACAACAGAGTTGTTGGATTTATTAGTGTCACCAATATCAAGTTGTCCTAGAGTGCTATAGTAATAGAAATAGCTTGGTTTTGGCAAAAAAAAAAAAAAAAAAGACACATTCATCAACAGAATTAAACTGAAAGCCTAGGCATAATCCACATACTAATAGACAACACATTTTTAATAAAGAAGACTAAAATATACTGGGAAGAGTGTCTTCAACAAGTTTTGCCAGTCATACTTGATAGCTACATGAAAGGAAACCAAATAGATCCATACTTATGACTCTTTCCAAAAACTCAACAACAAATGGATCAAAGACCTTGATATGATGATAGAAGATAATGTAAGGAATGGAATTGAAATTATTTCTTTCTTTATAATTTTCAAGATGGTAGAATATTTAATTCTTCAATGAGATGGTAAATCTATGCATATCTCGTCATAGGTTTGTGTAATATCAGAGGTCTTTATTCTTCCCCTGACATGTACATGTTTATTTTTCTGTCCTTTAAGAGCAAAGTTTCTGAATATTATTATTTATTTTAGACTGGTGCTCAAAAATGTATACCAATAATTAGAGACAGAAAAATCTGTTGTAGAAACAAAAACTGTTTTTTGAGAAGTTTCTAGGGGCACATGTTAGTAACCTAAGCACAAGAAAAGGCATCATACTTCCTGAAGACAGCCACTGGGATACCACATAAAATAGAAAAGTAATTAGAAAAACCTAATTGATTTTTCAATTATAAAATTGATTTTAAAATGACAGTGCAAGCAAAGATGACTTTCCAAGTGATGAGATCATTTCCAGACATACGAGACACAAAGTACTATTAAATTATTATATAATAAAAGACTATCACAAGAAGAATGTGTGGATTTGTTGTCCATGTGGTCTCTATAATTATGTAGAAAAGGTTTGTTAGAATAAAGACAGTCTGTACCTTTAATATTCATTAGCCTTGAGCAAATCTAGGTTTCTTAGAAATTTTCAAGCCTAATGAACATATTCCCTTCATCTCTCATTAAGTCAGAGGCATTCATCAATTTCCTGGAAGGGATGTATGGAGAAGGGAAAGAATATGAATTGCAATTTCTTATACAGTAAAATTTCAAAGATTTGCTTTCTGGGAATGAAAGATATTGGCAACTTGCCTAAGGTATTTTTGTTGTCTCATTAGGTTCTCCCTAAGATTTCAGCTGCCTTTTTTGGTCTCTCTGTACTGTTATTAGATATACTTATGAAAGGCTTCATAATAAATACAATTGTTCCCTTATGATTAGTTCTGGAGTCACAGTGAAATATTTATGTGTCTTGTACCTGTTTTTGCCAGCCAGGTATTTTGTACATGTAGTTCTACTCCATCACAGTGGCTTCCAATTTCCTCACTCCAGTTCCAGTTTTAACCTGGTTGCTCCACAGATATCATATCACAGCTAATCTTTGTTCATATACCCAGGAAGCAACTCACAATTCAGTTTTACTCATTATTATTCACACAGATAAACAATGCCTATAATGTTGACTTTTAGATAACTCCATGTATGCTTTCTGAGAGTCGGTTTCAAACCGTTCTTCTGAGCTAGACCTAGATGTCAATGTCACATCGTTTTTGTGCTGTCCATCAGCTCCATGTTACATGACCTTTAAAGATGTAATGTGATTATGTAATTACAGAGATAGTCACACTTTTCAGCCTTGATATAAAACAGAGATAGACAGTGCACAGAATTTACTTTATTCCTTCGATATGACTTAAGAATGTTTTATGAATTATTTTGTATTAGTAATAAGTAAAAGCAGTTGATAGGAAACAGAAGATTAAAACCAAATCAAGTGGTGGCTAGAGGGATGGATGAGCAGCTAAGAGCTCTTGCTGAACAGCATGAGGTTCTGAGTTCAAATCCCTGAGGCTCAGGCAGAAACCTGAGTATGTCTACAAGTGCCAATGTCCCCAAACTGTGGAGGGAAGAGATAGGAGGCAGCCTGAAGTTTGCTGTCTGTTAAAGTAAGTGAAAACACTGTTGCAAATGAATAAAATGGAGAGAAATAGAGGACACCTGATGTACTCAGGTCTCTGCATCCGCATGTGCAGCTACACCAGCACACATACATGTGGACATAAAACAAACACATTCACCACACACATACTCATAATACATACACACACTGCTAATAGAATATATATAGAATATGTATATGAAAGCACGCATATATGTGTGTAGCACACATATTCAGTAGTATAAATAAAACCTAAGAAGATTAACTTATCAAAATTTGGATGTTTTGGTGACCTGGTAGGACAGAAACACATGGAAATATGTTTCTACACTTCTTCTCACATAGTAGATATGTAAGCCTCCTCAAGGTGTAGAAATCATAGGCATTTACCGTGGTGACAAAGTGACTGCTAGGGCAGATCTGCTCAGCTGATAGCTTCACATTCGTAGCAACTGTGAGAATCGACTTGGCTGATAACCCGACAGGACTGAGAATTGTCTAGAAGACACACCTCAGGGCACTTCTGTGTCGTTGTTTCCAGCGATTAACTGAGAGGGCATGACTCCTTCAACATGCGTGGTTCCAAATGAATAGAAAGTGACAAAGGAGTTCTACTGTGGTTGCTAAGTGAGATTTCCAGTAACTAACATTTCAAGGTTCATATTACACTGTTTCTTGCCTTACATCAAGTTCAAGTAGCTTTAATTTTTTAGAATATTTCCTGTTCTTCCTTTCCAATAGCTGTTCAAACATGTCAGCCCACTCTTCCTCTCACTTTCAATATGATCAAAATGAATTTCTTTTTGTTATAACTCTTCAGTGCAAAAATGATCATTCTTATTTCATTAACTCATTAGCAGTAATAACTCATTTACATATTTCCCCTGATAACTGTCTTTTTCCATAAATTTCTCCTCAAACCCTTGAATTATTGTGACATTTTTGGGCTAATCCAAAATGCTAGGTAACTGTATGTTTCATAATAACACTGAATTATACTTAATATCACGCTCCATTTGAAAATTGGATATGATAATATGGTCTTAATAACAATGCTTAGTGAGTCAATAATTACAAAATGTGTGATCTCTGCTAGTCAGAAACTTTGTAATTTGCTTATGAAAATGTAGGTTACATTATTAACCTTGGTGTTTAACTTAGATTGCAAATGGACTTAACTTTGGTTGTGAAGAGGATCAAATGAATTAATGGCGATGAAACTAATATGTATATTGTGCAATTCTCTGTGTAGGGCACTACTATCTTGAAATATAAAATCAAACTTTCTAGACAAAATATTGTCCTTTAAATATTCAATATTCTAAAGGAGAAAATGAAGATTCCATGCTCAAGTTGTGAATTGTTTTTTTCTACTCTTTTTTCTTTGTTCCTTTCCTTTTTATTTATTTATGTTTTAATTAAAGAATTTTTACATACAATATTGTAGTAAGGAGACTGCTAGTTTGTTCAGGCCACTTAGCCCAGAAAAAAATCACACAGAAACTGTATTAATTAAATTAATGATTGGCCCATTAACTCTAGCTTCTTATTGGCTAACTCTTACATATTAATTTAACCCATCTTCATTAATCTGTGTATCGCCATGTGGCAGTGGTTACTTGGAAAGTTCCCAGCGTCTGTCTCCAGCGGTCTACATGGCTTCTCCCCGACTCTGTCCTTCTTTGTCTCAGTATTCAGTTTAGTTTTCTCTGACTACGTATGTTCTGCCCTATCAATAGGCCCAAAGCAGCTTCATTATTCATTAATGGTAATCACAACATACAGAGGATAATTCCACATCACAATGTATTCTTTTCCTCTTAATATGGATCTTTTTACCTTTTAAGCATTCATTTTACTTTAATTCATGTATAATGATGTGTGTTTGCCTATTTTATGAACACAGATGGTGGTGTGTCAGTAGAAGATGAAAGATGGTGGTGGATCCACTGAGTCTGGAGTTATAGGAAGGTGGAACTCAACTGGTGTGGATCCTAGGAACCAAAAGAATCCCCTGAAAGAACAGGAAGTGTTCTTAATCACTAAGTATCTTCTTGGTCCACTGTTTTGTTTGCAAGTTTTTAGTAGTCAAACTAATCCAAAGACTTTCTTTTCTACATGTGTTTTTCTTAATTTCTCATTATTCTTGTATCATTATACTTTTCCACATTCTTCTGCTATTTAGTATTCAACAGATAGGTAAGTCACCAAAGAACATCAATTGAGGAATGGCCTCTAGGAAAACATCCTGGTAGCATGTCTGTGGGGCACTTTCTTCATTAATAATCAATATAAGATGGTAACAAAAAAATTAAAAAAAAAGACAAAGAAAAAAAAAGAAAAAGAAGTTGAGCAAATCATGACAAGCAATCTAGTAAACAGTGTTCCTCCATGGTTTCTGCTTCAAAGTATTACCTTGACTTCACTCAATGATGTACTATAAACTATACATGAAATTAACTCTTTATTCCCAAATTGCTTTTGGTAATGTTGCTTATCACAGCAACAGAAAATAAACCAGAATACAAGTTTGTACCAGAGAATAGGATATCACTCTGATAAACATGACCATGTTTATCTATCATCTATCTATCTATCTATCTATCTATCTATCTATCTATCTATCTATCATCTATCTATCTATCTATCTATCTATCTATCGATTTATCATTTATCTTTCTAGTTTTGCTTGTTTGTGACATGGTTATCATGATGCTTAGAACTTTGAAATTTCTTAATTTCTACAAATTATAAATCATGAATTCCACTTATTTAGTGAGGATAAGAATAGGGAATTGTTGTGAAGAAGCAGTATTTTCTATGTCAGAGAGGTTAGCTGAACACAGGGAGTTTAGGAAACTGAACTACAACATCAGGGCTGATGTTCACATCACAGTTGACTGTGAGAAAGAACCTCCTACAGATGCTAAGCCGTCCATCAGTACACCATGCCCTGAAATCTACTTGCTGTGGATGCAACTTGATACCTTTCCATGGAGAATATGATAATATGCCACGAACCTGAGTGGAAGTTTGGGGACATTCATGGCTAGCAATACCTAGCAGCCTTTCTAAGGAAGATAATGAATTTAGACTTCTGTGAACTAAGTCACAAGCCAGGAGTGCTTTACCTAATATGGTATTTTCAGGATACATAGCTTTCAGAGAACATAACACTATTTATGTAATGTCAAACAAATAATTTATCCTGGGTTGTCTGTGTGAAGTATATGATGTGAAAAGAGAAACTCTGCTCTTGGCGAATTCAGTTTGGGTTGATGGGATCAAACCTTGATTACTCTAATTATTAGCTCGGCTGTCTTGAGCAATTTACTCAACTACACCAAGGTCTCGTTTCCTCATCTAGAAAATTGGGCTAATCATAGAGTTGGCTGGTGAGGTTGTTGCAAGGATACATTAAGTGGGTTTCTCTGCAGTGTCCCTTGTACAGTATATTATTATGATGGCCATTGTAAGAGGTAACATTATACCCAACTCCTATGTGGTAATAGAGGGGAGTTCAACAATATTTCTTTCACATATTCTGCAGAGAAAGAAAAGGTTTGGTACAGTAAGAGATTGTTCAAAAGATTTTTTTTTTCTTTTGAAAGACAGTTATTGGGACAAACCAGGCTAGAGTGAAAAAAATGAATATTTATCGAAAACACTCAAGGAAGTATAAATAAAGGGAGCTGCATCTCAATTTAGAATCATCTAGGATGCTCACAGCATTTTAAAGTGGAAGTACAAAGAAAGAAGCTTCAACCTGGAGTTAAGATTCTCTCTTTAGAATGGGAGCAATTCTGAGTGACTGGTCTGAATTGATTCAAACAGTATTGAAAATAATTTGGTGCAAATACTTTTATTTGAAAGAAATTATAAACTACAAGAGGAAAAAACACATTGTTTTCTACTTTTCCTTGAATAAATAAAATATTTCATTGTAAAAGATTAGTGCTTTTTACTTTTTTAAAAGTAAATTAGACAAATAGACAAACATCTAAAACTGTTGTGAATGGCTTATCTGAGAAACTGATGAGTATTTTACACAAATACGTTCTTTAGGCAAATGTGATATTTGCATTAAACTTGGAAGAAAGGAAGGTTCTAATTGACCTCTCTGCCCTCTGGATGCTCATAAGCTCTAAGACTCTTTCTATGAGCACAGATCAGTGATTCTGGACTTTTTTCTTGTTTTCCATTGGAGTCTTAAGTTGTGTAATGTTGCAACTCAGCTTGCTGTATCACAGATATCCTTCAGTTTATTCATAATAAACCATCTGTGAGCTATGTTTCTCCTGTAGTATCTCAATTAAGTCTTCAGAGCCTTAAGCTATACCGTGGACTTCATTCCATATCTTTCTATCTACCTCCCCATACATTTACTTTGTTATTGATCACTGGGTTACAGGTAATCATACTTTTCTCAAGATGTTTTACCCAATGATCCTTTTCTTCACTATTCCTGCTGATTCTATGAACTGCCTTTCTTTGATACTATTTTTATGACAGTAGGTACAACCACAGTTTTTACAGTGTCCATCTAACTCATTAAAATCTATAAGAAAGAAGTTGACAGTCAAATTAAGTATGATGATTTTATCATTTTTATAAGTTCTAACTACTATGAGAAACAGAAATTTAATTTTCTTACTTCACTGTACCAAGAAGTCTAAGATCAAGGTTTAGATCTATGGAGTGATGGATGAGATCTGTTCAGTACATTGCCTGCTTGTGGTCTTATGGGGAAAAAGAGACAAGACATTATTGTTTCATTACAGTACAGTCATGCTCCAACCATTTTCCAAAGGCCCTACTGTTCGCCAATCCTATCAACTTGGAAACTATGTGTACTTGGAGTGATGAGGGGTAACATAAATTCTCACTATAGTGATGTTGAAATTGATGAATTAAATGCATTCTTTCTTTGATGTAAGATTTATTATAATAATACTATGACTTGAATATTTACCCCAAAGTTCAGGTTCAGAAAACTTAAACCCAATGCAATAATATGGGGAAGTAGAACCAAGTAAAAGGTAACAGGGTTTGATACCATTATCACAGAAAGTGATTAATATTTAGACAACATACTCATGTATATAATGAGGCCAATATTCTTCTCCTGGTTCAAGTACTCTCTGACACTCTTCTGACCTGTTGTCTATGCCATGGATTATGTTGCACAAAGGTCTTTCCCAGATGCTAGCTAAGTGATTTCCCATGCAAGAGCACAGTGAGAATTCTTTTTTGTTATTATTTTTATAATTTTTCCATTACATGATACTTTGTTATTGCAATACAACACAGAATAAAAATGAAAAATATTTCTTTTTTTTCATATAGCTTTGCGGTCGTTTCAGTGATTTTTTTAATTTATATTTTTTGTTTCTCAGTGATAAAATATGTAAATGCTGCAGTCAATAAAGATTCCTTGTAATTTTATGTTCTCAGGTCATTTTGCCTACTACAAAATACTGAACTTATGTGTTACTATGTTATTATGTTTCCTCAAAAATCATAGCTCAGAGAAGCAAATATTATCATCTTGAATTTTACAGTGTATCCAATCAGCATATTTACTTCTTGACTCAAGGAGAGAAGTAGTTTCTGAAATTGTACAACATAAAACAGAGAAAATCTGAGAAAGACATTACTGATAAATAATTAAACATGACCACCCCATAAATATGTGGAAATCTCTTTATTCTAATTATAGTTTCGAAGGCATGTTTCACATTTTATACTATAGCTTCTTAAAAAAAAAAACCTCTGTAAGTATTTTTTTTTTACTTAGTCTTCAAGTGAATAATATTTTTGGTCTTTATGAGACGTGTTCTATAATTCACAAGGAATAAGAAGTGCTCTGCTGAACTATGGAGGCTTCCATTTCAATAGGATGGAAGTTTTCCATAAAGTTGACATATGTGTAGGTTGGGCACGTGTTTGTGTGAGGGCACATGCAAGGGCAGGTTCATGTGCACTGCTGTGTGCCTATGTGGCAACCAGAAGGCAGCATCCTGTGTCTTCATTAATCTCTCCCCACTTCAATTTTTAAGACAGAGTTTCTCACTGGCCATCAAGACCAGGGATCATCCTGCCTTTGATTCTCCCATGCTGGAATGGTGAACAATTGGGCAGCCTTTTATTTGAATTCTGATTTAAATCTTATTATCTAATTTAGGAAACATTTTACTGACTGGAATATCTCCACAGCATAAAACTTGACATATTTAAAAGCCGAATCCTCTAACATTGCAGTGTCTTGTATACTTTCAGCCTCTGAAGCCATATTGCCATTGTCTATATGATTTGTACAAGACACATTTTATTTCCCTTGAGTTTTAGCAGCAGCGTTGCCAAGGAACCACGCCTGATAGTGTTGAAGGACGAATAGGAAGTAATTCTCTAATCTTATCAATGAGTAAAAGAAAGGAATTATTTAATACAATTTCTTACTCAACACGTTAGATATCAAGTTTTCAAAATTGATGAGGTCTTCATGTTATCAGTTTCTGATAAATGCAGACCATTACATATCCATCCTAGAGTGTGGATTCTGGGGCTTCTGATTTTTAGTATATGATATGATTATTTCTCCAGAAAGAAATTGAAACATTGTCAAAGCCGAGGACATTTCTAGATATAAAATGAACTGAAATATCCTTTTGAACATTTATGAAAACATGTCACCTTTAATTGTTTCAAAGCTAGGTCCTTCTTAAGTTGGTAGGACCCAGTATTTAAGTCAAGCCCTTTGAATATTCACTGAGGGAATTCTTTATGGAAAAACGGGAATGAATGAATGAATTGATTACATTTTATTAGTAATAAGTACAACCATTTTATGATTTGTTACAATGACTTATTTATACAGTCACTGAAGGTGGGAAAGAACACAAATGCAGGGTCCTTAGGAGAGCTGAATGTCCTAAGAACAAGAGCACTGTGTCACCGTGGTGAGCTGCTAGCCCATTTCTAGTATGTTGGAGAAGAGGGACAGTGTTCTCAATGCTAATATTTGTTGAATGCCACTAAGTTGAAGGCCCCAAAGTGACTTTACACAGTATTTCATAGATGTAAAATAATTTGCTTCTAGACAAATTAACTTACTATAAAACAAGCAAAACCTGTGTTTGAGTCATCAAAACCATCTATTAGAATTTCTCTCATGCAGTCTAATGTGGAAGAACAAGCCAGTAAGTCTAGCACTTTGGGGTTGTGGAGTTGAAAGCAGAGAAAGGTGGAGTTCAAGGTCATCCTTTGCTACTGAGGGAGTTTGATGTCAGCCAAGGATACAGAGGAGCCTAGTCCAACAAATAGGCAGCAAAACAGCAACAAGAAGCTGTGGCATTTCTTTGATCAAAGAATGGCTTCAATCCAGGTGTTCATGGCCAGTTTAGAAAACATAGGGAGGGAGAAACTGTCCCTTAAGACTAAAATATTGTTTCAGTTTTATTCTTGTAAATATTTGTCTTTTAAAGCTTCAAAATTAATTTTCTTTAGCATTAAATTTCATCTAGTAGCTTAGAATCTAATTATGTTTATGATTAAAGCAGCAGTTCTTTGTTTTTATTCTAAAAGCAGACAAATATTAACAAATATTCAAAGGCAGTGGAGAGCAAATCTTCTGTTTCCCGGAGGTTTGCGGAGTGAAAGGAGGAAGCCTGTGCACTGGTCATACAGTTTTGATGGTCTCGACAGTACAACTGCTCTCAGCCCTGACACTACATCTTACATGTTTCGATCTTTTCTTCATCAGTTATCATATTTGAACCCACAAAGGAAAATATTGATAAACAGTCCTTATAGTGAGATACTTAGTCACTTTTGAGTCTGAGTGTGAGGATTTTCCTCTCTACAGAGTCATACATAGATTTGCAGATGAAGAAGGAATGTGTGGATTGAGGGCTGGTTGAACATTCATCCCTTCCCAGCTTCGCCATGATTTAAAAAAAGTCTCCTCCAGCTAAGGCAGCACCTACCCATTTTCTACTTTGTAGTAGCTTTTATGCTAAGAAAATGTCTGAAGATGTCCTATCTCCTGGGGAATGAAGTCGTGTTGTGATAAGGAATTGTAAAAGGATTGTAATGTTCTCAAAGAGCAGGAGTCAAGGTCAAATTAAACTGCTAAGCCCTTTTAGTTTCCTCCATACATAGTTTGCATTCCTCTTCTCTCTAGTATAATCATGTCTGTTTGCTAAAAGGTTATGCAAAAAATTAGGCTTTTAGAGCACTGACAGCTCAGTCATAAAAAAAATCTGTGTTTTTTTTTTTTGCACTTTATATGTGAACACCTGCTACACTTTTAATGAGCTTTAAATTATACTTTACACCCATGTAACAAGAATGGATATTACTCTTTAGTTATAATCAAAAAAAATATCAGAATGACTTGTTGCTATGAGCAACAGCTTGTCAAAAAAGGATACTTCCTCCAGGAACAATATAGATAGATAGGTCCAGGTTGATAGATAGAAAATGTGATTTATATTACATTGAGAGTTATCAATCTTTTAAATGTTCTTGTCTTCTGTGATTTGGAAGGAATTTGTCATTGTTCTGTGGCAATGACTAGATTATTTTCTTCTGTTCTTATCTTTGTTCTTTCGTTCTCCTTGCTTCTTATAGGCCAGAGGAGAAAAATGAGGACTTCCGAGACAGTTTCACTGTTTCTGACAAAATTAAAATGAATAGGAGCTAAATAGGATTCAAAGAGACTCTTGAAATGGTGGAATATAATGTTAATTTTGATGTATTTTCCCTGATCTCCAGAATTACTTTGAAATGTTTCACTTATTTAAATGAAACTTAGCTATTGCCAGATTTCATTTTAAAGGATATTTCGTATATAATAGTGGAGAAAGCATTGAGAATAAACCATTGAGCTGTGTCTATTTGCCTCCTGCATTCATACAAGTGATTTTAGACATTGTGGTCAAACCGAGCTAATTTCTTTCCCCCAGTGAGTATGAATGTGATGCTCCGTATATATATGTGAGCTGGCTGTGTGACCAAAAGGACTGCTGGGGAAAGTGGGTTGTTACCCAATGCAGACAGCAGCACAAGCCATGGGTGCTGCCTATGAAAAGTGTAAACACAAGGGTGGTTGAGCCTTGTGGGAGTCACCGCAAACATCTACAAAGGGGACTATATCCACTACTGAGGACATAATTTGGGGAACAACTGTCATTAAACTAAGGGGAGAAATAAAGGAAGGATGCTTCAGTACGTGTCTCCGAGCCACCGATAAGCCTTGTGAGAACATGGAAAGCAGGGTACTGTTTAATAGGCAAAACGGAATGATAAATTGTGTGCCTTTAGCTTTCCGTTATGAATATAAGAATATTCGTTGGATTGGGGAACCAAAAAAAAATGGAGCAAACAGCACCCCTTCTTGAGAAACGAACTAACATGGTTTCTTTTGTGTTTAGAAACTCAAAGCCCTGTGCTCTCTCTTTTTTTTTAATAAAGAAAGGAGCTTTAAATAACTCATTAAAATGTAGAAAAATACATGCAGCTTTCTTCTTATCGCCTGTAACAAAAAACTTCAAAAAGACCCTTTAATTCCAAAGCTCCTCAATACACAAACAAGCTATCTATTCATACTAATTACGCAATTCCCGGGAGAGTGAAAAGCAGAGAGAGAATTCTCAGAAGAGAAAACAGTCCCGAGTGCTCTGTGTGGGCATTCCTAAACCGCATTCCACCCAGCACAGCTTTGGGTGAATATTGCACTGGCTAATTTAATTTAGCCAATAGCAATGCTAGCTTTTTTTTTTTTTTTTTTGGTAATGAACAAGAGCAGTGATAGTATATTCAGAGAGTTATTTACTTAAGTTAGGTCATTAAGTATACAAAAAATACCCTTATGCTTCTTGGTTTATTCTTCTTAAAATTAAAAAGTAACAACACAGATTCCAGAACTGATGCTTGATTAATTGTGTGTGTGTGTGTGGGGGGGGGTCACTTTCAAAAATTCAAGAGAAAATACACTAAGTCTTGTGAATTTAAATTTGGAAAGGTACCCAACTCAGGGAAGTTTTAATACTTTTGGTTTTCTGTTTGTTTGTTTTGATTCTTTCAGTCACTAACCCTCTATTTCACTGAACAGTACCCACCCAGCCTGACCACAGTGTTAAAGATGAAGTATAGCCACAAGTCTCTCAAATGTTTACTTATGTTCCTTTATATACAATTTAACGATCTAGGTAGTTGGACACTTTAGGAGAGGTTTATATGTATTTGCCTTATGTTAATCACACAAAATATAATTATATTAGATTTTATTTGTTATTTATACTCACCGAATACTTACTCTATGACATCTATAGATGGACATTTAAATTGAAAGTTACAGGAAAGTGACTGGAGAGATGGTTCAGTAGTAAATAGCACATACTCTCCTTTCAGGATATCCAGATTTGGTTCTGGGCATCCACAACAGGTTTTCACAAGTATCTGTAAGTCCAGTGCCTCTGGCTTCTGTAGGTACCTACACACAATCGGTGCATATAAACTTAAGCAGTTGCACATGCATTACACATACACACACACACACACACACACACAAATAAACCTTTGAAAAGCAGTGAGTTCATTCCTGCATGAGTGAGGAGTCATGACAGCCATGTCCCAACCCTCGGTCTCCCTGGAAACTATAGGGAGTTCAGAAAATCTGAGAGTCCCTTTCCCTAGCTACTACATACTGCTTCTGTGAAGGCTCATGAATCCGCCAAGTTTTAGGGAAATCTTGAGTATTGTAAGATTTTTTTTAAGTGAGTTCAGCTTCATAAGTTTTATGCATTTTTCTCTTATAATTATCAGGGAATGTTTCACTTATGAAGAATCAGTTATACAGAGTGGAAAAAAGAGACACTTGTGGAAATCCAAATAAATTTTATGAATATGAATTCAGAGGGACATTGGGCACCTACAATTGATACATCATGAAGAATCCCCCATACTTCACAGGAAAATTATTGCAGGATTTAGTTATACAGGTTTGGGGCTACTTGAAAACCAGAGGGCAGTAGAATAGTCCTGATACCTGTTAAACAGACTGAAAATGATCAACTCCAGAAATGATACTAAGACAATTAACTGTTGCAGCTGAACGGGGAAGTTAGTGGGCTTCAGAAAGGACATGCACTAGAAGGAAAACTATTGTGCACTAAGTCACACTGGCATCCTTCAGTCTTATGCAAAACTGGTGTTAGAGTGTCCTTACTGGAGGATCACAGATTGAAACTAGAACCTAAAGTATTTGCCCCCAGAAAACCAGGCTCCAGGCTCCTGAGTAAGATACAGGCATCTTCAATACCTGTAAGAGAAACGTTGTTTTTATTGGACTGAGGAGGACCTTAAAAAGTCAAAAATTAATTTACTTCCACCTTCTGAAATAGATGCTCATGCTAGAAAACCTGGTAGGTTGTGGAAAATGTAAAGACATTTTTGAACTTGAGTTTTGTGATCAAATTCAAACTCACATTCTGTAGTGATTCTGAGTCAGCTATGTGCTCCCCACGGTGAAGGAATATCCCTTGGAGGAACTGATATGAAATGAGGAAAATATTTATGAAACGAGATGCCAGGTAGATAGTTAAAATGTTGAATCCTGCCTCTGATTCTATAGCTTCTTAAAGAAGTCTTCACAGGTCTGCTTGAGAATTGCTATGGCAGTAGTAGTTATATTAATTGTCTTTCTCTGTGCTATAACAAATATAACTTAAGGTAGGAAATGTTTATTTGGCTCATAGTTTTGGGTACAGATCTTCACAGCAGGAGAAGTTGCTGATGTTTAGTGTGAGGAAGTAGGTCACACTGTGTCCACAGTCAGGAAGTAGAGATGAACAATGATACTCAAGCTCATGATCCGGTGCAGACTACATTCAAAGCCAGTGAAACACATCTAAGTTTAATGCATTTGGAAACACTCTTATGGAACAGGACAGAGGTGTGTCTTAGGTGATTGAGTCTGAATCCTATCGAGTTGACAAGATTAACCACCACAAGGGTAGAGGTACCTCTCATGTTATAAATAGCAGTTTTTAATCTCTAAATGGAACATCTATAAAATGTTATTTTAATGAGATCACATACAAAATATATTTAGGTGGGGGGGTTGTCTTTATAGATCAGGTACCAAAATTATTTCTCTCTCTCTCTCTCTCGTGGGAGATAGATGAAAGTAAAAGCTTTTGCATTTGTTTTCATTTAGTAGTGGGAATGGTAAAAAAGAAAGTAATTAAAAGATCAGCAAATTAATTTAAGAATTTTAATTCTAAAATAGCAAATATAGATAAAATGTAGACTTTTTTCAAAAGAAACTAACAAAATGTATATAAATTGCATATATTCTTCATTTTACATATTTTATATAAAATGTTCTTTCTTCATTCTCATTTACCTGCTCATTGAGCTGCTCATTCATTTTAAGCTATTCTGCACTTCTATCTCCAAAGAATTCTGAGTAATTTTGATTAGTAGTTCTTTCTGCATACACATCTTTTTGTTCTCATTTTCAACCGTTAGTTTTACTTTTTATTTTACTAAAACCCTAAAGAGGTGATTTAATGCACTGATGTGAGTCATTAATGCCAAGATTTGATCATTCTACATTGATGGAAGTATGCAGTACACTCATTCCTTTAATAAAAAAAAGTCATACCATAGGCAATTTAGTATGTAATTATGCCTGAAAAAATGAAACATGTCAGTACCTTTCTTAATTTGTGCAAAAAAATCACATATTTTATCAATGTAAAATCATAGGTCTTTAGAGATAGTTATATAATAAGAATTCCAGAATATATTTAAAGTATGGGCGAATGAATAGACTATTGCATACTTTATGGCTCTCTCCTAGAATCCTGGCCATCATGTTTTCCTTCAAGTTAGAAATGTAAGGAAGAACCACACAGTTCTGATGGGATGATCAACAATGCTTTCTTGATTGAGACAGGTTACACAGTCATGACATCTGTCACAAAATTATGTTTTCTGTAGGTGGCAAGCTGCAGGAAGCGTCTGAGAGGCCATTTCTCAAGTGTATTTTTACTCTTACTTGGTCTAGAACATATCATCCTGCTCACTGGTGTATGCCTACAGTTGACAACCCTGCTTGGCTTAGTTTGCACTCAGTTCCTCCAATGTGGAGCAGCCAAGTCTTTTCCTGAACTATGTCCCAGAGTTGTGAAGAACTGATTCTATCAATCATTCTTTTAAAGTCTGTAAACTAATATCCAATTCCATCTGGATTCATTATCTCCCTAATGGAATTACTTCTGTATGTATGACAACAACTGTCAGACTCTTCAAAAGGCTACGGATGGATAATTGTTGACTGCTTGAGGTACAGAGAGTAATACAAACAGGTCACTACTTGTAGAGGCAGTAGAACCTTTAGCACTACCTCACTTAGACTAACCTTGAGTCAAGTTCAGAGGTACCTCAATGTGTATATACCACCTTACTCAAGTGCATGAGATTTCATTTTGCTTCTGATGATAAACTGAGAATCATATGTTTTCCTTTTATGTAAATATACATACTGTTATGGATACTTACCAAATGGCAATTACAGTATTACTAAATCAGTATATAAAATGAATGTCATGCAAAAAGACACACAAAAAGAGGACGCACTTACAGACATATTAGGTAAAGAAGAATGTCCTCAGTTGTCTTTGCAATGCCGCCTTTTATTTTCTAACTTCTAAGGGTTTTTACCAGATCATAAATTTTAGAAAATAATCAGCATTCTCTCCCAAAATGAGAAGCTGTTTAATTATGAATCTTATCACTTTACTCTTTATTATCCTTGACTTTATCTTCTTTCTCCACTTCTAAGAAGAAGCTAATGTAATGTCTTTCATTACCTGGGATAATTACAGTTTTCCTTTATTCTCTCTCTCTCTCTCTCTCTCTCTCTCTCTCTCTCTCTCTCTCTCT